>JAQIUQ010007031.1:440000-802500 GCA_030378365.1 Hybognathus amarus | reverse complement strand
AGCTCAAAATAAAAAAGCACATCATTGATTAAATTAAGATATCTGTAATCACTTACAGCCTTTCTAAAAGGTAGATACTAATGAAGGAAAAAAATAAGGTGGATTTCCACCTTTAAAATGATAAAATTTGAATAAAATTAAAACAGAATAAAAAAAGGTTATTGCGACTTTAATTTTGACTTTTCTTTCTCACAATTGCGAGTTTACATTTCGCAATTCTGCAACAAAACTGTAGTATTGAGAGCTTGATTCCACCACAGAATAAAACATTTTACAAGATAATTGCGACTTTTATTACTCACGATTGCGAATTAATATTTAACCTTATATCTCGTCAATTCTGAATGTAGAACACAATTGTAAGTTGATATCTCGCAATTCTGACTTCATTTCTCAGAATTGCGAGAAATAAAGTTAAAATATTAACTCGCACTTGTGAGATAAAACGTCGCAATTAGCTTGTAAAACGTTTGATTCAGTGAGAGAAACAAGCTTCATACTCCAGTCTTGTTGCAGTCTATATTTTGTGTTATAAAGTTTCTTAAGAGTTTCATGAATAGAGATGATAGGGAAAGTGACACAGGAAATACAGGAATTACACAAGGGAATGTGGCATGCTAGTGGGAGGTATAGCACATCTCCAGAGGTGAGGGCAGGGTAGCATGACGAGGCAGTCACACGAGACAACGCTATAGCCAGAGAAGCAGCATTTAAACATGGAGTGCAGGTCCGTACAAGGATCTGAATTCAAACACACACACACACACACACACACACGCTCCACTGCTGGAGACAGATCTAAAATGGGAGTGGTAAGGTGTATTGCTATAGAAAAATGCAAACACACCTACTTTCCTTGTCGCTTCTCATTAATTAAAATGCTCTTTTCACCACACCTTCCACAGAATTGGAAGTGTAGGCATACATTCATTTTGAATGGTAAACTGGCCACAATTCTAAGTTATTCATTGAGTATTTAAATCAATTCTGGAAAAAAAGTGTGATATAATATATATATATTATTCTTATAAAATGTAACAAATATTATGCAGCACAATCGGTTTTCATTAAATAAATATTTATTGAGCAGCGAATTCGGAATATTAGCATGCTTTCTGACTGAAGATAACAAAACTGAAGGAATGGATACTGAAGAAGATATTTTAAATGGCAATGATGTTTATAATATTGTATGTTTTTACTGTATTTTGATCAAATAAATGTACATCTTTGGTGAGAAAAAATAAATAAATACAAATTATGTGACAGTAGAGCTGCACAATGAATGAATGATTCAATGACTCGCTCAAAGACTTCACTTGTTTCATTACTGGATGATTTAGTGTTTGTCCATGACTGAATTATTTAATGATAAACAGTCACTTGTTTTAACAGTCACTTGTTGCCACTTATGGCATAACAATGTAATTGATACAATCTTTATTTTGAAGCATCCGGTTTGAAAGGTGATTTACTCCATTTTGATCACTACCTTGACAGTGTTTATATCCGAAACTAGAACATTTCATCCTAGAATTAATCTGAATTATTATAAGAGAAATAATGAAATTGTGTGGTTGAAAAGACTGTTTGTGAAGCTGTTTTATATCTAAACATGACAACTGCTCTCTCTGGATCAGCGGCAACGCAGATCTGAATGTTCCGCTGTGTCATAGGCTACTTGTCAAAGATTTAATAGACACAGTCGAATCGTTTACATTTAGTAATTAAAAATGTGGAGGTGTTTGAATCCAGATCACAATCTTTTAACGATTATTCGTGCAGCTCTAAATATGACAGCTATGGTGGAGGGGAAGAGTATCAGTTTCTCATACAAATCGGTCATATGACTTCAAAAGTCTTTAACTACAGCACAGCAGTCATATGGGCTACTTACATGCTTTTTATTTTTTTATTTTTTTCCACAAAATGCAAGTGATCTCAGGGCGATATGATATTTTTAACTTCCTTTAAAGCCATCTAAAAAGCTTTTCAAACTAACCACTCTAAACCCGAGACCACCTATAGAGCCTCATGCGGTTATCCCAAAAATTCAGATAATGGGTTAAAGTAACATGATCTTTAGATCCTCAAGGGAAGCACAGTCGTTTCGGATATTGCTGTTGTAGTTTGAGGCTGAAGCTGCAGGTGTGTCCATTGATAATTTTTAGCAAGGGTCTCCTAGCATTAATAATGTGACAACCTGAAGACAGAAAATCGAGAGGGCAAGATCACATGCTCTAAGTGAAACAATTTTATGACCAAACTAGCGGGCAAAAGACAAGTTAAACTTCATAATGCTACTTTCCTTTCAAAACTACTTGCCAGAAACACACTCGCATGTACAAACTCCCTTATTTATCTTTCACACCAGTGTTTAAACGAGTGGGGGGGAAACAGCCTAATCTACACATAAACACCATTTTCCCTTCCCATCAGCCACAGTCATTATGAAGACAAGAGTTGGGGGGGAAGGGAGGGTTTTGCAGCAGCAACTTTGACCATGAAAGCAGGCAGCTGAATTTCATTATAGCGTTAAGCTTTGAATAAGCCAGAACTAAAGAACTTCAGAAAAGAGAGGGGCTGAACACACCTGTGCTATTCGTGTTAGCTTCTGGCAGGGGGGCCAAAGGTCTGACCCGGGTCCAAATGCCCCCAACCATTACTTACAACAACCATGCTGATCCCCCTTTCTTCCAAATCCAGCTTCAAAAGCTTATAATTATCTTGACAGGCATGGGGGGTTCTGAAACTGCATATCACTTTTATTCTTTCTGGTTTTTCAGCCTAAGCAATGTGAAACCTAAAGAAATCATCCTAACATGCAAATTAGACAAACGCTGAAACCCTGGCTGCAGTGAATTAAAGAGTTGGTTTATTACATAAAAAATAATTACAATAATCCATCCACATTGTCATTACCCGGTTCATCCTGACTCAAAAGTATCCAGGATATTCCAAGAACTCGACATCAACTTGCTGGAAAAGTCAAAGTCAAACCTCAAACTGTGAGTGCAAACTCCTGACGAGCAGCCGATGCTCTAGACAGCCAGTTCTAAACTGAAGATCACACTGAACGGTCCCAAACCTGATCTAGGTCAGCTAAATATAAAGAAACCTGAAGAGAAAGGGACTTGATTATAACTGACAGGCCCGTTCGCATGGGGTGTATACCCTATTTTTATCATTATCACCCTCTTGTTCGGTCTGCTTGCCTTAAACGGCGTTCTGTGATAGATTCACTAGCAAGTGAAGACAAAGTGTTTGCTTATCAGTAACATCACTCAAAGCTATGGCCTCTTCTTGTTTTCATACTCCCTGAAACATAAAAACTGTGTGTGCAATATATATATGGAATATGTGAAATAAGCAAATACATGGCACTTTTGGAATCACTAAACAACTTTAAAGGAGCTGTATGCAAGACATTTATTTCAATTAATCATACATTTTCCCTGATATGTCACTAGACATTAAGAAATCATGTTCATTTAATACTCATATCACTGACAACAGTAGTCCGGCCAGGATATTGTCATTTAAAAAGTGAAGTTGCAGCCCTTGACTGATGTTGATGTTGTCAAGTTGTGTTTTGTTCTCGATGTGTCACCCTCCACCCATCTACCAATCACGGACTCAGTAGTGTTGCGGAATTCGGGTTGCCAGCTCTTCTCTAGTTACCACAGCTGCAGATACAAACGTATCGGAATTGGACAAAAAAATTCTAACGTTGCGAAACCCCCAAAAACTTGATAGGAATCCAAAATACTTGATTCAAAGTCCGAAATAAATAATTAACAGAAAAAAAACCTCACTGTGTAGGACTCGTCACTTGCCATTGGAAGCGTCTTGTAGCAGCCTGACAATTCTGCTGGAACCTGCAGCATATCTGGCAACCTCGAGTCATGGGGGAAGTACACCCTAATTTAAAAGTGATTGCAGTACCAGTTCTGGCCACAATCTTGCATACAGCTCCTTTAAAGCTTAAAGGGTGACAACAAAAGTATATGAAGAGTTCAGATGCAAAAGCCTCTGAAATGCCATTGAAAATTCCTTCTAAAGTGACCATCTTTATTGAAGCTTGTATATTTAAAGTTCAGTAAGTTTCACTTAAATGACAATTATATAATCTTCATTGCCATTTGAAGTGAAATTACCTAACTTAAATATACAAGCTCTATAAAAATGATCATTTTAGAAGAAAATTTCAAATGGCACTTAGAGGCTTTCGCATCTGAACTCTTCATATTTTGTATGCACACTTTTTAGATCAACTGAAGTCTGATTCCATTGTAAGACCATATGAAAAGTCCATTAGTGCCTTTCCAAACCAGCTTATCTGGTGTTGTCAAGGTTAAAGAGGTTTTTGACCTTCGTACGTCATGCTGACAGAGAAATTAGGGTTAAAAGATTGTTGTGGAATGCCTTAATGATTATAGATAAACTACATTTGTTTTATGTTTTGAAAGAAGTATCTTATGCTCACCAAGGCTGCATCTATTTTATTAAAAATACAGCATAAAATGCAAGTACATTTCTATTTAAAGATCCAGTCTGTTACTTTTGGGTTAAAAATTATCCAAAATAAATTTGAGCAAGAACATAACCAGCCAGTGTTCAAAACTATCTGTTTGCCTTAGCTTGAATCAAAACTGATAAGCTTGTAATGTTCTCTTACGAGAGATTCTCTGTATTGCGCAAGTTGTTTACTCTATGGGTAACGCCATCTTTTCTCCAGAACTGAAGCCAAAAATTTTTCCTTAATTTTGTATTTTTTGTCAATGCAGTGCGGCGGACAGCAGACCATAGCAGGCTGTATGAGCGTGCTCATTAGCTAGTCAATGGGAGTGGCTAGCGTATATAAAGAGGGGCACAACAGGCTGAACTCTGATTTTCATCTCTTCAGCGAAACTATTTGCATCCCTGGATCTTGAAAAGCTGCCGCTGTCGTAACAAGTGACCAGCAAGCTTAGGAAGAGTCTGAAGAGGCCAGCCGCCTCCGCCGCTTCAGCCATCCGTGCCTGCACGCTATCCGGCGACAAAAGTATAATTTTCTTCTCCCTGCTGCTTGACGGCGCAGCCGAGAAGGAGTATAATTCCATCCCCTCAGAGGAAGAAGCGGATGCAGCGCACCTTTGCCCACCCTTTGGGTAGCAGAACAAAGGCTGCCATCCCATCCAAAGCCTGCAGGACTAAGCCCTTGTTGGGGGTGCATTCGCCGCTGCCGGACAGGCTGCCTCAGCATTGCACTACATGGCAGTCATACAGATCCTCCAAGCTGATCTCCTCCAAGCTGGATAAGAAAAGCTTGGATCCTGGCTCCATCACGGATTTGCGCATCTCATACTTCGCGCTACTAAATCCGCTGCCTAGTCTCATATAGCTGGCAAAAGTTTCACGGCCACTCTCTGCCGGTCGCATTACAGATGTAAGTCTTGTGCCCACTCATTAGTGCTCACACTTTCTGAAAAGTACTTCACTCCCGACGACGGACACTCGGAGCCACCGGGACATTGTGTATAAAACGGCCAGCTATTGCAGTCTGCGAACTGCTGTATTCCAGCACCTAGAGCACGTGCAACGCGCCCGCGCCTCGAATCGGGTTCTCGGGCCCACAGTATGCGGCGATCAGAACCCAGAGGCCATTCTGCCCCTGAGCCTTGCATGCAAAAGCATGGGAAGCGATTCCAAGCCCGTCAGAATGGGTGCTGAGCACAGTAGAGTAAAGTTCACAGTAAAGTAAATTCTTTGCAGTTCACTCGTCATCCTCGCACTTTAGAGCACGTAACCAAGACAAGAGTGAATGGGGAAGAAGCACACTGACTTCGTGCAGAAAAAGAGAAACTTCTGTGCAAGGGGTCCATAGAACCGGTACCTCCTTCTCTGAGTGAGTCAGGCTTTTACAGCCGCTACTTCCTTCTGATACCAAAGAAGGACAGAGCTCTAAGACCGATTTTAGATTTGACATATTTGAACAAAGCTCTTATAAGAATTGCTCACAACCTGACAGATCCTTGCACAAATTCGCCCGGGACTGGTTTATTTCCCTCGACCTGAAAGACGCTACTTTCAGATTCAGATAATACCCCATCACAGGCCATTCTTAAGACTCGCCTTCACAGTCAGGTATTATCAGAACACGCCCTGCCATTTCGGGCTGTCTTTAGCACCCGTACTTTCAAGAATGGACACAGCTCTCGCTTCCATGAGATGTCAGGGCATGTGAATTTTGAACTATTTGGCTGATTGGCTGACATCTAGCACAGTCAGAGGAGGAACTCATTTCTCACTGAATGGTGCTTCTCAGCCACCTGCAAAGCCTGGGTCTCTCTGTTAACTGGACAAAGAGCTCATTACTGTCCAGGCAGTCAGCCTCTTTTCTGGGTATACAACTGGACTCAGTGTGGCAATGACTGCCTAGCTGTAGACACAGACATTTCAGAGGATGCTAGGTTGTATGGCATCAGCAGCAGAAATACTTCAGCTGCATCTAATCTCGCATGCGTCCGCTGCAAAGCTGGTCCGAACGCTGAGAGTGCCTCTATCGAGTCTGGGTGTCCGACGGCATTCTAATCAGAGTAACTCAGAGCTGTTTTTCAGCATTGAGACCCTGGTGAGCTGGCCAACTTGTACCAGCGGGGAGTGACAATGGGAGCTGTCTCACATCGACAGGTTATCTTCACGGACGCACCGACTGGTCTTTGGCCTGTGGTCAGACCAGGCGAAATGCCTTCATATAAACTGTCTGGTAGATGATCAGCGGCCGAGAATGCGCTGAAGCACTTCCTCCCACACATGCGGGTGCCACCATTCACTAGTCCGTCTCGGACAACATGTTCGTGTTGTCCTACATAAACCACCAAGGTGGTGTCAGATCAAGGAATCTCTGCAGACTGACGGAACACCATCTCGTGTGAGCCCACGTTGCGTTTGCGGAGAGTTGCACATGTACCGGGCCATAAGAATGTCTGCCAGGCAGATTGTCCCCTGGGAGAATGGTCCCTACACCCACAAACTGTCCAGTCACTATGGCGCGTCTCTGGCATAGCAGAAGTCAACCTTTTCGAGTCAAAAGAAAACACTCAATGCCCGAGACTTTTCACAAAGAGCGAGGAAACATGCCTACCAAAAATCCAGAGCTGGTGAGGCTGTCGCACATTGCTCCGTGGCTGACCCCGGTGAGGAAAGATCTTCTCTCTCAAGCCGGTGGATCATTTTGGCATCAGCCGCAAATAACAGAATTTATTGCAAAATTGCAATTCTGAATTTCTAATGGGATGGGAAAGCTGGATTTTTGGTAGCCATTAATCCAGTTTCAGTGCCACTGTGATCCTTTTAGAAAATCATTCTAATTGAATAAAGCTGATTTGGGCTTCAGAAACATTTCTTATGATGATTATTAATGTTGAAAGCTTAAAAGAAAAACATTCATTTAAAATAAGAGACATTATAAATGTCTCTTGCTCTCACTTTTGACCAATTAGAAAAAAAAAATACTAATTAAAATGTAGAGAGAGAGAGAGAGAGAGAGAGAGAGAGAGAGAGAGAGAGAGAGAGAGAGAGAGAGAATCTAGTGTCTAATGTCAAGAGAATCTGGTAGAGAGAGACACTGACTTAGAGTAATGAGAGATTTCAAAGAGCTGCTGTTGAAGAAGAGCTGAGAGCTTTCCTTTATAATCTAAAACTATCTACTGATAACAGAAAGGGTAGCATGCGCTAATATAATCAGAAGATTTTTACAAGGACAGCAAAGTTCTGTCAAAGGTAAAGGGCTGTAATCAAATCAAGCAAAAATATATATTTTTTAAATATATTTTATCAAAATAATAGTTAGGTAGCGGCACACACACACAAACACCAAACATTGAAAATGTATTTCCATTTAAAGGGTTCACAAATTCCAGATCAAGCTAACAGATGTCTGATATCTGATAGTCTGATAGTTTCTTGTTTTGTGTTTCCAATATTATTCCTTCTCCAAAATGAATCTCAGTTGGACGTTCGGTGACAGGCTAATTTTCAGAGTGACTGAGATAAGAATATGAACCCATAAATCACAGATAACTGTAACCCAAAAGTGTCTGTTAGCAATGACTAATTTAACCTCATATTTCCAGGAGGATCTAACAAAAATAACGTGCTATTAAACTTCTCTCTCTTTAATAGCAGAAATGTACAGCAGTGAAACATGAACACTTTTGTCTGCTTATTGTGGACTGTATAAACTTCAACACAGACTAAATTGAGAGTTACAATGCAAGTCCAAATACAATTTTCTGACAACAGTGCCATCTACAGGCTAGCATTCTTCAAACATACATTTGCAAATCCCCCCAAGCACAAATACAATTAAAATACATGAAACTTCACCAAACTACACTGAATAAGCAAATTTTTAAAAAAGGAAAAAAAGGGGAAAAATGCATACATACCAAAAAATCCAACAACAACAACAGTCCATTTGTCTACCTCTCTCCATCAGAGGGAAAATAAATATTGAGTCATAACATTCATGAAAGCACCTGAAGGGAAACCGCTCACTCCACGTAATGCTGCAGAACAAACTTCACGAGCTTCATTCTAACAAAGACCCAGTCCTTCCACGGGGTGCGTGAGGAGAGTGGGTAGTCCCTATATCAGCACACACTCCCTATCATTACCCTCTTTTGTCCTGACAGAGGAATGTCTTTCTCCTCTTTTGCTACCAGTTTTGGAACTAAATAAAACGATTGCTTTTTTTTTTTTTTTTTTTCAAACCTATCTCCTCACCTCTGTCCAAGCGTGCATTTGACCAAGGACAGGCTGGAGCCAGTTATTTGTTTTAGCTCTCCAGTGGGAGCCAGGCAGACAGAGAGGCCCAGCGGCTGTTCTTCTCACTGATAAAGAGCCTTGAGAGAGCTGGAGGCCAACTCCCAGAGTTACGGTCACAGAAAGCTGCACTACCGCACTTTATTCAAATTATAGTGCAGAAGAAAGATTAAACTGTTTGGTTCTTTGTGTTAGAAAATTGTGTCTAAGTTCTTTGACCTACAAAAAAATTCTAGTCAACCTTGTGAAAAGGGATGAGAGAAAAGATGAACATTTTTGAATTACCTCAGAGGAACCATTTATGGCAATCAAATATTAACCCTCAGCTTTCATATGATTAATATGGATCAATTAGACTAGTTAAACATATTGTAAGTGTGTGTCTGTGTGTGTGTGTATATGTATATATATATATATATATATATATATATATATATATATATACACATACATACATACATATATATATATATATATATATATATATATATATATATATACACACACATACACATATATATATATATATATATATATATATATATATATATATATATATATATATATATATATATACACATACACACATATATATATACATATATATATATATATATATATATATATATATATATATATATATATATACACATACACACATATATATATACATATATATATATATATATATATATATATATATATATATATATATATATATATATATATAAATATATATACATATATATATACATATATATATATATATATACTATATATATATATATATACATATATATATATATATATATATATACATATATATACATATATATACACATATATATATATATATATATATATATATATATATATAAATACAACATTTAAATTGTTTTTTAAATAGTTAATAATACCAATAATTTTTTATATCTTTACAATCTTGCTAAATAATAATTTAATATGTATTTTATATATAGTTACTGCTACAAGATAAATCTATTTATTAATGCACAGAATGCTTTGTTCCTACATTCTAATTCCAAATTAAGATTTACCTTTTCAAGACAAAAAAAAAAATATTGTGAAACCGAAAGAGTGTTCCTTGTTGACTGACACTACAGGAATGTTTTAGACATGCAGTTACAAAGCAGGAAGAATTCCAATGCTCAAACACACCTTGCCAGCCTTAATTAGAGCTGCTGTTTAAAGGCTAAAGGGTTTTGTTTGGCTTAACCACTTGAGCTGGCTGGGCTATAATGGTGCTAATGAGAAAGGGCCCTTTCCAGGGGGCTGGGAAGAGAGGGGCTGGATTTTGCTGGGAAATGCATGGAATAGGCAAACCTTACTGCTTGGCATCACATTGGACATTAACCCTCTGGAAAAAACAACAACAACAAAACAATTACCAGCAGAAGTGATTGGTATAAAGAAACACATTTCATTTAACCGCTTCAAACCCATTGGCTTTAGTACAAGCATTCCACCAGGTTTTGAAATGCGTTAAAAATCAATTTTCCCTCTGCTCCCCTCGCTACCAGTCCATATGATCCTGAAGCCTCCACTGTTCCCCTGCCCGAAATCAGCACAACAAAGACCAAGAGCATCCCTGTGAAAGTTTGGGAAATCATTCATCCGACGATTTCAATTCAGTGAGCAACCGTAAAAGAGGCAACAATGTGTTTCAGGGAGGTTCTCCAATACGCTTTGTAAAACTCATCCTAATAGATGCCAACAACAGATGCAGGTGAAGGAAAGCAATAATTGGCTTAACCTCTACTACCAAATCAGATCCAGATTGAAAGAGACGCAGTAGCAAATTAACATTAATGTGTCAAAGGATCTTGTTAGTGGCCTAATGCATTCATTTTCTAACGCCTCATCCACTGTTTATGCACAACCATCTGTTGAACGCTGACTGACCAGCTGTTTGAGTCTCAGAATCTACACTACTCTTAGTCAGTCTTTAGTCTCCAGATGCATATATGGTCCAGAGGGACTTCTGAGGTGACGCCATGTGGCCAAAGATGGCCATTAAATGGCTTCCTTCAGCCATCCATGGTGATATTGAGCGAACCAATATGCCGAGAGCTTATCAGCAGGAACCGAGAGATGCTCTTTAAGGTTGAATGACACGCGGAGTATTCCCATGGCTAATTGATATGCCGTATAATGTTATCTGAAAATGAAAGTCCAGATGAAGGAGCTTGGATGGAAAAGAAATCAAGTAGAAACCTTAATGATTCTGCACACATCAAATGCAGTTTATGAAAAGTCTTATGATAAAAAAAGAAGAAGAAGAAAAGAGATACCCAATTCATAGCTTTTTGCTGTCTGAAATAGGTTAACAGATTTGGGTTGTTTACTGGCAGCAAATGTGGGAGAGATGAAGATAAAGGTGTTGTCACAGTGAAGTGATTTGTCTCACCACACTGTCGAGGAAGAGAAACTGTGAGGATCCCATCTGGGTTAGCCACTGCTATGCAGCCAGTTTGAGGAAACCCCCACATTTACACTCTGTAACTGCCACCAACACACACACACATTTTCTACCCATCCCATTCTCCCCATGGGATCTGTCGGACTGTCAGGACACTGAAAGCGTGCTCTGTAAACCACTCATGAGTAGAATGAATGCGCTAGACACAATCTGGCAGTAAATATTTAATAGCTTCCTGGATAGCAACTGAGGCAGGAATAGGCTGAACAATGATGAGGCGTGCAAAAACACTAAGATTGGGCTTGCTTAGTCAATCAACATTAAGCAAGATGATTTAGTTTTATTCAGCAAGGACGTATTCATTCGACAGTAAAGACACTTATCATTTTACAAAAGATTTCTATTTTTTTGCTGTTCTTTTAAACTTTATATTCAAAGAAACCTGAAAAAAGTTTCAGTTTCCACAAAAATATTAAGCATGACTAGTCTAGTTTTTTTAATATTTACAATTTTTGAACATTTACAATTAGGATTGCCTAAACTAAATATTTCTAGACATTTATTTAAACAATTAGTCAACAATGCAGACTTGACATCTCTGCAGTAGTTGATGTGCATATATGAACGTTTCGGATAACCAACTGAGAATATTTGTTTTCCACATGAGTTGGTTGACAATCGCTTGACATTTCAAGCTTTCTATAGATATATTATATCTATGAGGCAAGTATACTATGACAAGTAAACACTTTTTTTGCCACGCTCATGTTCACAGAGACTGAGATGGCAGAAAGTCCATCCTGTTTGTTTTAGTTTTCAAAGGCACAACATTTTCTTATTATTGTGAGCTTACACAAAAGTAGACCCCCTGTGAGCTCAATAAACTTTAGATGCCTTCCACACAATCACTTGGATATGCATAATAATAGCGCACATTTGTTTAGGTTAATATTAGAGCGAGTGGCCCAGTTGCCAAAGAACCAAATCAGAACTAAAAAGCGAAACATTTAAACAATAGTGTATACCAACAAAATGTTTTATATCAACTGAGATTCACAAAGGCGGTGGTTCAAGCTACAAAACAAGAATTAGTGAAATGGATAGCTGTGGACAGCAAAATAATCATTTACTAGATTGAGACCTTGTGTGTGTGTGCGGAGCTTTCCTAGTTCTTTTGCAAACAGACGTTGTCTGTAAATGGACCCTTATGTGAGCTCAAACTGAAAAGTATAATGAGTGTTGTGGTTGACAGCATGTCAGCAGCATCTAAACATTGACAAAATCCAGTATGTTCACAAAAGGTCTCAGTCTGAGGATTCACACACAAGCAACTAAAGTAAAAGTAAAAAAGTAAACTGATGGGTGTTTATTTAAAGGCATTCATGGATACGCCCTGTCCAAAACAGCTGGCTCTTCAAGAAACAAATAGAAAACCCACAGTTTTCAGAGCTATATGATCAGCAAATAAAGCATGCAGCAGGAAACCCTTTAACATATGACAACAAGCATTGCCTGGAGAAAGAAAGAGATATGGAGATCAATAGGATAATGTCAACTGATCCTCTTAAAGAATGAAATAATAAAACACAAACACAGGCATAGGAAAGTATAAACATACACAGATTGTAGTCACTATCCATGTTATCTGACATACATACTATGAATTTAACTATCCCCTTCAGCTAAAGCTGATTTCGCACATGGACATGATAATGCCTGTTTAAGGGTTCTGATGTTCAAACATGTTGAATGGTGCTGACAGCTTTGACGTAGTCATTTCAAACTTTTCAGAGTGCACACGTGCAGCTAATCAGAAATATACACACAAAGAGCAGCACATTTCATAAGAAAACATCAAGACAAAGCAAACCTTCAACTTGTAAACAAATCTGTAAGTGACGTGTCTGCAAGAGCTTTCAGCAAAACTCTTAACGCAAAGTTATTACACATACAGAGAGATTAAAGAACGTTTATTAGTCCATTCTCAACATCGATTTCAGTCTCCTCAACAAGCATTATTTCCATTATTACATGGCTCATGGCTGGAAAATTGCTTCAAATTTCTTAAAAGTAACACAACACACTCTAAAAAATGCTGGGTTGTTTTAACCCAACTTTGGGTCAAATATGGACAAACTCAAACATTGGGTTAAAAAATGTCATTAAAAAATGTATCCCAATGGCTGGGTTTGTCCATATTTAACCCAAAGTTGGGTTAAAACAACCCAGCATTTTTTAGAGTGCATATTCATCTGAAACAGTAGGACTTCAGCTGAGCTCCTTGGGACCATTTGCCCTCCTGACTGATATTGTTTTTTGTTTGTTTATGGTGTGAGGGGTCAAAGGGTCATAAGGTTATGACAATACTAGCACACCCTCCTGCAGATAATGTGCTGTCTGTGTGGAGATGACTGGAGCTCTGCTCTCAGCAGGAAGTTGAGAGCTGTGATAAGCGAGTTCTGGAGGAGAACAGATAGTGCCTTTGTGACACTGTGGGTCACTGTATGCTCACATCAAAGCAGGAATCCCATCCAGAATCCCACATCCAGAAATCCCATCTCCAGACCGTCCCTGCATTACAAGAGCTCTGAGAACTGGAGGAACTCATGAGAAACCTAACATGTGAGAAGATGTGCAAATTATAAAAATCAAACATTTTTAGATATATCTAAATCGTCTTCATTGCGATTTCCTGTATATCTCAAATATGTTTAGATTTCACATGAAAGGTACTTTCAAATCTCTGTGTAAACAATGAGTGAGTACACGCGAACTTCCAGTGCACAGCCGAAGCCCCGTGGCCTCAGATCAGTTGGACATGGCTGTGGTTACAAGAGTTAAAAACGTAATAAATACTGTTCGTTTTCTCACACAAACCGCTCGTTTCATGTCTTTAGACCATCAATATGTACTTACATTTACGAGTCATAAAGTATGTGAACTCTTTAGTTTATTCTCAGCTAAAACACTTAGTTCTTTAAAAAAATATATGTGCTCATTAATGTATATTTACTTCGTTCAAGTAATAAAGTATCTCGATGAGTGTATAATATGCCATTGAAAATACATACGGGTAAGGGAGTTCTAATGTCGGTCGCCATGTCGCCCTCCATCTTGAAAGTACATTAGCCAAAAGAGGGACATACCCGTTATTCAAGTTTAGCCTTTCGCGTTTACATTCGAGTTAACACTCATGGACGAGGTTGCACTGGGAGCCATGTTAATCTTGGACTACATTGGCCACCATAGGAGTTAAAATGAAATTGGAATTGAGAAGAACAGAAACGAATATTCACTGGATGGTCATATATCCTTTCACTGCTGATGAGGGAAAAGCAGTGTGCTTAAATCATGTTTAATTTGGGACTTCGCTGTGCATGCTCTTTGAGCTGGGCCCTGTAAATCTCCATTATATGACTGATAGACAATAACGGTTTGATTCGAAAAATATCAAAATTGAAAATACTGTGGAAACAAAGACACCTACATATTGGATGCCCTTGAGGCAAGCTAAAACATATCTAAAATTAATTTCAAAGTGAACTATTCCTTTAATGAAGCTTAGACTTAATTGTGGCCACATAGACCTGGAAACAAGGTTTAACTGTAGCACAGCCACAGTAACCAACATCTTTACCACCATTGTTAGTGCGTTGTATAATATTTTGTATGTTGTTCTGCTTAAGAACAACATCCCTGCCACAGCTTGACCAAGATTAATCTCTGTGACATAGAGAGGCTTGACACACAGTCAATTGTACAGCCAGAACAAACGACGGACCACACTGAAGGCTCTAATCGGTATAGCTCCCAATGGAGTAATTACGTTTGACAGTGACCAGTATGGTGAGAGTGCCACACAAGGCAATAGGCTACTCTAGTGAAAAACACATTTATTCTCTTTCTGGTGTACAAGATGCCTGGGTCCATAGACATGGCACCAAGTGGACTGATCTTACAGAGCACAGCTTGGCTCATGACCTTGACACTAGAGTGAATGCCTGGGAATGAGCTCAGAAATTGCAAGCATGGCTCTAACATCATTGAGCAGTGAGCACTGATCAAATTAGGAGAAGCATTGTCTATCCGACCACAAAGCTGACTCCAGGGACCCTCCTCTCACTGTGGACATGTGGAAGAGTCTGAATAGACCCCTCAATAGGGGTCCTGTCACATAGCCACACAAACACGTAAAGTTTGGTTTTAGAGCAGTACCCTAGCGAAAAACTAATATACTGAAATGTATTTGACAAATTCATTTTATGCCAAGTATACTACAAATACATTTACATATGCATGTACTAATATAATACCCTGCAATTGTTCTTTTGGTATACTATTCTTTAGGCCAACTTAAAGTCTGCTAAATTGGAACAATTTTTTTTTTTTTACTTAATGCACTTCTGTTATCTGGAAGTAAGTAAACTAAAGCTATTCCTAAAGGGATAGTTCAGCCACAAAATGAAAATTCTGTCAGTAATTACTCTCATGTTATTAAGATTTTTGTTTATCTTCGATACACAAATGAAGACATTTTTGATTAAATCTGAGAGCTGGATCACTCCTCCATGAGCTTCTGAGGATCGAAACTTGACAGCCCAGAAAAGTTTAAGACATTGTTAAAATAGTCCAAGTGACTACAGTGGCTCAATCTTAAGTTTATCAAGAGATGAGAAAACTTATGCGCAAAAAAACAAAAAAATAACAACTTCATTCATTTCCATACGAAATAGTCCATGTAGTGTAACTCGGCAAATGGTTCTTTGATGTACTTCAGGCTCACTATTGGCCGACGCTGGTGCCATGTGTGTGATGCGTGATGACGTACAACCAGAAGCTGCTGCGAACAGTTACAAACTTCAGATTGATCCCACTGAAGTCACTTGGACTATTTTAACACTCAGAACGGCCAGTAATGGTCATCATTGACCGTTTTGAACTATGTGTCTACAATAGCTTTGTTGAAGAAAATAATAAAATCCGGCTGGGCACCTGACTTTTCCTAAAATTGTCTGTATTTTTATTTAAAATGCTATTTCATATAAATTAAGTTCACGTAAAGCGAGGCAAAACAAAAAAAAAATGAACATCTTTACCTATTTCGGCCACAGACTGTTGCATATTGACCGCACCTGAATTTCCGCTGTATTTTTCGGTCAATATCTACGGTGACTCATCGTGGTCTCTCAACTGCCAACAGAAAGATCCGTCCGGATGAAGAGCGGTGTTTTTGCTATATGAGTATGGTTTACATTAGTTGTTGATCAGAAATAAGCAGATAAACCTCGACTGACAGGATGCCCTGGAATGCTTCAATGACGAATGATGATCTGATGCAGGGGACAATTGGAGGTGGAAAGTGAATCGACGTTTCCTGGGTGCAAGTTAACATTTCCTCCTCATCATAGAGTGATTCAGAGTCAGAGTCCACATCAAGGTAAGAGAGACAATGCTATCATCAGATCCTGCTCGATCACAGATGTTCATGTCGGTCATGTCCCATGATCCTGCGAGCTCGCGCTGCCCTGTCCTGCGCTGTTTGTTTTGCTGCATGGGACTGTTCACTAGTTCTGCTAGTCCTATTATTATTATTAGCCTCATTGATGACTTGACTATCATTAAAATATTATTATTATCGTCTCGTTTTTGCTCTTTGAAAAAAATGTGGTTGACGAAAATAATTTTAATAATTTAACAACAAATCTAATGGTCAAAGTGGCCGCTTTGTGCCCGTTCTCAGTAGCTTTTGGAATTCTGGCACTTCTGGTGTTAACAATGTCTTTAAGAACTTTTCTGGGCCGACAAGTTTCAATACCATAGAAACATATGGAGGAGTGATCCATCTCTTAGATTTAACATACCTTAATTTGTGTTCTGAAGATGAACGAAAGTCTTAGAGGCTTGGAACAACATGAGGGTGAGCAATTGACCATCTTAACTAAGCCTTTAAAGTATATTTGATTGTGCTAAATTATTGCAAGTACTTTAGATACACTTTAAATATCTTGCATATATAAAGAGTCCTTACTAAGAGTGATATTAAAACACATTTTGATTAATATTAGGATGTGCATTGTGCAATAAAGAAATACTCCCAAGTTTAATTATAATATTTTTTTACCAATAAGTCAGGTAAAATAAGGGATGTCAGTAAATATAATATTAATGCTATACTTGGTATGAAATAAATGTATTTTTTCACTAGAGTAGTTCAGAGGAACTTGCAGATAATCTGGAATTACTGGGAGAGGGAATAATGGATTTTTAGAGGGGAAAAAAATAAGGATAAGATGCAAGATTCTTAAAGTCTGATACTTAAGGCAGTTTTAAGGGGCTTACAGTGGATTATCAAAAATCAGTTCACAAGTAGGATAAAGCTTTGTGAATCTTATGAAGTAAATATAAAAAGCTCAATATATATTTCATTTTACAGCTACTGAATCCTTTCAAACACGACCAGTTCTCTGTTGCTTTGAGAGATCAGACACACTTATCTTCCAAGGCCTGAGGTTAAGGAATTTTTAATTAAGTCATCACAACACAAGCCACTGGAAGAGTGTTACACAGTCCAAACACAGCATATGACAGCAAGAAAAGTAAAGTATCTGTGCCTCAGAGGACACAAGGGGTGTTTATCCTGATTTATAATTTTCTAATTCTGGTTTCTAATTTGTCTTACTTACTAAACAAAGCGGCAATACACATGTATCATATGTCTTGGTAAATAAATGAAAATTCATGTAGGAGAGTTAGAATGCCTTACATAACTTGTCATGGGCTAAAGTTATTTGTTTTGGCAAGGCCAGGGATTTTGTTTTTCAAGATTCAGTATTACCAAAATATAGTAAGAGAAAGATGCATGCTTTTTAGGCACTGTTAAAAAAAAATATAAAAAATATTGTGACTGAACATTCATATTTGCATAAGAATACACTCACTGTAAAAAATATTTCCCTGCTTGTAATCACAACATTTTTTAACTTAAATCATTTATGTAGTTCAGATAACATAATATTTTGAGTTTCTGGTGAGTAAATCAATCTCCATTGTATTAACTCAATTTTTCCATTTCAATGAACTTAAAATTAAGGCAACCAGGTTACATTTTTTAAGTTAAACCAACAATATTTTTTTCAGTGTAGACATTTACTTTCCCTATAACAATAAAGGACCCAGCAACAACATTAAGGTTTGCCCAGACACTCTCATGAATATTGGCTGTTCTGAGCAAATACTTTACACAGTAAGCATATAAAAATACATAAATAGCAAACCATCTCTTGAGAGGATTGTGAAATCTCCATATTTGCATTCCATTTGCAAATGCAATTTCTCTGTAATGCCACGATTGCACTAACTAGGAATTGATTCACTGTGTTGTAACACCCATTATAGTTTAAATCGCCTCACCTGTTAATAACATTAAACTATTATACCCTAATATAAAACTGATTGATCGTATAGATTATGTTATGGGTATAGACTTTACATGAGGATTGTGAAACTTGCTCTCATCCCTTAATGCAGTTGTCATACTGAAGTCTATATCGTATGATTGCTCTGCCCCTTGGGTTTAATTTACATGTACTTTGACATATGCAAGCCAAAACTCCAAACCATAAAACGTATTTAAAGATTTTTTCCATAGAATTTCTAGAATAAAAACAGATTTTGCATATTGCGCACCATACCTTCAGAAATATTTTTCAGCTAAAGGTTGTGTTGCCATGCAGGTGTTCATTTCAATAAGCAAAGCAGGTGGTGAGATCCTGCTCCGCCATTTGAACAAATTCACAAAACTTTGTGATTTTTCTTTCAGTAGACATTAACTTGTTTGATTTTTTCTAAAAGCATGAAGGGGAGGATGAAAAGACATATTAGAAGGTTGAATCCAGATGGAAATTTGGTTACCTAGGTGAACCTGCCCCATTAGTGAAAACAGAAACCTGAGAAGACTATTATGAACTGGGCTTTGCTTTAGCTCGGCACAAAGCTAAGAGAGGCCAAGCACTGAATCCCACACAGACAGCCTGGTTCAGATTAATATCAAGCAGAAACGTGACAGTACCAAATTCAGTTTGAAGTTAGGTGAATATGGTGGGAGCAAAAACTGGCAAGAGAAACACTTTCAGGTTAGGTAAGCATGTTGTTATCAATTTAGCTAAGTAAAAACATTAGCAGGCTGTTCTTGTGGTTTTTAAATCACACAGAGAGTATTTGTACATGTGTTACCAATAGAAGCTAAAGCAGTTAGCAACATAAAGCATGTCTGAACATAAAGAGATCAACATAAGGACAAGCTTGTGACAGCATGCTTGTTCTGGTTATGATCAATGTCGGAATCAAGCCAATTAGATTAATGTTTATTAATCAACAGTGTTCACAACAATCTATATTATTACAACTCTATATATGATTCAAGTGAAAGGAAGTCAAATGTTTTGCTGAAATGCACAATACACAATCTTCCAACCTATAAAGCATTATTAACAATGATTTGGAACAAATATAGTGTAATTTAATGGAAAACTATGCGAGTGGCATGTGGATTTTGAACAGCCTTGGAATCGTAGCAAAGCACCACAGACAGACAGACACACAGCATGTGGCGCTGCCAGTGTGTGTACACTCAAATAAAACAATGTGTTCGAATTAAGGATGCGGTATGAGACCTTGTTTAGAGTTTGACTATTGAGTCAAAACAAGGATATCTTTCCTAGCCTAGAAATCTAGACGCACCCTAGCGGCAGCAAAAATTATTTTGCCGCAAAGTGTGGTCTAGCAACTCTCCATAGACGGTTTAGCTGGAAAGGCCCAACTCTGGCCGGGCCAATCACATCGTGTATAGAGTTGGCGGGCGGGCTTAACATAATGACGACAGAGTTGAGACGGTAAGAGCAAGCTCGGACATACTCGGTTTTAGTCGTTCATCCTCGCGCTGTTACAAAAAAGCTGTGGCAAAACGATCCGCAGTCGTGCTGTGGCGTCGAGGATAAAGGCTTTACTCCGTGTCAGCGCGTGCTCTGATCGGTATAGGTGCACGGACCTCTCCCGAATCATCTCAAGCAAGCACTACTCCGCCTCCGTTTCCCTCGTAAGCTGATATTATAGTATTTAAACATTCTCTATGATATTATTTTTTTTAATGACGCACTGTCTCTTGCTCTCTCATACACACACACGCACACATATATACTGTCTTTCTCTCTCACACATATGTAGCTAGTTATAAACTCTTTAGACTTTTAATGATTAGTGTTTTATTCTTAAAGTTTGTGGGTCGTGTAAAAAATCCCTTATTTTGGGGATGGATTCCGGGAAATCTCCCTTATTTTCAATGTTCAATGTTGACAGCTGGACTAGATACGGTAAAAGTTTAATAATATATCAACTTGCTCCGCTGAGTATGTCACATTCTTCGTTGCTCTGATTGGCTTTAGCGCTATCCAATTGCGTGCAGAGAGAATTTGAAAGACAACCGTTTATCCCGCCCCTCGGATTGAGCCCTGTCAATGAAGAGTTTCCAGACCTAACATCTTGATGTAGGTCTGGCATGCCAGGCTATATCTTTCCTATTCTCAACACCAATATTCGAACCAAAAAAACTATAAATGCAGCCAAAGCCAAATTATATGAAACAGAAATGATGTATTAATTGCTAGGCTGGGTCTCAGACCTCCCAATTAGAGTCGTCGCCATTTTCTGTCACTTCACTATGCAGTCTGTACCGGAAACAAAAACTGATTGATTCACCCATCTCTGAGTCGTTTTGTCAGAGTTATGTAAAATAACCATCATGACAGAAATTCACAAATGTATGCAATTTTTAGAGATTGGAAAATCGCATCATATAAAAAAATAATACTATGGGAATTATGACTAATTTCTGCATCTAATACAGTCATCACATCACGATGCGTCAAGGAACAAACGACTCGAAACCAAAGACTCGAGAGTTGAACTAATAATTTCCGTTTCATGTACAAAACCTTTGGGATGTTGCACATGAATCAACACAAAATGAAATCGAATCACTCTGAGACAACTCCGATTGTTCCCGAGTCATATTAAAGATTCGTTCAAAATGAATGAATCGTTTCATGATCAACCCATCACTAACAGGCACTTAAAGCACACAAAGAACAGTGATGCTAATGCTAACAAACTACTGAATGTCTCTTTAAAATTAAAAGTTCTGAAATGCTTTTAGTCTGTCCGACAAACACTAATTACTGGAAGGATGTTATGTTACCCAATACCTGTTCTGAATATTTTAGAATAAAAACCCTCCATATCATCCTGTCTTTATTCTTAAAAGTTGTTTTGCTTTCAAACAAACCATCAGCATGTAACCAGTGGACAGCTAAAGCTATTGTAGTAGGACATCGGCCTAGCTGACATTGATGGGGTAACTCAAGCAGTTGGACAGGCTGAGGTAGACGCCTTCATCTGAAACCTGAGATCAGTGGTCAGTCAACCAAGCTCTCTGTAGGTTGTCAGTTTGCCACAACACATACAGCCAAATGTGGGCTGTTAAATACATGCATACACAGCCTAAATAATGGCTTATTTGATACTTTGGAGGTCAATAGTACCTGGAGAAACTTTTACCATTCCCATTCATATCAAAGGTAGCTGCTCAGCTGATTCAATTTGAACTCTGCCATCTTTGCTCAAGGGCCTTCACTACTAATAAACTAAATATATTGATCACCAGCTATTTGTATTTTGTCAGAATATAAAACTAAAGCCGCAGGGGTAGAATTAGTGCATTCAATGGATTATACGATTGTTTAACAGCATACTGACAAAACATCTTTCCGAATAACACTTTCAGTAGATGAAACTCTATAAAAGCTGTAAGTTGTAAAAATGAAGTGATCTCCAGAACCTTTATACAGTGTGCACCATTACAAATATCTCAACGTTAATCCCTTACAGCTTTGTTTTCAGCAGTGTTAAATTCAATATGGCATCTAACCTGAACAAGGCCTATAGTGACAAAAGACCAGGCAGCTACTTGACTAGTAGGGGTGGGGGAAAAAAATTGCATTCTTCGATGCATCGTCGATGCGAACGTGGACGATCCTGAATCCGATTCACAAATATCCCAAAATTCAATTTTCCACAAAAAATTTTTATATATATATATATATTATATAATAACGTAATATTGACGGAACGTAAAGACGGAAGTGCAGTGACCACATGCGTGCACATAACACAGAGACGCGATGGCGCGCGAGATCCAAACACCCTCCTTGTTAGATTAAAAGCTGACGTGTGGAAATATTTTGGCTTCTGAAGTTGAAGGGGGAAAGGAACTGGGCAGAGAGCCACGCTAGTTGTAAGCTTTGTAGAATAAAACTAACGACGGAAACACGACAAATATGAGAAGCCATATGACACGTTTCCAGCCAGAGGAGGAGAAACACTCTGGTGATACTGGTCGTTATAATATTAATTTACTACAAGTAAGTTAAAGTTATGCTCCTGAGTTCAGGCACACGTTTATTTTCCTGTTGGTTCTTTGGAATGCTAATTAAATATATTGTACGTTAATTCTTTATGGGTCATTACTTTGTACATTTAAAGGAAAGTATTTATAGTCACACACACAAAAGATTCAGATAATCGATTTGTAACATTATAAATGTCTTCACTGTAACTTTTGATCAACTTAATTTAATTTATCCTTGATGAATAAAAGTATAGATTTCTTTTTTCTTTCTCCCAAAAAATTTAAGAAAAATTCTTACCAACTCCAAACTTTTGAACTGTATTGTTTAATGTTACAAAAGCTTTCTATTTCAGATAAATGCTGTTCTTTTGAATTTCTGGGTGATTCTCTGAATTGGGTGCCCTTCAAGCCCCCCAAACTTGCTTCAAAGATTTTCAATTGAAGGAAATCACAAAATGCATTTTAATGCTGTCAATTAATAGAACCAGGTGCCTTTGCATTATAATGCAACACAATTGTTCAAAAAATTATTTAAAGATAATGGTTTGCCTAAGTAGTAGACAACAAGCATGTTTGCATGTCTTCACTAACCATCATTACATTTTCATTGAATATCAAACAAATAAAAAGTGCAATTAATACCAAAATGATGCTGCTGCTAATATAATCATATGTTGGTCTAGTGTATTTTTGTTTACTGTTGTAAAATGGAAAATCAATAATCGCTAATCGAGAATCGTTAACAATCGAAAATCGACTGTAATTCGAATCGGGACTTCAATAATCGTAATTCAAATTGAATCAGGAAATCAGACAGATTAACCACCCCTATTGACTAGGGTTAAAATGTATAAAGAAAGATCATAAATGTTGGGCACTCATATCTCAGCAAAGTTGTACGTTCCTCAGACCTGCCTGTTCCTGCCCCAAACCTTCAGCAAAGTATTCATCAACGCTACCCTACACTGCATTCCATTGAGCGCTGAACTTTAGAAGTCAGTGTACGGGACTTTGGAGGGTTCATTCCCTGAATATCTTTTCCTCATTTCAATCCAAAAATGCAAGATTTCAATGCTGAAATCTTGCTATAAGATGTTTTTGGCGAATGATTCGACTCAATTGCTGAATTCAGAACCACATACTTCTCATCCTACCATTTTAGGATATCTTCAAATGGCAGGAATAGTAAAGAGTATGACTTTGCTCCCATCTACATGAGAACCAATTAGAGAAGGTATCATCCAGCACAGGAGTTCCCAGGGGGGCATTCTTTCCAGTGTAGATCTGATGGCACAAATTCAAATTTACAATGCCACTAACCTGTATGGGCTACAAACCTGATTTCATTTTTTCTGAAAATTTTTTTCTCAAGTTGCAATGCAATTCTTTTTAAATGGTTATAGACAAAAACTGGACATCATACACCAAGTGACTACTATTAAATACACTACTATACTTTCAAGTGATTCCAAACACACCAAACTCACACAGAAACATGCACCTTGTTTTTAAGAGATGCATAGCAAATGAAAACAATATGCTTTCTGAAATTTGCTTAACATGTTTTATATCTTCTGGCTGAATGGAATCAAAGTCTGAGGTTTAAAAAAAAAAACCCAGAGACTGTACCCGTCATACACTATGGCCTGGTTTCAAAGACAAGGCTTAGATTAAGCCAGGATTAGGCCATAGTTTAATTAGGACAATTTAAGTAGCTTTTATATTGCTGGTGTGCATCTTGAGACAAAACAATGCCACTGACATAGATTTGTTAGTGCAAGTTGCTTTCAGTGAAAACAGCTCAAACATGCATTTTAATCTGGGACTAGTAAGACTTAAGCCTTGCCTGTGAAACTGGGGGTAAGTGTTTTCTGTGAAATCTGTAAACTCGTCTCAGCCTGCCCAACATCTGCTGGCTCTTTCAGCAACTGACGTTGACTTGTCCAGACTGTAAATCGGGGAAAAATGTGTGCATAAGTCGAGCAGAGAATTCCAGCTTTTAAACACACTGCAATCAGACACAAGTGATGCTTGGTATACATTTCAACAGACAGATGAAGACTGGAACCGTGCATGTCAACATATTAGGGAAAGCAAGTCAACTGTGGCTTAGTCTGATAGAAAACAGTCATTTGACTTCTGTTAACTTCACTGTCAAATGGCACAGTTATGTAAAGAACTCAGAGTAAACCATATTTACAAAAATGAATGTCACTTGCAAATGTGGGTGTGTCATACGTCACAAAGAACAAAAAGACCTCTGTGAAAACACTGACACATTGAGAATGTAAGAGTTTTTCTTCTGCATTCACTAATCCCAGCTGCATCTTTGCTCAGAGTGTGTTTTCTCTCGTCACCTGACAAGATCTTCACGCTGCTACAATCTATCTACCTTCATTTGGATGAAAAATGCCTGATGAAAAGTAAAGATAAGTCATGGTGAAGAGCCAAACAGAGAAACCTCTTAGCAGAGATACCCAAGATGGAACTACTGAGTTATGTAGTTATCACTTTTAAAAATGTATAGTGATGCCATCGGCCAATTACATGCATGATGAAATAAATTAAACCCCATGGTGGGGGTTATGTGGACATCTTCTATGAAATGAAAATATGAAGAGTTCAGATGCAAAAGCCTCTAAATGCCATTTGAAATTTTCTTCTTAAATGACCATTTTTATCAAGCTTGTATATTTAAGTTCAGTAATTTCACTTAAATGACAATGAAGATTATCTATTAGTTGTCATTTAAGTGAAATTACTGAACTTAAATATACAAGCTTGATAAAAATGGTCATTTAGAAGAAAATTTCAAATGGCACTTAGAGGCTTTTGCATCTGAACTCTTCATATTTTGAATAGGAAACAAACTTTAAACTTGAAGATGGAAAACAGGCAACATTATATGTTCAATATATAAGCATGAACAGTAGAGGGATGAGTAAAGGACTTCTCTCCTATTCTAAGAAATCAATCAAAAACTCCAAAAAAGACTGAGAATAAAGTCACTGTGTTATAGGCAGCCACATAGTCTCAGGACAATGACCTTAAAGTGCTGAGAGCTCTCTGGGATGCAGGAAACCTGATCCTTTGGTTCTCTATTTTACTGGAATGTTTCAAGACGTCAAATGACCAGGGGTCTCATTTATAAAGCGTGCGCACCAGGTGCTGTAAGCGTATACCGGTATGGCGGATATCGCGATATTGACATGTACGATTATCATATTGCGCACATTTACTTCTCCGCGGTAAAAAAAAAAATTAAACCAGAATTCACCTGCACTGCCGCATGCAACTTCTTTCAGCTTGACTGCTTACACTCCATACCTGTACAGCGCTGAAAATGTCAGAGACAGAGGCTGCGAATCTCTATCTCCCGCGAAAAATAAATAAAATCTGCAGTATGGGAATATTTTGGATATCTGAAAACGATCGTGGTGTTGTCCTTGAAGATGGATATCCAATTTGCAAGATATGTGGACGAAGAGTGGCTGCAAAAGCAGGAAACACGTCGAACATGTTCTCCCATATTCAGGAACACCATCCCTCCGTGAAGATAAAGGTTATTCATAACTTTTATAACTTAAGGCCATATTATTTCTGTCATGCTGAGGGAATCCCGGTCTGTCAAAAAGACTGCACATCCCGTCTTTCTGTGTTACAATACAGATATGCCACGTAAAATGCGCGATTTAAAAGATAGATGGATGAATAAATCAAAATATAGCTGCAGTAGCCTAAATCAAATCGTGATGTGCGTGTCTGTGAATATACATACGCAAAAAGACTCGTGTGCAAGCCCCTTCTATATTCAGCGCGTCTCTGTATGAATGAGCCGTTTGCTAGATCTCAGTACACTTTAAGTACGCATGACGCACATGGTTTTTAAAGCTGTCTCACCCACTATGTGAAGACGTGAACACATGAACATATACAGACAGAGAACACTTAATGTGCACTTTATAATGGTTTTTTAAAGAATAATCATCAAATACACTGACTGAAACTCATAGGTGTTCAAGTACAACCTGTAAAAAAAGTTTGGTTTAGTCTATGACTAAAATAATGACTAAAATATATTACTATTGTGTATAATTTGTTTGTCCATGTTTTAATTTAGTAAACCTCTCTTGTGTAGACAAACTAAAGTTGTTACATTTTATCCTGATTGCATTTTCAAAAATACATTTTGTATTCAATTACAGAATCCAGATACCAGTTATTTCAGACTACCCAGCATTTCTGAGGAAAGTAAATATACATTTCATAAAGACTCTATTAAAACTTGTTACAATAAACCATGTTCAACCAAAAAACATATCTTTTTTATTAATTTAAGGGGCCATTGTAGCTGATGATGATTATAATAATGATAGTTTAATATCGTAATACGTGAAACCGTGATATTCTCTGAGTACGATTATCATACGTGTTAGACCGAAATCTCATACTGTTACAACCCTAGTGCGTACGCATCAAAATCGGGACTGGAAACGAATGTATCGACGCAGTTTCCACGCAAAGTTTGTGATCTATAAAAAACAAACTTGACGGGAGAATGTGCGCACCTTTAAGCAAACTTTGAGCCGTGTGCGCTACGCACATTCTGGAGACAAAGGGAATTGGAGATACCGATGTTGAGCTGTTAAGTGTCTTTTTGATCACTTTTAGACCGAAAATCTAAAGAAAATTATAGCCTATCTATAGGCTACAAAAAGAAAATAGCCTACAAATAAAATTTCACTCACCAAGCCAATCACTTGAAGCCATTATCCATCCCTTCTTAAGTGTCCGCGCCAGCACGCGCGTTGGGCCGTTTAATGAAACTGACGCACATAATCTAACGGCAGATGAACCGTAAATCTTCATGAGTAGGCTAATAAATACAGTGCACGTTCTCAATAACAGTTTAAATAAATGAAATAATGATTTAAACTATGTTTTACTTCTGATATAAACATTTAGATTAAATATGCCATTCTCGTTAATGGAGTTAAACACTTAAACTACATGAAATCATTACTGAGAAGTTACAAAAAAAATAAAATAAATATAAATATTTGTTGTGGATGCAATGCTTTTGAACACTTTCCCTCTGGCATGTAGTGGTTTAATGTTTTATCTAGAGATAATTGCTAATCATGATAATAGCAGATTGTCTGAGAAAATAATAATTAAGACACGGCACATCTGTATTTCATATTTTCCTAACGTCTTGTACGTTAACATGGTATCACGTGGATGAATAATCACATGCAAATGATATGCAGATGAGGATATGCATATTTAAACTAGGCGCTTGTAAGCTCCATATATGGTTATTTCGGGGAGGAGACGCATGTGCACGCATTCTTCCGCTGACTGGGATTTATAAAGGGAAATCTGCGCAGGTTCTGGCATACGCACGGTTTTATAAATCTGAATATTTTTTGGCGTACGCCATTTTTGGCTTTCGGGCATACGTACACTTTTAGTAAGGATCCTACGCACAGTTTTATAAATGAGACCCCAGGTGTTTGTCTTAATCCAGTGTTTTGGACTGTGTATCAGAATGCAGCAAGCCATTCAAATGGTCCATTCTGGGTAACAAAGAAAAGATTTTACGATTTCACAAAGCAGTTTAAGTTTGTGACCCAAAGCTAGCCATGTAGAGACAGCCAACCAAAACAAGCAATTCAAGTCACACAGGTTTGAAACATCACAAAGGGGATTTTTCTGCATTTTGTGCTTCTAATTAAGAACCTTTACTAATTTCTCTCTCATTAGCAAAGGGAAAAGCCTGAAAGCAATGCACTGACCCAACTGAGCAAAGAAAGCTATATTCCAGGAGGTTTTGAGAAGCCCTTACGTGGATGCTCAAGGCAAAGCTGTGAACACAAAACTACAAAAAGCAAAGCAATACTTCATAAAACTGCCTCCATTTTTACTTTTGTTGTAAATATTGCAATCATTAAATGAATGAGGAAATAACAAGAGGAAGTTCCCACCGGACTTTAATCTAGGTAATTAATTTCTAATTAATATGTAAACACGAACGTCTAGACAGCATCCTCAGCAAAGAGTCATACTGGAGTGTCTACGGTCAAACAAGCTTAGCCAACATGGTTCCTGATTGGATATGACCAGTTAACAACAACAACAACAAAAGACCTGGACCTCCTGCCTCTCCATTTTAATTGCCTTGTACCCGAGACTATTCCTCAAATATAACCCTCCTTGAGGCTAGCAGGACAAAAAAGGTGCATTTTTATGAGAAAAGGCTTTAACTGGAGGTAAATTTCTGCTTATGGTGGAAAATGACTTATTTGGTTTTAAAATGAACATCCTATTCCACCAAGAGAAAGAACAAACATGAAGTTGATCAAATGCAGATGATTCAATCACTGCATGGAAATAAAGGTCACTAGCATTCTCAGTGCAAACAACTGGAACAATTTTCCACTGGGAAGTCATAAAAAAATGACATGTATCACTTTGAAGAGATAGAAAACAGCATTTACTCTTAAAGAAGGATTACTGGAGCATGGTTTAGTATATCAAATTATAAACCTTATTTTGCTGCACCTATCCGAATGAATAACTCAAATTGATAACCGCCCAAAAATGATGACTAATTTAAACACAGGATTGTATTTCTGTCAGCATATTGTTCAACAATATAAATAAGTTAAATTATGACGACAAATAACTAGCAATTGAGTGAATTTCAAGACTTGCATATATAACAGTTCAAATGTTTGGGGTCAATATTACTT
Organism: Hybognathus amarus; assembly: GCA_030378365.1. Classification (NCBI taxonomy): domain Eukaryota; kingdom Metazoa; phylum Chordata; class Actinopteri; order Cypriniformes; family Leuciscidae; genus Hybognathus; species Hybognathus amarus. The sequence goes on along the minus strand of JAQIUQ010007031.1, from coordinate 773,036 downwards.
TTTTATTTTAAATAAATTAATAAATGTAATCAGAAAGTGTGCTTTAAATTAATCAGAAAGTGACAAGACATTTTTCTAAGGTTATAGAATATTTATTATTTCAGGTTATTATTTTGAACTATCTATTCATCAAAGAATCCTGAAAAAAGTATCAGTTTCCACAATAATATTAAGCAGCACAATTGTTTTCAATAGGGCTGTCAAACGATTAATCACATCCAAAATAAAAGTCTGTGTTTTGTTTACATAGTATATGTGGGTGCACTGTGCATAATTATTTTGTAATATATATATATATATATATATATATATATATATATATATATATATATATATACACACACACACACACACACACACATGCATGTATATTTAAGAAAACAATATTATTTATATATTAAAATATTAATATTTATATAATATAAATGATATATAAATCTATATGCAGTACATGAAAATATTTCTTAAATATATACAAGCATGTGTGTGTATTTATATATATATATATATATATATATATATATATATATATATATATATATATATATATATATATATATATATATATATAAACTAATTATACACAGTGCACCCACCCACATATCTTATGTAAACACAAACTTGTATTTTGGATGTGATTAATCGCAATTAATCATTTGACACCCCTAGTTTTCAACATTAATCATAATGAGCATTATATCAGTAATTTAGCTTTGACATTGCAGAAACTAATTACATTTTAAAATATATTAATTTTAAAAAAAAGTTTATTTAAATTGTAATAATTTTTCACAATATAATGTTTGGTCAAATACATTTTGAACGGCAGTGTATATTGACCATACAGGAGCAGGAATTAAGAACTAACCTATAACCTTTTTTTAAGAACTAACTTTATGTACAACAAATAAAGCAGAAGCAGTGATAAAAACCAGCCTAAAAAGACATGCTAACCCATCCACAATATAGTGTGCGATTCTCTATGCTAGAGATGTTTGGTAGGCTTGGAGCGATGGTAAAGGGGGTAGATTAGATTTGCAAACAATTCTAACCAAGCAGCAAAGTGGAAGTAATTTCCTCTGTATAAACAGGCGGCAGTGTGGATTTTACAGCCTGAGAGAGAGAGAGAGAGGGGTGACAGTTCCCTTCACCATGAACTGAGCTTTGATCCCAATGTGGAAAGCTTCCTCAGCAAGGTGCAAATTGAGGAGGCCTCTGCCATATGTCCACAAAAGCCTTTTAAAACCTGCATGGATTCCCTTTTTTCAGCAAAATGCAATATTTGGAAGAACGTCTAAACACCATTTTTGTGTGTATCACAGAAGAAAGTCGGCAACACAGGTTTGGATAGGCATGAGGGCGAGTAAATGATTTGTTAATCCATCTATCCTTTTTAACTGCAGTTGTAGCCATTTTATTTTGTAACAAGTAATCAGAAACCAAGCCTGCTGTTGCTAACAAATGCAAGATGGTACAAAAAACAAATAGAACAGGATAAATATTTAATGAGGGACACTATGTGCATTCAGAACATCCTATTGTTTTCAATTTAAATGAACAGGAACATGTGTGTTCACATGGGTAGAAAGTGAAATTCACATTCAAAACATTGCCACCCATGAACAGCACTCGGCTTCAAAGAAAAGATCTATAGCCATCTTGCTTTTAACAATAAGAATCCCTCTGGAAAGCGAGCATAAAGGCAGACAGGGATCTCACATTCTTTAATATGGTCTTTCATTATGTCATTGGTGAAAGGAGGCTTTAGAAGACTTTCATCTTGAAACAGTTCCCTCTTTAAACAACTGGGACTACCTCCAAAAGATGTCTCGGCATCACAAAGCCTTCTTCCATTCATAGTCTCGGAGCAGAACCGAACAGTTTACACCCTGTGGATGTGCCAATTTTGGCCCCTTACAAAATATACTATCACAAGTTTAAGAGGTCACAGACTTCTTGATGAGTGCAACTGGAATAAGAGAGGGATTCAATCCAACAAAGAAGAATGTAAAAATTGTCTGCTGTTGAAATGATGGGTGAATGCATCAGTAAATGATATTTGAAAGGGGAAAGGGCTCCCTTGTTTCAGATATAGGCCTACGCCAAACAGAGGTTTCATTTTTGATGATGATAATATTTGTAGGTCGCTGACAATCCTTTTCACTAGGGCATAATAATGCCTTTGTGAGAGTCTCTTGCAGACTGTATATGGCAACGATGCCAAGCTGGAAGAATGAGCATGCCAACACTGCACACACAATGAACAAGACTTAGTTAGTTCAGTGTTTTTCAGGACTAAAAGTCCTCTATTGGACCTTTATGAAAAGCTGCACTATAAAAATAAAAAGTCATGTTGCAAAATGACATTCTTAGAAGACCCTGGTTATTTGGTTTATTAAAGTATAAATAGTTATGAGTTTTCCTTAGGGCATTTCTGTTACATGTCATGTTGTTTAGTATTTTAGTGTCACGTGAGTAACCCTGAAGGAGTTATCTTTGTTTGTATGACGCGATGCACTGTCTCGTCTTGGTTTGTGTATAGACCCGGTTTAAGTTGTTAACTTTAATAGCCTATACATCAAGTAGCCCATTATGGTGGTAGTATATTTTAAGGTGCAAAGCCTTTTGGTTGTACAACTACATTTTCCTGGATAAGGACTGATATGCCAATAAATTCAGTAGTGAAAAAAATTATGAGATTTTCAGTAAATGGCTGTTCGAGAACTCAAACCACTACCAAGCAGCTTTAAGACATCAGTCGGTTATAGTGAGCTTATCATGAAAATCAGTTCAAACTTCCTGAAATCTGCACAGGAAAGGCGATCATCATAATTACTTCCTGTCAAGTGACCTGAGGACTGCATCTGAATTTTCTGTACTTCATGAATACAGGGAAATTCATTCAATAGGGGAGACCAGTGAGTGTTATAACAATCACTTTAACCAAATTGTCAAATGTCTGTGTGTTCTATTAGAGTGACACAAATCATCTGCCATTGCTTGTAACATCAGCACTCACTTGACATTTATTTATACAGTTTAGGGTTGTAGATTTACTTAATTTAACAAACAAATAGAAACATTATATCTTTGACTTTAAGACATAAAAACACAGTTGCAGACCTTCAACAACTATCTATCCACTACATGTAGCCAACTCAGTCAACTGAGAACTACAAACCAAAACTTATCATATAGCAGACAGACAACTTAGGCTACATAACCTAAATAAATAAACATAAATGGTGTAGCGGGAAAAATCAAGAACGCATGCTTCCTGACACGAAGGTTATCAGCAAAAACTATATTTACATAACATTCATTTAACAAAAACAAACAAATGAGCTATATGGGTTCACCAAGAAGTCTCAACACACAACATCTTAAGAAAATTGTTTTCCCCCAAAAGTTCGGACCCTGTTAACCATTAAAATTATATTGTAATCTCTTATCTTGACAAGTAGAGTGCGACATACACCTACTATAGCATGTATTCCCAAACGTTTCCACAGCATACATTCAGTGTTTGTATACCACTGTCACAATACATTTATGTTTAGAAATATGCTCATAAATTCAACTTAAGACAAAATGTTTAAGCTTAACATATCCCACAGAAAAAATACAAGTGTTTGCAGACCTGTTGTAGCTGCTGGATCAGGTTTCGCACGCGCCCTGATGTGAGCGATAAAGTCTAGTTTCTTAGTGGCATATTCGGTTAGCGTTTTTTTTTAAGGAACAATGAATTAGCCTACCTTTATTTTTCAAAAAGTTTGTTTATACGTCCCTCTCCCGTCCATGCGCTCCCTTTGTAAAAGTCCCGGTGAAGTGTCCTCCTGTCCTCCTCGCTCATGCGCACAAGAACGTGCTCGGTGCTTCACGCGAGCGCACAATACATGTTCCCTGACGTGACAGCGTGACGTGCAAATAGCTGAGTACACAAAGGCAGGTGCTCCCCTTACTGCTCAATATCCTGCTGGGACCCAGGAATACACTTTTGTACACTGTAGTGGACAATGGACATTACAGTTTTGTGAATTTCTCTGAGAACATATATGTCACAGTTTAAAGTCTGGATGTCATGTAAAGGGCTTTTCACACATAGGCCTATCCAAATGCTTGAAAGTTTCACATGACAACAACTTCTCCTAGGTCTTTAAAAATGACTGAAATTAAATTAGTGATCAAATTTAGCACTGTAATTAGCACTTAAATCTAACTAGTTTTCAAATTAATTGCCAAAACAAAAATACATATCAGGGAAATATTATGGGTTTCTAATCAAAATATGACTTTCTGTTACAAAACAACACAATTGGTTTCATAAATGTGCTCTAGAGGACACCTGGAATCATGTTTATCAGGCATTTTGTGAAGAACAAGAAGTGAATTATAAATTATGTATCAATATTCCTATAAAATATTAGATATTATTATGAAAACGTTACCAATCATTGGGCTACTCCTATTATTACACATTTTTATTACATGTTGCCCCAATAACATTGAAATGCAAACTTGATACAGTGTAGGCTATATTGTATTTAATAGAACTACTCATTTATGGCCTTTTATTCCATAAAGCACAATAGTAGGCCAATATCAATTCATTCCATTATATTTCATAACAGTTGATAATCATCTTTATACAAAGTTTGGTGTAAAAAAATCCTGAAACCTGTTTTTGCCTGGGTCTTACGATTTCAGCAATCACTGAAAATCACCCAATTGTGACTATAATAATACTAAATTATTATATTAACTGGCTATTTTAAGTTCAAATTAGGTAATTCTGTAGATACAGACACTTTTTCTCAAGTCAGGCCAACAATAGGTTATAAATGAACTTTACAAAGTGGTAACTTTTATTTTTGTTTAGAATTTACTTCTGTTCATATTACGTTTCTAATAGACTGTATTAAACTCATTCACAAACTAAATGTTCTGAGAATGTATTATTATTAGCTGTAAAATGTAAATTTTTAAGCTAAATTACAGGAATCATGGTTTGCTATTTTTTATTTAGTACTGTCAAGCTATTTAAGAAAATAGTAGCTATAATAAAAGTGGCCCCATTCAAAAATGTACATAGCCTATGCATTATTCTTAATAATAATTAATAATACTAATACTAATTGCTACTTGCGTCATTACCTGGATGATCCATGATCATTATTTTAGTTTGTTTGTTTTATGGTGTGGCTGATCATTGAGGTGGGATGTACGGCTTCAGAGAGTATAGGCCTATAGGGTCTAGGCAATAACAGCAGTGTTAACCAGTTTCTTAGAGGTAATTGTGTAGCTTATTGCTCTTTATATACTGTATATTCAGTCTGTTTTAATGTCTATGTTTGTTATTAGTCAAAGTGAACATTTTGTTGAAATGGGCTCATCATGCTTCTCAGTGGGGAAAGTGAATTAGAAACACTTATTTAGGGCTGACCTCTAGTGGTTACTTACCGGTAGTACTGTATGGAGTCAGAATCCACACAAAATGTAAAAAAAATCATCATTTAAATATAACCACACCCTGAAAGTTATACCTGAAAGCACCTAATCCTGCTTGTAAACCTACTTAACTTTTTTAAAAACTGTAAACTTGTCCCTCAAATCTGATTGGTTGATCAGAATGTTGATCCAGGATTAATAAAGACTATGTGAATAAAAATTTAAACCTAAAATTTCTTACAACTCTGCCATATCATTGAATCTTTCTCATTTTAAGCAAAATGCTGAATATTCACAGCACAAATATTTTTGCAAAGATATTCTCCTATAGCACAGACTGTAAATAGATTATTATTTTCATATTGTCTGTATAAAAAAGAAAGAAAATCTGATGTTTCAGTAACCTCTTGCATTTGAACAACAACTCATTAGAATAAGTAAAATGAAAAAGCTCTCAAAATCCAGTCAATAATAAACCAGCCTGCGACAACCTACAACAACATGACAGACTGAAGACTTCTTATAGTTGACATCTCTCTGAAAAATCCTTAGCAACTCTTTTTAGACCATTCAAACTCAAAATGACATTTTGGTTAGAACATTTACAGATGGGATTAAATAAGTTATCAAACTTAAAATAAAATAAAGAACGATTATAAAAGAAGAACATTCCCCTCAAAAACTGCTGCCACTTCGTACAGTCTGTGAGCTCGCCAGTGGTCAGTCTATGGTCAATACCCATGATCATGATGACACAGCAGAGATCAGGCATGAGGGGGCCTTTCATTCACACCCGTTTCCACAATGCAACATTGTTTTGAAACTTCCACGCAGTCAGTCAGTCACACCTCTAAACCTCTGGCTGTGCACTCCTCATTGGTTTAGTTTAGCTCTCCTTACACCCTCTCCAGCACCATTTCCGCCTTCATATTTTTGTTTCCGCGATAGAATGAGTTGCAGGAATTATCCATATTATTAATAGGCTACAACAGCGAGATCTTTTTCATTTGAACATCAGCAAGAAGATCTTTATTACTGAGACTGCAGTCATGTCAGACCGTAGTTCATTCGACACTAATGTTGTGACTTTGACGAGATTTCTGCTTGAAGAGGGCAGGAAAGCCAAAGGCACAGGCGAGCTGACAACTCTTCTGAACGCGATGTGCACGGCTGTGAAAGCCATCTCGAGCGCTGTCAGGAAAGCTGGCATCGCGCACCTGTGAGTATTTCATATGCACACCTTTGACTAAATCGATTGGGACTCCAAAGTGTATCCATCTCTTTGAAATGAGTCCATCTCTTGTTTATATACCCACAAGGTAAATGTGTTTTCCCACCAAGTTGCCTACAACATGTTCCTGGATCAGCATTTCAATCAACCAATCAGATTTGAAATACAAGTTTTAATACAATTAAGTGCTTAGTAATTAGAATATGTGGTTAAATAATGTATAATTTAATGTTCTAACTTTATTAAGTGTGTAACCTGTAACAAGGACACAGTAAAATTGTGTTACAAAGCTTATATATATATATATATATATATGTGCATATATATATGTATACATATATATATATATATATATATATATATATATATATATATAAAATGCATTAGAACAAAAAGAAATAACACAAAAGCTATGATGTATAATTTATATTTGCTATTAATTTATTGCATTCCAAAAATATGCATCTGGCATTAAAAACTGCAAAAACATAATAATAAAATAATAATAATAATTAAATGTCACAATGTGAAACATATAAATGATAAAAAGTATAAGCTTTGGTAACACAATTTTACAGTGTCTTTGTTACAGGTTACACACACTTAATAAAGTTAGAACATAAATGGTAACACTTTACAATAAGGTTCATTAGTTAACATTAGTTAACTACATTAGTTAGCATGAACTAATAATGAACAGCACTTATACAGCATTTATTAATCTTTGTAAATGTTAATTTCAATATTTACTAATACTTTATTAAAATCTTGTTAACATTAGTTAATGCGCTGTGAACTAACATGAACAAACAATGAACAGCTTTATTTTTATTAACTAACATCAACAAAGATTAACAAATACAGTAACAAATGTATTGCTCATGGTTAGTTCATGTTAGCTAATACATTAACTAATGGACCTTATTGTAAAGTGTTACCCATAAAATTATACATTATTTAACCACAAATTCCTAATTACTAAGTAATTAATTGTATTTAACTTGTCTTTCAAATCTGATTGGTTGATTGAAATGCTTATCCAGGGTCATGTTGTAGGCAACTTGGTGGGAAAACACATTTACCTTGTGGGTATATAGTAAACAAGAGATGGATATATATATATATATATATATATATATATATATATATATATATAGCCATCTCTGAGAATGCAGATAATGTTGCTTTTATATAACACTTCTATAAAGCATTGAGAAACAATAACTAATTTCAGTCCCTGTGATATGATTCAACTCGTGATTTTGAAATATTTCTGGCAGGTATGGCATTGCTGGAAGTACCAATGTGACCGGTGATCAGGTTAAGAAGCTGGACATCCTTTCCAATGACCTCGTCATAAACATGATCAAATCCTCATTCACCTCATGTGTACTGGTCACTGAGGAACATGACACTGCAATCATTGTGAGAGCCAGATAGACGGGTAAGGTACTATATTAAGTGTTTAATCATAAACCATTTAATAAAGATATATTCTGTTTAAAGTGTTTGCCAAAACATAGCCAATGAGTTCATAGTAACTCTTCACAGTCTATTCCAAGAATGGAAAAGTGTGAGTTTGCAGATAAATTTCCCTTTCCTTGGGAGAACATAGAGACCTAGTCACATGACTGATTTCAGCTGCTATATGCCAGCTTATAGCTCAAAACCTGTATTATTGACCAGAAACCCATCCTGAATGTAATATGACATTGAAAAATATGAAACTGAGATACATGTGCAAAGATGTATTATCAATTGAGTTTCCATAGTCAGAGAAAACCTGGAAATTTTGGGAATTTTAAAAAGGCATTTTCCAGTCCTGGATATTACACATTTAATAAATCCTTAAAGGGATACTCCACTTTTTTGGAAATAGGCTAATTTTACAACTCCCCCAGAGTTAAACAGTTGAGTTTTACCATTTTCGAATCCATTCAGACGGATTTTTTGATATTAAGAAGAATATCAGTAACTAGACAGTTTCTGGTCTTATTGACTTTAATAGTAGTACAAAATATATACTATTGAAGTCAATGGGACCCAGAAACTGTCTGGTTTCTGTTATTCTTGTTAATATCAGAAAATTGTCCTGAATGGATTTGAAAATGGTAAAACTGTTTACTCTGGGGAAGTGGTAAAATTAGCCTATTTCCAAAAGAGTATCCCTTTAAGGTTTTATTAAATGTGTTCCATGAGTTACAGTAATTATGAATAACTGTAACTCATGGAACTAGATAAGTCAAAAGATGTGTTAAAATTAGACATACACCAGTCAAGTGTGTGTGTGTGTGGTTTTAAAGATGAGTGACAATTTCTTATGATAGTGCTACATCATTAAAAGGCTGTAATGCAAGTCAAGACTCACCACTACTTCAGTAATATGTATCTAACTCAAAGCTTCTTCCATGTGTTCAAGGGTAAATACGTGGTTTGCTTTGACCCTCTTGATGGTTCATCCAACATTGACTGCCTTGCTTCCATTGGAACCATCTTTGCCATCTACAAAAGGTATGATTGAATATATTTAATAGACTTGCAAGTATGCCAGCAGCCCATGACAGTCCACGTTCCCCCTTATATCTGAACACACTTTAATGACTGCTCTGTTCACAGTGCACAGACAGCGAGCCGTCTGAGAAAGATGCCCTGCAGTCTGGTAGAAACATAGTGGCTGCTGGATATGCACTATACGGCAGTGCCACCATGATTGTCCTCTCCACCTGGTCAGGGAGTGAACTGCTTCATGTTAGATCCAGTGGAGTCTGACCATTTTTACACATCACATTTGGTCTACACAAAGCATGCTTAGAACGTGTAGCTATTAATCATTTGTAGCTGGAAATGATAAGATTCATATCAATAGCTAGGAGACATAGTTTGAAACAGTGTACTCTCTTAGAGGAAAGGTTTCTTTAGAACCATAATGTGTTCTGTCTATGTGGTACCTCTTAGGGGTTCCCATAATGGGATCATTTTCTGGATTTAGTCTTAATCAAATAATTTAGTTTACATTTTTATTAAATCAAACTTTATGACTTAAATGTGCTCTTAAACATACTTAATCACTAGAAAAAATGTAAGACTTTTATAAATGTAATTGTATCTTTTCTCGTCCTTCTTTTTTTAACTGAGGACAAATTTAAGTTATTTTCTGTGATTATTGAAAGCAGACCACAGATGCTTTCCAAAGACAATACGTTCTAAATAACACATGCATTCATGCATTTAAATGTCAGGCTATTGGAGAGTTCATTCTGGTGGACAGAGATGTGAAGATCAAGAAGAAGGGGAAGATATACAGTCTGAATGAAGGTTATGCCCTTTATTTCGACTCTGCCGTCACGGAGTACTTGCAGAAGAAGAAGTTTCCGGAGGTTCAGTATGCATTTTCCCCCAAACATATATTTTTTTACTATATATTTCCTAAACATAATACAAGCTTAACAAACGTATACATTTCAAATACACCTCCACCAGCTACTAAAGGACACACATGGAGTATAACTGTAAAAATGTGTTCAGGATGGAAGCGCGCCCTATGGAGCCCGTTATGTAGGTTCAATGGTGGCAGATGTGCATCGGACGCTTGTTTATGGAGGAATCTTCCTTTACCCTGCTAATGTGAAGAGCCCCAAAGGAAAGGTACTTCATCTGAACATTGTTTACATTCACGTGACCTTGTTTAAACGTAGATGCCGTTACGCCAATAAATCAATTGTTGTGCAATTTTCTTTCTGAACTGCATTTAAACACTTGCATTGTAACCTGAATACAGTCATATATTCAGATATATATGCTTTCATATATTCAGATGAATATAGCCATGTATTCAGTAATACTGTAGAATAGAAGTCCATTTATAGAATAAATATAATATAAAATAGTCTTAATTGTTGTTTGATAAAGTCTTATTCAGCAGCCCAAATTTGTGCACCCAAGTTACTCTTAAAAATACTTGAATGCATTAAAGGAGCCATATGCAAGATTGTGGCCAAAACTGGTACTGCAATCACTTTCAAATTACTGTAGAGCAGTGTATCCCCCCACCTCCCTTGTAGCAACGCACAAGAAGCTTCCAATGGCAAGTGACGAGTCCCACAGTGAGGTTTTTTTTCTGTTAATTATTTATTTCTGGCTTTGTCACAAAGAATTTCTGAGTTTGTTTTTTTTTGGTTTCGCAACTTTAGACGCAACATTTTTTATCCGATTTCAACACCTTTGTATCTGCAGCTGTGGTAACTAGAGTAGAGCTGGCAACCCAAATGCCACAACACTACTGACTTTGTGATTGATAGATCGGTGGAGGGTGGAGCATCAGAACAAAACACAACACGACAACATCAACATCAGTCAAGGGCCGTGACTTCACTTTTTAAATGACCATATCCTGGCCGGACTCCTGTTGTCAGTGATATAAGTATTTGAAATGAACATGATTTCTTACTGTCTAGTGACAAATCAGGGAAAAATTATTATTAAATGAAATGCATTTCTTGCATACAGCTCCTTTAACACCTTCTAGGAAAGGTTAGAACTGCTAGATAAGAAAAGCTGTACTTTTATGAGACATTTTTAATTAACCGATCCAAAGTTCATTCAGAGTAACCACAGGTGCAATAAACTACCATGTCTGACTATGTAGCAATGTAAATGTAATGTAGTGTTTCATTAATTTAATGACATTCATATATTCACTTAAGAGTTTTCTGATAGTTTTGGAGACACTGTCCTATTTAATGAAATACTTAAATGAAGTGAAGACATTGAAAGCATGTATGACCTTTGCTCCACTTCTTTTGTTGGGTGTCAAATATGCAGGCGTGTCAATGTTTATTCTCTCTATCCGTAAGAATCTATCCTGGAATAGGATACATAACGTTATAGATACCTTTGTGCCATGCTGTTTACTTCACAGTTTCATAATTCAAATACCTTAGTGAGAAATCTTTAAATGCTGTCTGCTACAACTGCTTTTAAAACCTATAGGGGGAGCTGTAGGAATAGGAGGATGGATGCCCTAAGTAAATGTTTTTGGATGGTATAGAGACTTGTAAAACTCTTTCACCCTCTTCAGCTCAGGCTTCTCTATGAGTGTAACCCCATGGCCTTCATCATGGAGCAGGCCGGAGGAATGGCCACCACAGGGACCACCAACATCCTGGACATCCAGCCTGAGAACATCCATCAGCGAGTACCTGTGGTGATGGGCTCCCCTGATGATGTCCAAGAGTACATCTCCATCTTTCAGAAACACCATAAATGAAGACCGATAGTCAGAGAGACTTCGGAATAATCACTTCAGAATGAGAGACCAAAATGTATTCTTGCTTTCAAAATACCTCAGTAATCTAGATCTAATTGCCTAAAACCGAATGTTTTTTTTTTTTATAAACTTTATACCTCCAAAAATGAAGTATTTTACAGACAACGGACCAAGTGAATTTTTTTTTTTCTTTGCGAAAAACTCTGAGACCAAAACATTTTCTTTTAGAGAAACACGATGTGTTCTGCACTAGACAATCTCTGTGGGTGTTTTTGGCAGCTGGAATTTAAGCGAAAAGACAGAAGCAAGTTCATGAGGATGATTTGACAATTAAATTGATCTAAATTCTTTCTGTACAGATCAAAATATATTGTGCCTTTATTGGAGCCTATTGAGGGAAGCTGTGAATAAAGCTCTTGGCAAAAGAAAGACTTTGAAAGATGTTTTCTCTGCGTTAAGAACTTGTACATTAAAGTCAGCATGAAACGGAAGTTGTGATAGTCTTCTTTTCTCTATTATGAGTGAAACAGCGGTGAGTTTGTCCATGGGAAACTGATTGGATTGTTATGGTTGGCTAGTTATTTTGATTGATGACATGAAAATAAGAATAATAATGTGCATGGATAAAACATTTAAACTAAGTCAAAGGCTAATGGGTCCTTAAAGGGATACTCCGCTGTTTTTTTTCATATTAAACTATGTTATTCCCCTAAAGCTACACTGTGTGATTTTTACCCCATCTAGCAGTGAAAAGGTATGACCATCCACTGAATATTAGTTTCTGTTCCTCTCTGTTCCGATTTCGTTTTAACTCCTACGATGGCCAATGTGGTCCAAGATTAACATGGCTTCCAGTTCGACCTCGTCCATGAGTGTTAACTCAACGTAAACGCGAAAGGCGAAGCTTGAATTAACGGGTATGTCCCTCTTTGGCTAATGTACTTTCAAGATGGAGCTGGGCAACATGGCGACCGACATTAGAACCCCTCACCCGTATGTACCCATATATACCCCTGACATTAGAACCCCTTACCCGATATTAGAACCCCTTACCCGTATGTACCCATATATACCCCTGCCCTGACATTAGAACCCCTTACCCGTATGTATTTTCAATGGCATATTATACACTCACGAGAATACTTTATTACTTGAACGAAATAAATATACATTAATGAGCACATATATTTTTGAAAGAACTAAGTGTTTTTAAGCTAAGAATAAACTAAAAGAGTTACACAGTGTAGCTTTAACTAAGACAAGTTGATACATACCTCACTCGTCTCAGTGCGTGAACTCAATCGCTCTGGCGTGCAGACACTTTGATAGCAGCCCAGTTCATTCAATATGGGCTAAGCAGAGAAGCGACCAAACACTTCCACGTTTTCCCTATTTAAATACAGTTACTCGAGCAGTGTAACTCCACCTAGGATGGTGACACAAAATAAAACGTTGTGCTTTTCTAAGCCTGTAAATTGGATAACTATGATGTATGGCGGAATACCGCATATCACTCCGGAGAGTGAGAGGACTATTCACGAGTGATGATATTACTGCGCCGAGTTGAACTGCTCCCAAGGACTTGCTGTGGTATTCCGCCATACAATATAGTTATCAAATTTACACGCTTAGAAAAAGCACAACGTTTTATTTTGTGTCACCGTCCTAGGTGGAGTTACACTGCTTGAGTAACTGTATTTAAATAGGGAAAACGTGGAGGTGTTTGGTCGCTTCTCTGCTTAGCCCATATTGAATTAACTGGGCTAGTTAAGTGTTATCACAGTGTCTGCGCACCAGAGCGATTGAGTGCACGCACTGAGATGACAGAGGTAAATCAACTCGTCTTAGTTAAGGGAATAAGTTTAAAATGAAAAAACGTATCCATTTTAACTCATTTGGTACGTGTGGGATTACAAGTTTAAATGAGCCAGATTACTAAGAGACTCTCACCTTTTGTTTTTAATGGCTCTTGTAGCCCCTTCCCATTATTTGAATGGTTATGCTGACTGGATTGGTGACACTATAGACTCTAAAGTCTGGGGCAGATTGCTAAATGTATACATTCTAACAAATAGCGGTGTTGATGTTAGTCATGCAGTGCTTCAGAAACCCTCCACCTCCCCCAGCTCCACCTGTATAGATCTGCTACGGGGTTAATTCATGTATGTTACGTATGCAGCAGCATGTCTTACATGCTCACAGCAAATGTCTGCGAATGTATCAGTAGCAAGTCCCGTACTTACTCTGCAGCAGCGTAGCAGATCTATTCAGCCAAGACCAAGTACATTAGCATTGCCATATTCATTACCATGCCAATCGCTCATGACAGAAATACTGCAATATAAAAATGGTCAATTTTGTGGTGACTTTAACATATTTTTATTTTTTAATTGTGTTTCAGTAAGCCTCTGAAAACACTTTAATATTATTTGTGAATGAAAAAATGCAATTTCCTTTATCATACTCAATGTATTCCTATATAAACCGAGATTTGAATACAAGGCATACTTGACAACAAGTTCAAGCAACCAAATAAAGAGCAGATGACCTTTTCTGTAAAGGGTAAAGGCCAGTGGGCGCATAGAGCCCAGCTGACATTTGAGACACATTTTGGGGTGTTGCTCTACATGACCTTGGTCAAACAAGATATGGGTGCAAATCTGTTCATTTCAAGATGATAATTATTTGTAGCAGTAAAACAAAATGTATGTACAAATGGTTGCCTGTGATTTCTCCTGTTAGAGCCCCCAGCTTTTCTGGAAGGTTCTGATCCTGATGAGTTTATTATTTTGGGCTCTGGGCTCACATTTAAGGCAATAAGAGCACGAGGCAATGCTTGTTTGGGAATATGTCTTCCAAATCTGTTGAATATGGAGAGCGACGTCTATAGCAGTGCTTAAATATATTGCGTAAACAGTGCCTGTTGAGGATTACAATTTAAATGAAGTCCTCGGAAAGCATGTTAATTGCACTTTTCAGTGCTGTGAATCAAATATAAAATGCTGTTAATCCATTTTCCTTAAATGTGTTTGATATGTTTAGTCACAGTTCTAGGCTTGACTTTGAGTTATTGGGACACATTCACATATAAATAAATACACAGTTTTATTAATGCGGCCATTTAACAGACCTCCAGTGTTCATTAAGACATGATTGTCATAAACACTCATGAGCTTTGAATTGTGACCCATGACCTTATAACCCCTGAGTATATGTCATGTGACAACGGTGAACATAAATAATTAGCTGAGAGACAAGGAACGTGCTTTATAAGTTAGGCTCTGGCTCTAGTAGCATTCAGACTACACTACTGTCACTTGATCTGCTTCACCAATATAACCTTGGCCTTCATCGACTCACTGTGTGTGTAAAAAAGACTGCCTAGAGTCTCTTAAGTTAGTCTCAGCCTGTCCAACTGCAGCAACTCTCGGATACTGGAAGAATGTCGGATCAGTCGGTATTTGATGTGGACGTATGGACCCTCACTCGCTTCGTGATGGAGAAGGCCGGAAGGTGAAGGGGGCCACCGGAGAACTCACACAGCTCATTAATTCCTTGTTAACTGCTATTAAAGCCATTTCATCTGCTGTCAGGAAAGCTGGACTCAATCATCTGTAAGTTTTGTTTAATTATTTTGCATCGTAAGAATGGGTATGTTTTACTCTAACTGTGTTGGGAACACATTCTTTGACTGTAAGAAGCAGAAGAGGGTGAAACCAATGTTTTTGAGACTAGTTAAAGTTAGTTAGTGAAGTTACAGTGTATGTGTGCATGCTTTTATTTTACAGTAAGTGCACTTACGTGTTTGGTTACAGTCCTTAGAAAGAACCCAGTAATAGGTAACTACATGGGTTAAGGTTATAGGTTTAGGGTTGGTTCAGGGTTAGTAGGTATTACCTAGTTTGAAAAATGTGTTATCTGACAAAAAAGTGAGACACTTTAACAAACACATGGGACAATCAGATGATGCCTAAGAGAAACTGAGGTATTAAATACACAGGGAAGGTAAACAATGAAACAAAGAACAGGCGTGCAACGCAATCAGAAACCATAGCAACAAATGATGATCCAGAGCTCAGGCAAAAAGCGACAGCAAACACATGGATAGCTAAACAGAACAGAACATGACTGCTACAACATGTGGAACAGGACCGAAAAATAAAAGTGCTACCATAAATCCATTTTAGTAGTCTTTTTAAAATAATAATATAATATCATTATTATAATCCTAATAATTATAAAATAATATAAATGATTTATTACATGTAAAGCTGTTCATTTCTAATGACTAATGATTCTCATGACAGCATTATTTAGGAGTAAGGAAATGCCACCATTTACTGTTTTGGCATCTGTAGGGTGACCAACTGTCCTGTTTTCCCAGGACATGTCCTGTTTTCATATAACAATATAACAATTTTCTATCCATACAGAGGAGACATAACCTACTTTAAATGTATTGAAGTTAATAAGGTATCTTTGAGTTAACTTCGAGTATTATTTGAGTAGGCCTATCTGTTTGCCGGGCCGAGTGTCCTGGTTTTTGGTAATCAAAATATGGTCACCCTAGGCATCTGAACCTCAGTATCTGCTTTTTAATAATAATAGTATGTCCTGTTTCACCGAACACAGTCAAGGTCTTGCCGGACAGGTGAACGTCACAGGCGATGAGCAGAAGAAATTGGATGTGCTTTCCAATGATCTGGTCATCAATATGCTGCATGCCTCTTATGGCACCTGTTTGATGGTTTCTGAGGAGAACAAGGACGTCATCTACACACCTGCTGAGAAAAGAGTATGAGCTTTGTGATATAAGTCTTGTTCATGAACATGTATATTTTATTGTTCAAGAGAAAGGTCTGTCATTATTTACTCACTCTCATGTCGTTCCAAACCTGTAGGATGTTTTTCTTTTTCAAAAAATGTTAGGTACGGTTTATGCTGCTCTTGACAAAAGTCAATCACACTACTAAAGTGAATTTTAAAAGCTTTACAAAAGTTGGAAGAAAACAAACATGGAAACTTAAGTAAATATTCATTGAAAATTAGGAAAATCACATCCAACATCATGTCAGTCTCTTGACATGGCATATTTGAAGGTGAACATATACTAGGGGATATTTCCATTGTTTGGTTAAGAAAATTTGGAATTGTATCATATTGACTATAATGAAGCTTGGAATTTTAGCTTGCCAGGTCCTTGCCTTTCCTCAGGGTTTCTGCAGGTTTCACAAAGTCAAATTTAAGACTTTTTAAGACCTTTTAAGACCAATATGAATAAAATTTAAGGCCTATATCATGAAAAAAAAAAACGTACAAAGGAAACGCTGTAACGAGTCTCAAAATTATTCGCAAAGTAATTTAATCTATTCAAACTGATCATTCAGCGAAAATCAGTACAAACGGTCCCGTGATTTTGGAAATTTGTTCTGTTTCTGTTTTTAGAAAATCCCCTTTTCCAAAGTGCGTAATGTAGGCCGTTTTATCTTTCCCGCACCTGAAGGAAACATCGTTTTGAAACACAGACGAAACATCGTCTGTGGTATCTGAAATACCCGCCAATAACACAAAACCTCAAAACTGATTGGCTGTCGCATGTTGGTCTATTTTGTAGTTGTAATACAGCAAATTAAGAACTACAACTACGTAATATAAATAAATAAAAACATTCCAAAATGCTGTGGGATCACTTCAATGAGATTTACATGGACATAGGAAAATTAAGACCCGTTTAAAAAGATTTAAGACCTAGAACACAGTACTTCAGCAAATTTAAGACTTTTTAAGGCCTTAAATTGTGATTTTGAAATTTTAGACTTTTTAAGACCAGCGGAAACCCTGTTCCTTTTGTGTTCAAAGAAGAAAGAAAGTAGCCTATTACAGGTTTAAAACAACATGACAGTGAGTAAATGATGACAATATATATTGTGAACTACTCCTTTACCACCAAAGGTAGAAATAATAGAATGTATATAAATTGGAGTTGTTATTTCAGCAATGAACTCTGGTCTTAACAAGTAGCCTAAATATTAATGTGCTTATATAATAAAATGAAACTGCTACACTTTGGAAACACTGTTATGAGATAAAAGAGAGAATAATCTATTTTAATCAAAATCATAATCAAAATGTGTTGTCTACAACCTTTTACAACGTCTCAAAATCTAACAACAACACTTAACAATCATAATAAAACATTTCGACCACGATATTATCAACTTAAGAAAGGATAAAGTATGATTACTTGCCATCACATATCCAATTGGCAGTGTTAAAGGGATAGTTCGCTTTGAAATTAATTTTTGATATGTTTTAGCTTACCTCAAGGGCATCCAAGATGTAGGTGTCTTTGTTTCCACAGTATTTTCAATTTTGATATTTGTAGGTCAAACCGTTCTTGTCTGTCAGTCATTTAATGCTGGTATAGCCTATGGGGTCCACCTAAAAGAGCATGCACAGAGAAGTCCAGATTAAACATGATTTAATGACTCGTAAATGTAAGTACACATTGATGGTCTTACCACAGTTCAGTTCAGTCTTACCATAGTCACAGTTCATGCATATTTGTGATAATTATCCACATGAGGTCGCCATCTGCATTTCGGATGCATACTAAATTCAGTCTGCTGTTTGTCACAGGGAAAGTATATAGTCTGTTTTGATCCTCTGGATGGCTCCTCCAACATTGACTGTTTGGCCCCCATTGGCACCATCTTTGCCATCTACAAAAGAGTGAGTGAGTGTTGTACTGCATCTGTTGTTGACTGCAAGATTTGGAGTTGCATGTGCATTTGGTGTAGCCTACTTTTTGATGCATGCGAGAAACCCATAATCAAATGCAATATAATTGTAAAGCCTATAGATTTGTCATGTGGTGTGCGAGATGGATTGGTTTGATGTTCAGTGTTCTTGCTCTTGTGTTCTACTCTCCCATGCAGATTGACGAGGTATGCTGACTGCATTTAACCCTGCCTGATGACAAATATGGCTAAGCATGAATTCATTATTATAACTTTAAATTGATTGTATTAAGTGTATTAGAATGTGACGAATAACAACGGTGCAGCTGAGTCTATTATTTAACTTTTGTTATGTTTCAATATAACCTTTTCTTACCACAAAATAATCATTAAAAAGTTACAGTACTGTAGTAACTAACATGCACTCTAGGTGGTGTCATTGGGTCTGTATGTTGACGTGTGTGTACAATTTAATTTGCTTTAACAGTCCATTTAATCACGATAAGGCTAAATTTACTCTTTTGTCTTTGTGGACAGGCCGCTGATTCAGTTGTTTTTCCTGTTTCAGGACCTCAGGACGGAGAACCGACTGTCAAGGACGCTCTACAGCCGGGCAATCAGATCGTGTGTGCGGGTTACGCGCTTTACGGCAGCGCCACGGTAGTGGCTATCAGTACAGGGACTGGAGTTGACTTCTTCATGCTGGATCCTGTACGCACAAAAAAGTTCAATCTGCTGAAATTATATACTAATGATGAGTAATAATGCCAGGACTTTATTAAATAAATTTGAAAAGTTGGCTTTTCTGAAATCAGAGTTGTGTAGCCAGAATTCAAGGTAGGAATTAGTTCAAAGGGATAGTTCACCCCAAAATGAAAATTTTGTCACTACTTAATTACTTTGAATAAGTTTCTTTCTTCTGTTTAACACAAAATAGGATATTTTAAATAATGTTGGTAACCAGACAGTTGTATTTTTTTGTACTATGGAAGTCAATGGGGCCCATCAACTCTCTGGTTATCAACATTCTTCAAAATATTATTTTATGTTCAACTGAAGAAATAAACAAATTCAGGTTTTGAACAACTTGAAGGTGAGTAAAATCATTTTTTTGGGGTGAACTATCCCTTTAAAAGCACTCCAAACTATTTAAGTGAATCATTTACAGTTTAACAACTATCATGAGCAAAGCAAGCAGACACAAACATAATATTGTCTTGTAAAGAAAAATAGTTATGTAGTAAATAGAAACTTTTTTTGTACTTATATAATGTGTTACTGATAGTTGTTTCACTTCTCTTTATGGATAGATAGGTTGTTGTTTTTTTTACAAATTAAGGGGGCACTTCTTTTTTTCAATTTCGGATTAAAGTCTTGGAATAGTTTGTGGCTGTAGTGAACTAGTTTTGATTCCTCATCTAGGCTAAATTATATTTAGTTTGTATTGCAGTGTACAGTATAGTAGGGTGTTATTGTGCAACATGAGATCATGACTTTTTTTATTTTCCTCTTCTTCAGGCAATTGGAGAATTCATTCTTACGGACAGAAATGTGAAGATCAAGAAAAAGGGGAAGATTTACAGTATCAACGAGGGCTATGCTAAGTACTTTGATCCTGCAGTCAATGAGTATATAAAGCAAAAGAAATACCCAGAGGTGGGTTCCCGTTCCCTACACAGATATACACAGCCAAATAATGTTGCTTTATCTTTTTATATTATTCTGGGAAAGTCATATAGCCAAGATTTTTTTGAATGAGTCCTTAAGACCACAGCACAAATCAACCGTTGAGTGCTCATGTGTACAAAACATCATGTGAGAGAGCCGTTAGTACTCACATGTTCATGACATGTTGCGACAGAACCGAGAATGTTGCTTAGCTGGCCTAAAGATCACTTGTTTAACACAAAGTGAGCCTGAATAATGCTTGATGACCGATCAACAGCTTGCATGACTGCATTGCCGTGCTTAGCATCAGCTGATGTTTACACACGTTACATATGCTGGAAAGTGATGGCGACTTCCTTTGCAGAATGAGTCTTGTTCTGTTTCCTGACCTGGAACATAGACTCAGCATATGCAAGTGATTTGAGAATGACTGCGTGCAGTGAGTGATCATAAAATACGCTGAGTTTGAGTTTTCCGGGGGTCAGCTAGTTAATTATTAAAAAAAATAGTGAATAGATGTAAGATCTTGTGTTTCTAGGAACACATGTTTTTGTTTCATCATTTTAAGATCAGTCTGATGCTAATAAGGAAAAGTAAACAAGAAAAAGACCCCAGAAGCGCTCGTCTTAGATAAAATACTGCATTACGTAATGGGAAACTTGCTAATCATGTTCATTATGTTATCAACTCTGGCAGTGGATATCATGTTGTTTTTGTAGAGGTGTTGTCAGAAACATGCTATCTCTTGAAGTATTGATTTGTCTGTTGTCTGGCATTGCTTGAAGTGGGGTTGGCTAAGTGACCACGCCACCAAATTTAAATCCAAATATTATAACTTTACGAAATTTCTAAGGAAGAGGGATTTCAATTGGTGACAGATGTATGGGTTACAGCTCTATTTTAAGGTGTCCTTGTTACAGTGTAATTATACAAAACATACTGAGAAATATGAATTACCAACATGTACTTACTATATAATTATGGTTTGGTTACTTGCTGTTTTATGAAAGTATAAGGTGTGTAACAGGGAGACTGCAAATAAGTGTTACTGATGTGTTTTAGCTGTCCAGCTGGGTTTCAGTTTCCTGGAGCTTCTCACTCTACTTCCTGCTTTCCTATCCTCTTTTATTGAAGCACTTGTGACCTTTTGTTCCCGACAATGTTTGCTTACATTGTTTGCTGACTGTTGGTGCAAGTTGAAATTATTTTCAGTTTATTCAAATATTCAAGCTAGAATGATGGATATGATAATATGATAAATATGTTTGGGTTTTTGTTAATTCATATGAATACTGATATTATTTCCTGATATTATATTTAATGAAATGTAATTGTCTCACAGGATGGCAGTGCCCCGTATGGTGCCAGGTATGTTGGGTCGATGGTGTCTGATATACATCGTACCATCGCTTATGGCGGCATATTCAGTGTACCCAGCCAATGAGAAGAGCCCAAAAGGAAAGGTGAGCTCACGTGCTTTAAGATATTCAGGGCAAACTATGGAAACTGGTCATAAAAAGCTATTATAGTGATAGTGATATTATAAATAATGAGTATGATGAAACTCAGGCCGTTTCTTAATATGCGTACTTGTCTGTCTTGTGAAACGTCATTGCCCAAGAACTGTTCCAATTCAAAGACCACATCTAGCCAAGATATATAATAGCATCAAAGAAACAATAGACAGAAAAAATAAAAAAAATAAACTACACAGGAGAAACATTACAAAAAAAAATTCAAAAACAAAAGGGATTCAAAAATTCTATACATCCGTTTCGCTTTTTATTTCTTGCATCTTTTAGGGTTTCAATATAACGTTAAAGCTACATTTTTAATGATATAATGTTAGTTTTATTATATTTTGTTCATTTCTGCTTGTGAATATGGTATTTTTCCAGTTAATAAAGAGATACCCGGAGTAGCCAGAGCGAGCTGAATGACGCGATCAAGAACGCCGCTGTTCCATTTGCATAATAACTACTAAGTACGCAATTCTGAAGTTTGTGTACTTGGTATTGAGAAACAGCCTTAGAGTGTTTCAGTAGGTTAGTCTTATGGTTGTCCAGTGTTATTTTATATGGTATTATTTATGTATTATAGCATTTATTATTAGCTGTTATTTTTTAAATTTTCAGTTTTAATTTAATTTTAGTTTGTTTGTAGTTACATTATGTGTTGTTGTCATTTCGTTTTTTTTTTTTTATTTCTATTTAGCTTTCATTTTTATTTCAGTTTTAGTAATTTTAGTATTTCAACATATTTTAGTTTAGTTTGCTGCCAAGGCAACATTTATATTTTCCCCATTCAAGTTTTTTTTTAAAAATCCAAAAGGAAAGGTGAGCTCACATGCTTTAAAATATTTCCTTTTTTATTTCTATTTAGCTTTCACTTTTATTTTAGTTTCAATAATTGTAGTATTTTATTTCTATTTTTTTCATTCAAGTTTTTTATTACATTTTCATCTCATATTATTCATTTAACTTTCTTTTAATTGATCAATGCTGCTGTGATGTCAAAACCCATAAGACCAATTGGCCAGTGTTTTGTGTATATGGGGCTTTTCAGTTTATGAGTAAAATAAGTCTGTGGTAAACGTGAAGTTGACCACAAACCTTATTTACTCATAAAATGAAAACCCCTGTCATAAAAAAACCCATAGGAAAATCTTGAGGGAACCACTGGCCAATTAGTTTTGACATCACAGCTGTAATAATATATTAAAATAAAGGACACTAAAATATTTTTAAAAATCACATAAGATTTTTTTAAATGTAAGAGACCATAAACATGGCAATAAAAAAATCATAGATATAACAGTTTTGTTCCTATAGTGTGTGGAGTGTCACGATGTGACCAAGACAGCACAGCAGCATTCTAAAGGCTGACTCCAAAATTGCATACTCTCTTGAGTAAATTCTTGTTTTGAATAAGTAATTATTCCACGACCGCTAAAAATATACAGTATGTTCTATACAGTATGAATGTATGTGTAGCATGAATGTAATTCCGACTACTTTCGGCGTGCTGTCATGTTGACCTACCAGCATCTGTTAATGTCATTCATAAACATGGCCTCATGGGATAGTAAAGTGTCCATAGTATGCACACTTTGGAATCTCACAGGAAAAAGGTCATCCAGGTACTTACAGTAGTGCTTACACTTTTATGAGTACTGTGAATTCGGACATAGCCCTACTACTTCAGTCAAATACTTGTTTTCGCCTTCTATATAGTAAGTATGACATTTTAGATGCAGCCTAACAGATTCTCTTCACAAACAGAGTCCTGATTGTGAGCAAAGGAAGTCTCACAAAATCACTAGTGGTCAAAACTTGGCTTTAGTGTAAACAAACATGGCGGACAGCAGGTTCAGGTTCGAGGTTCAGCTCGAATTGAAAAGCTATGCATTTTCCCCATAGACTATGATGTTCAACAAAGAGTTGTGATCTTACACGTTTTGTCTATCAAGATAATCTTTACAAGTTAATCCAAAATGTATACATTTTGAAGCCTATATAAAATTTAAAAACCACACGCATACACAAAGTTTAAAAACCTCAAATAGGTTATAACTGGTTTAACTGGTTATAACAGGTTTTTAGGTCATAGATTAAAACGTGAAAATATTTAGAGGCTTTGTTAACCAAAGACCTTATTTCAGGCGATTTAGAAAAAAACATTTAAAAAACCCATACACTTTAGAGCGAGGGAACCGGAAATGCTAAAATGCTAATTCACTTCCGCGTTTTGGCCTACAAAGTGACGTCATAACGTGATGATGTCACTTTGTAGGACAACTCGGAAGCTAGCGTCACATGGGTTCCCTCGAATTGAAAAGCTATGCATTTTCCGCATAGACTTTTTGAAATCGCAAAAAATAAGATCTGTGTTTAACAAAGAGTTGTGACCCTTACACGTTTTGTCTATCAAGATAATCTTTACAAGTTAATCCAAAATGTATACATTTTGAAGCCTATATAAAGTTTTTAAAAACCACAAGCAGGTTATAACTGTGTGTTCTATGTCATAGATCAAAACGTCAAAATATTTTAGAGGCTTTGTTCACCACAGACCTTATTTCAGGCGATTTAGCAAAAACCCATTCAAAAATCCCATAGGCTTTAGAGTGAGGGAACCGGTAGTGCTAAAACGCTAACTCACTTCCGCGTTTCGGCCTACAGAGTGACGTCGTAACTTTGGCACTCTATAGACCTTTTTCATAGCAGCGCCATCATCGTTTTAGTGTGAATGAAAGCGAGGCTGTGAGGGATAGACATAATCTTTTCAGTGGGTTGTACTGTTATTTAATGTTTTTGGATTGCTCTGCTGAATAAACACTGCAAAAATATCTTTCCAAATCATTTCAGTAGACAAAATGATGTGATCTGGGAGCTTCATACAGCTTTTAAAGCGAATGCTATTGAAAACACAGTAAGTTTATTCATAAACTTAGTGTTTGGACTGCTTATTATTCGCTTGGAAAAAAGAAAAAGCTTTTGATGAATTTGTGGAGACTTCCGTCTTCCATGACCTCGCTTTCTGATTGGGTATCGTTTTGTTTCACGTAGAGTGGGTGTCCCCTCACACAATAGGATTTCTGATTGTAAATATTCAACATGTGGATATTTGCAATTTGATATTGGTGCAGCAAACAATCTACAAAGCAAATTTAATCACTTCTAACATGTCACAACATAGGAAAATTTGATAAGATAATCTGTAAGACCATCAAGATAGCCAGGACTTTACTCAGGATTGACGGAGGGGAAATATCTTGTAGTGTGTGGCTGCCTTTAGTCTTCTTGTGTTTTGACAATATTACGTATTAATTCTAGCTTTAGTATGCAGACTAGGTCAATCTATCGTAGGTTATACTGTAAATGACTTTATGGTTTACAGCAGGTGAAGGCAGGTCTTATCCTGATAACAGATAACCTCTCATATGAGGTTGAAGAGCTGTGTCATTCCTGACAAAACACACAGCATAAACCTAAACTGGAGCAAATACACACTATAGCATGAAAGCAGTGACCCAGATATAGTATCTGCAGTTCATGCTGCTTTCAAGAAATTTCAGTGGATTAACTTATGTATTTACACAGTCCAGTTTCTCTGTTCTACACAGATAAGACAAAATCCGTAAATAATACTCAATTGATGCGAGAAAATAAAACATTCCAGCTTCAAAGTCGGGGTAAAACTACAATAAGTGTTCACGGTTTTGACCCTTTGAAAAAGAACTTCTATTGTCAGCTTTATGCAGTGGTGGAAAGAGTACTGACAAATACTTAAGCAAAAGTATTGCTACTTAAGTAATAATTTACTTGAGTACAAGTAGAAGTACTGAAATATAATATGACTCAAGTAAGAGTAAATAAGTAGTTTGCTTAAAAACTACTCAAGTAACTACGTTACAAAGTACTTTAGTATTTTTCTATTTTTACCCAAAATGGGGAGATGATAGCGAAATGGAGCGCTAAAAACTCTCATGTCATCTATTTCATTCATACTGAAGGCCCAGTACTGATGCATAGAAGTATTAAACTTACACATTTCAGGAAATGCCTTATATGGATATAATAACGTGCAAATAGTGATGTTTTGACTGATGAAACATGAAGACAAACACATTATAGCTATAATATATCTGTGTTCATCAAACTATCAGGTATTTTCAAAAGAATGATGTATGTCTTGAAAGGGATAGTTCACCCAAAAATGAAAATTAGCCCACGATTTACGCTCCCTCAAGTCATTTTAGAAGATATGACTTTTCTTCTTTCAGTTGAATACAATCAGAGTTAGGCTATATTAAAAAAAAATGGCCTGGCTCTTCCAAACTTTATAATGGCAGTGAATGACTGGAGAAAATTATTTGAAGCCCAAAAAAGTGCATCCATCAATGATAAAAGTGCTCCACATATAGACTACTAGCTTTCTCTGTTGTCAAGAACAATTTTTTATTACTGAATTTTGAAAAGTAAGTCCAGGTAAGATCATTTGAATGTTTGGATTTGAATCATTCATAATTGAAAGCAAAGAAAGTTAATGGAGAGTTTTGAATGAAAAGGTATGAAAAACAATAAAACAGTATGAATAAAAAATTTCCAGTAAAAAAAAAAAAAAAATAAGTGGGGTATGGTTAACATGTTAAATTAAATTGTTTTTTTTTTTCGTTGTAGCCTACCGAAAATGTGAAACTACACTGTATATGCATCTGACTGACAGCTAAATCATGCGATCTTATTTCACTTTTTCAGCTTTGTACAAAGTTTGCTTTGTATATTTAGTTTAACTGTATTGTTAAACAGGGCGAGCTTTACAATTAATTTGAACTGTGTGCATGTATTTTAGACACTTACATTGTTCTTGCTCCGTCCATCATGCAAACCACGTCCATGTTATGAGCCGAGCTTTTTTATTTACTGCAACTGCTCAGTGCTCTGGTATTATCAATGGTATGACCCATTTCAGTAGTTGCCATAATTAAATATGAGCAGAATACTCACTTACATTCACTGAAATATTGAAACGTTAGCGCTACTGATTCAAAACACGAGCGTCGTCAGTGATAATGATTGAATGTCAAACGCGGTTTGAACGCCCCGCCCCCAGCCGAACTAGAGATTTTGATTGGTTTTGCACCCGAGTCAGACCTGTCTGTCATTGGCTGAAGGGCTTCAGATCTGTCTGTTATTGGCTGAAGCGCAGTGCTCCACCGCAGTAGTTTGAATTGTCTGTTGCTCCGTCGGCACCTTTGTCAAAGTACTTTTTAGTGTTTATGCAATATAAATGTAGAGAAGTTGAATATTTTATTTTTATTTACTCAGTAAGAGTAAAAGTACCATAATTTAATTATACTCAAGAAAGTAGAAAAAAATGAAAAAATCTACTCAAGTACTGTAACGAAAGTATTTGTAATTAGTTACTTTCCACCACTGGCTATATGTAACTTATTTTTCTCTCTCACGTGTTTCATGCTCTCCAGCTGAGGTTGCTGTACGAGTGTAACCCCATAGCCTTCCTGATCGAGCAGGCCGGAGGCATCGCCACGACAGGCACCCAGCGTGTCCTGGATATTATTCCCGAGGGTCTGCACCAGAGAGCGCCCTTTGTGGCGGGCTCTCCAGATGATGTGGAGGAGTATTTGTCCTTTGTCAAGAAACATAAAAAATAGAGATTAAGGTTGTGATTTGATCCATTGAAAATCACATGACATCAAGATAGCATGCAAAACATCACAGTAACTTTTTTTTAAATTGTAGAAGCAATGCTTTTGTAAACAGAATCACATTAAATTTTCTGTATTTAAAATATTTTTTTCTTTGCTTATTTGTTGTTCTACCCCTTTCGCAATCGGTCTGTCTTCCTCACTTATTTTATGCGAACATAATGTGCTTCAGAATCAGCAATGTGTTGTTTGTTAGTTGGAAAAGCGTTTACACCCTCTGGTTCTAACAAACTCCTCCCTACTGGTGCAAGAGCCAAAACCATGTAATCTCCACCCCACAAGTCTTAGTTTGCGTGGTCATGATGACGGCCCGTGTAATGGCAAAATGCCAAGAGATAAACAAATAGGACACATTGAGCAAATGAACAGCCCTCAGTGTTAATGTTCACCTCTCCTGAAGATCAAAACACAATATAGTGAAGAAATCGATTGTGATAGCATGTCTGGAAAGCCCTTTTTTTAGACCCTCGTGAACATGATAAATGCTGCTGCTTAGGTTTAAGTTTTAGAAAGCAGTACTGAAAACCAGTGCCATTTGATCACAACCAACTAACTTCCTGTTTGAATTGACTTAGTTACACTAGTTTGGATTTTCTGTTTGCTAATCAAGTCAACTAAATGTCGCAGTGAGGTTATAGGTTATATAGGAATTCATTTATTTTGCAAATGATATGTAAAGCTACTGAAAAATATACACGCTATTGTTCAAAAGTTAAGAATTTTTGGGGAAAATAATCCTCACCAAGGCTGCATTTATTTGACCAGAAATACAGTGTCATATCCCAATATAAAATGTTTTCAATGTGATTTATTCTTTCCTTAAGTCTTCAGTGTCACATGATCCTTCAGAAATCATTCTAATGCTGATTTGGTGCTCAAGAAAAAAATAATAATGGGCAATAATGTTTTTAAATTCTATATAGAAAACTACTGGAAGAATATAAATCCAAGCCAAGCGAAAAAGTTCCATCTTTAAAAGTTTAATTGATCATACAGAAAGTAGAAATAAAAACACATTTGTACATTTCAACTTAAACTAAAGAACATGTATTTACATTGAGGCAAAAATCAACTAAATCAACGGCATTAAAATGACCAAAAACAATTGCATAAAGTCCCTATAACAGTGTCACACAATGCCTAGAGTTTGAGGTTTCTCTCTCACAGTCTCATTCAGGCTGTGAGACACAGTCCCCTGTGTTAGGCGACTCCTTTTTTACTACACAAGTGGATTCCAGTGAACCACTCAGGTACCCGAAGACACTACTGCGGCCTTCTGGTACAATGCCTTGATTCGAGAGGTATCGTCCTTAGACAAGAGGGTAGCTGGCTGCTGTAGCAATGCCACAGTGGTTGTGTCTGTCCTTTGCCATTAAGATATATCCTTTATCACCCCATTTCTCACTCCAGCTAGAAAACAGAAAAAGCACATTGGGTTAAAAACACTGGCTTTAAACATGGCCGTTCATGGTTTTATATAGATGTACAGTATAAATGACCTTCTCACCTGTTTTTGACAATCCAGTACTTCTTGCCATCAACATCCTCACCATCAAAACCATAACCAACGGCAAGAACGCCGTGATCTAGCTCCTCGCTGCTGCATTCTTTCTCATAGTAGATGCCTATAACAAGAGGTATACATCCATTAGTTCACGTCATCAGGCTTCTCCTTCGCTAAATTGTCATAACAAAGTCATTAAGTAGGCTTAACAACTAGTGGTGAGAAATATGCACACCTGATTGGTAGAACTGGAAAGACTCGTGTCCAGCGTCAATAGCCACGGACACCGGCCCCACAGAGGCAATAGCTTTCATCAGAGCATGTTCCTTTCCACTGGGAATGTCAATGAATCCAGTGTCGTTGGCCGCACTGTTTTTGGGATCGTAATGGCAGGGCTGATCGTCCTGAAAACAAATGTAAAAAAAAACATGTATGTTATGGTAATCTTTTAAGTGAATAATCAGAATAATTTCAGAGGAATTAGGATGTAACTTACAGTTCCCAAGTAGGGGTAGGAATCCTCTGAGTCCAGACCGCTTTGGTCCTTGATATACTGGAAGGCTTGGTCCATGAGGCCTCCGTTACAGCCCTCATTGCCTTCAGGACGGGAGCAGTCCACCAGGTTCTGCTCACTCAGAGACACCAGTTTTCCAGTCTTCCTGAACATCTG
This sequence comes from Hybognathus amarus, assembly GCA_030378365.1. Classification (NCBI taxonomy): domain Eukaryota; kingdom Metazoa; phylum Chordata; class Actinopteri; order Cypriniformes; family Leuciscidae; genus Hybognathus; species Hybognathus amarus. The sequence continues at coordinate 743,278 of JAQIUQ010007031.1, read as the reverse complement.
ACCCTCCATGGCTCCGGTGGTGCTGAAGGCCCAGCAAGAACCGCACTCACCCTGAAAATATCACATTTGAAAGCGTTTTAGACCGGCGATTCTCAAGCAGGAAGCCATCAGGATGACAAAATAATTTTAACATTATATTTCTTAGTTTGGTTTCCCATTATATTTCTTCAAATGAACCACTGTCTTGAAAAACCTGGATATATGAAGGGGCCTAATTTTAAAAATGGGAATTTCAGACTAGGAAATGTTATGTGAAGTAATAAACCATGGGTATTTTTTAATAACTGTTACTAGTCACTAGTAATAGCAAGCTCTAAAATATTTTGTGTGGAAATTGCAAATAAAAATAAAACTTCTGGAAAAGTTACTGAAAGTTAACTGACATTTTGAAATGTAATTAGTATTACTTATTTTAAATATAATTATTCACCTGATCCTTCACAGGAGTCACATATCCCTTTTCTCTCCAGTCCAACTTATTTGGGACCTCCAGGAAGTTAGGTTCCATGAAGAGGGATCCAGTGAATCGTCTCTGATTCTTTTGCTTGAAGCCATTCATCACCTGTCTGAACTCCTCATGAGTCTGTAGATAAAGAATAAAATGATTAATGCTGAAGGAATTTCAAAACACAGTATGCATACGCCTCAAATAAACAACAGTCTTACCATGTCACCAAAGTGGTTCATTCCCAGTCTGTACGTGTGTTTGCCCATGGAGTGATCGAGATTGTGCATTTCTATCTTGTTCAAGTTTTTCTCCCAGATCATTCGCCTCCACCCCTCCTCCTTCTGTGTTGAAAGAGATAACACTGAGTTCCACATCTTGCTCCGTTTTCAACTTGTTCATGTACATTTAAAGCCAACAAGCTCTCTTTAAAGGTAACACTCACTTCATGGTATGTTTTACTGTGCCAGTTCTTCCACTGCTCCCAATGGTCATCCAACTGCTTGTCCAGAGTTGGAGCAGCAAAAACTGCACTGAGGCACGAACGTGAACGCTGCCAAATACACCCTCATGGTCGAAACACTGGGGACAAACAACAACAGGTCAGACATGTTGCAACAAGTGACCATGAACTGTATTATTCCATGTAAAGATATCACACTTAAACATACAGTTACTGTTCTTTATTGTTTTGTTTTTTACCACCGTTTTAGACCAAATATTTTAAATCAGACATTTTTTTTAGTGCAAATATCTTTAGTACAAATTTAGGTGTATGTGTCATTTTTAAATTGTGGAAATATAAGACCTTTTAAGTCGACCTTTAACAATGTAATTCCGATTTACATACATATCAGTTAGAATTTCAACTTTTTGTCCAATTTTTACTTATTATTAAACGTATTATTGTAATTAATATTATCTTAAGTGCTGAATAAAACTATTTAAAATCGTTACAGATAATGTTACGCAAGACATTGCTGAAACGGCTTGAAATCTCATGCCGAATATCCCTAACGTTAGTCAGTCACCTCACTGCTGTACGACAAAATGTATACATAATAAATATTTTTTCCACGGTGTCGTAAGATCAAATTACTGTCTGTCACGATATATTTATTTACACCGTGTGATGTAAACAACCAACAGCAGGCACACATGTAACTAGTTAATAACCTTGTTATGAATAATAAAAGCGAGTGGACGCGTAACGTTAACGTTAAATTAAAAAGACAAACCTATGCCGCCGAACAGAAACGAATCTATATCGGTAACGTTATATGACTGTATATCTTCTAAAAATAATATAGCGTTATTTGTTTACAGCACGGCCTCCGGACAGACACACACACTGGTGTGCAGGACACAGAAGAAATATGGAGTTCCTTTCGCAGCAGTCACGAGATCTAGCGGTTTTGGTTGCAGCCCAGTTTCCCAGGAAAAGAAAACAATGAGCGAAACCAGGCCAGGGAAATCGAAAAGAAACTATTGGAACCATTTTTAGAAGAAATTGTCAAAGCAAAAACCGCCATGCTTTTTAACGTTAACGTTACCCATCCAGGCTATTAAGGTGAATGTGTCGAATACAATTCATTAGAATGTATTTTGTAATGTATTAAGTTATCGCTACAGTTTATAAGAATGTATCAGCAACAAAGCGATAACAAGCTGGATTCTGTTCTGTAAAAACAGAACATAATTTGCACTAAAGGGTATATATTACGGTTTTTAGAAATAAATAAATAAATGTTAAAACAACAACAATTTTCAGAACGCTTAAAAAGCTCCTGACTCACCCTGTCGTCCTGAATCCGAAGAAATATTTTTTTCACAGACGGGCCACAAGTTTATAGCGCATCTGAAGGCAATATTCCTTCATTTCTCATTGGTCGAGACTCTTGACTATAGATCTTTTTCCGCCCCTCCGGAACACGTCAGAGCATGTGACCCACCAGCACGTGATGAGTTCCCGACAGATGTAATCTTACTCAAGGAGAAATAAACAACATAAACGAGATAAAAATGTGTTATAGGGCCTACCTTCAGTTGGTTAACCTATTATTAACCAGTCAGTAATGCTTATGCCTCCTAAAGTGTTCGAAGACAAGTTCAAAACATGAAATACAGTTGATTGAACAAATGTTAGAATGGATTACCAAACCAAGATTCTAACAGCTGACAAGATAATTTCTAAATGAATTGATTTAAAACTTTATATACTAATTTCTAAAAGATTATAAAACAAAAGGGACTCGATTTTAACAGGCAGTCTTACATTTTCACTATAAAATCACTATAAAATACAATACATTGAACACAAAGACCAGTGTGTATTGGATTTGCTATCAGTGTGTCTATATGTAAGGTTATCTACAGTCGCAGAACGGCTCCAGTTATAGGTAGGTTATAGCCTATAAGAACTCACTGCAAACAAGACCAGGGGATCACAACTCACTTTAAACATATTAAATAAAACAGTTGATGATGTATAGCCTATAAAAATCGGTTTAAAAATAGGTGGAAAAATAGGCTACTATAAAATCAATGAGATCCACAATGCTCTATGAGAAACTGCACGTGCATGCACACTTTATAAGGAATCTGGGGCTTATTCTGTGGAAATGCTTCTCATGGCATTTATTACTGCGCACACTAAATCCACAATGGGGCCGTTAAATCCACAAAATAAGCCGACTTGAGGAGCAAAATAGATTGTTGCTTATTTTTAAACATTTTTTTTAAAGGAGACGGCAATGTGTAACCTTGCTTCAGTTAATGTTCATTTAATGTCATTTAGACTAAATTGAATATGAAACCACATGAAATTATTTTGTGTGTAATATCTGTACTGTAGGCTACACTATTTAATTAATAAAGATAATTTAGTTGAATAAACCTTTCAAATCAGAGAGGATGTGAATGTTTCAATTGAGATGGGAATTGTTGTCCACATTGTTTACATTCATGCAAAACTTTTGAGGCAGGCCAAGAATTAAAGATTAGATTGCTTTGAATCTACATACCAACAAAGGGGAAAACACTGATTAATGGGTCATCTGTCACAAGTACTGCACAATAGCTGTGGATGGGAAGATTGCTCATCACTTGGCCAATCAGCCAACCTCTTAAAGCAATGATCAAAAATCAGTAGTTAAAAGAAATACCATTGATCAAGATGTGAGCAACACACAAGCCGAAACATGACACTGTGTTAGATTAGTAGCCACATTGTCACTAAATAGATTTTTTTAAAGGCAACTACATTCTGATCTCAACTACATTCTCTAGCTGATTACTGCCGAACCAAGAGGTGCAGATAGGGGAGATTGTATCATTCCCTTTAGGAAAAGTGTATTTGAGTCATACAAGCTGCTACTGAGTGGAACCTCACCCCATAACTATCAGAAATATAAACAAGTATAGTTCATTTAAGATTCAGTTAAGGAAATGGCTTCTTGATCATCAGAGCTGTCATTTACCTATTCTAAACCTGCTCTTGACACACACTCTTGATTTTTTTCCCCTTATGTGCGTGTTTTTACATGATGTTTGTCCGATTGTTGTTTTGATGTGTTTAGATTATATATCTAATATAATAGATATTTTACTAAATGTATTTTAATTTTTTTAGTGCTATGTAGTATGTAATCTTTTTTAGGGTGACTCCTACCATCTGTCTAGGGACTGCAGATGAAAAATAGCCTTTAGGCTAATTCTGGCATATTGACAGAATGTTTATGAATATGCACTGTCCCTGCAATAAATAAAATAAATAATTAAAATTCTATAGGTATTTGGTTCCATTAAGAACCTTTAACATCTATGGATATCGCTAAAACAAACAAAAAAAAACAAGAGGCAAAGCTTCAATTTGTTATGTTGAAATACTGTATGGGGCGGCAATTCCATTTGCTGAATAATGCAAGCTCTGTCTTGCACACACCCTGACTCCTTAAAAAACAAGCACATGACTGAATATTCATCATGCAATCATTATTTGCAATTCATTTCAGTAGGCCCTGCTTCTCACGGTTGATTTGAGGGCCTCTGTGGGGAGAATATACACGCAAAAGCCATTTTACAAAGAATTTACTGACGGGCGCTTGAGAAACCTTTAAAACATGGACTGTTTCTGGGACAGGTTTATTAGCAAATTACATAGTTTAGACCAAGTAATCAGCCATTTTGTAGGGGAAGACTTCCTATCTCTTTCCTTCAAATCTTTCTCTCAGTTTCTTTTTTATGTAGTGTTTTATTATTAGCTTACATATAACTATGAATGTTTCTGTTTACACATGATGATTTTCTTTGTACTGTGCCCTTGAGCTGGGTGGTTTCATAAATAAATTGATTATTATCCTAAAAATTGAAATGTAAATGGCAAAATAATGTATAAACAACACTATAAGATATTGATGAGAGTCATTGAGTAAACAATTTATTATATAAAAAAGTAATACACTGTAAAGTTTAAGGAAGTATTAAGGACATGGCATTCAGAGACATGCGAACATAATATAAATAGAGACATAATGTGAAGGTCTTGTGCAAAGAGATGACTGTACAAGTCTTAAATACACCAGGATAAATTCCCCTCTGATGTACCCTGTTAAAGTCTTAAGAGAGGAAATCAGTGAACCTTGACCACAGCTAAACAGAGAAGAGCTCCATAATACATGGACTTGAATCACAATATACAAATGTGCCGTTTGGAGTGAGAGACAACATATGCCAGATTCCCTTTTAGAAAGTCTGTCATTTTAAGTCTGCAAGGGGAATGATGAAGGGTTGGAGGAAAGACCTGTTCCAAAATATAATATGGAACAGTCCTCGATTTTTTTGTAGACATTAAAAACATGATGAAATTCAACCATCTATTTAAAGGAGAGCTTTAGATGCAACACAGTCTTTGCTGCCATCTACCGTTTTCAAGTTGTCACTTCATTTGTCTCCAGCATACCTCAACCAGACAGGTATTCGATTCTCCAGTGTAAAGAATTCAGCGACTAAGTGTTGAAAATAAGTTTGTCTTAAACACTCGACAACAGTGTAAATGTGTGAAACAGATTATATTGATATAACGGCTGAACAATTGCAACAAAGATCATGCTTATCAATACACTGAAGCAGACACCATTTTTATAAAAAAAGTAAATGTAAGTGCCTTGATTATTTCATCACTTCCATTTGATAGGTAGTTAGAACTGTAATATTTCTCAAAAGTGAATGTGACAAGTGTAAGTGTGAAGGATTTTAGAAACCAGATTTTAAAACAAATTATCATGTATTTTTGCTTGTAAAGGAATGTTTAGGTTTGTGCTTTATCAGTCAAATAAAATCCTGTCTGAAAAATTCTGCCTTTTAGTTGCAATAAGAAACATTCAGGTAGTAAATGTAAACTACACAATTGTCTATGTTGTAGAACAAGCGTACATCTATTGTCGCGTAATAGATATGTTCATTAAAAGCTTCATAAGACAGGTAAACACTGAAGCACTTGCAGAGGTGCACATCCAATTTTAAAATCTATGATGGCTCTTCGTCGACAGTTCGCCATCTTCAAGGCACTCAATAGCTTGAGTCTTTTATTTAAAAATGTTGCCAAGCACTTAGTGATCTATCATTCGGTCATCAAATTTAGTGTAATTCCCCTAAACAGCGGTACTGATTATATATAAGTAAATCGCTAACTGCAAAATAATTCAATTCAGACATTTTGAGAGAGGCCGTCTACAGGTTCACCTTGGGAACGTGAGACAGCCTATGAAAGACTTCCCAGGGAAAAAAAGTTACATAGGCACCTTTTGAGAGATACCAAGGATGAACATTCAGGAAATCGCAAAGGGCAACAAAATGGGAAATGAACAGAGTATCTGATTCAAATACTTCAGTCTCAGGACCACCCCACTCTGCCGGATAATTGCACGTTCCTCTATAGAGCACCAGTGACGTCCTAACGAGAGATCACAGAACTGATGAGAGTTGTAGGACGTGCCGCCCCATTACACACCGGGCTGTAGGGCTCCGGTGGGGTGCCAGAATCTTCCAGGTTGACCCTGAACACCGGCGCAGCTCTGAGGAGGAAATCCGCTGCGTGCCGACGGCCAAGTTCTCGCAACTTAGCGAGCAAAACACCAATGGTCAGACTCGGGTCGTTGGCTCCACTCTTGCAGGAGCGTGGCTGTGGGGCTGATAAGGGATAGGGGGTCCACAGGCGGATTCCGTTTGTGCCAGAACTGTATTTAGCAGCGAGCTCGCTAAGGCCCAAGTTCATGGCAAGCAGGCACCAGTCCTTTCCGAGGGCATCAGGCGGGTCCAGCAGGCGGCAGAGTTTGCGCCGAGCCAGGTGACTGACTTCCGCCACTGACACTTCCCCACCAAGACTGCCCTGTTTGTAGACATGGGTGCAACCTAAAGCTACGATACTGACGAAGCTCTCGCGATAGCCACCCATGGTGTTCGACAGCGCGTTCTCGCCTCGAGCCTGAGCACGGAAAAGTCCCTCGGCTGGTAGAGCATGACAGGGCCGTGGTGTTCCCGCAGCTGCTGAGGGCTTAGGATAATGGCGTGCGGTGAGCAAACCGGGCAATGTGGCAGCTAGGAGACCCTCTGCCATGCCGCACAACGTGTCCAACAAAGCATAGCAACGTCCGGAATCTGCGTCAGGTCCTCGTAACTGTACCTCCACGCCCTGCCCGTGGTTCACAAGCAGAACCAGAGCCTCAGCACCACCGAGTCCGACCCGAGCTCCACCGCTCCACAACCTCACATCCTCGGCCTCGAGCCTCAGGCTTCTGTTGCCGGCCCCACCGGCATAAGTTGACTTGGAACTTATGGAAAAGTCCACAAGGGAATGGCGCCAAATGCTCGACGGGGACCACGCGCACTCCACCGTAAAGCAAAGTGTCCTCACCTTCGATGTCTTCCTCATCGGTCCAGGTGTGCTGTAGGCCACCCGTGCGTATCAGGGCGGGAATGTCCACCATCCCCGGGTTGGCTAAATCGCGGGCACATACGTCCATGGCGTCGAGCACCTGGAGAAGTTCAGTCGATGTCTCCTTCGCTGACAAGGTTTTGGAGTTCTTCCACACGGTCAGCGGCCTCAGGTACGTGGTGGATCGCTTTGGGAGTTTCAATTGAGAGAAGCTTACCGAGTACGTTACTACAAAGCCAGCGAGGGTCTAACAGGACAACATCCTGGACAGTCTCACTCTGCATGATGTTAATCTAGAGCAAAAAATGGAATAAACATTATTTTGTGCAAGGAAATGGGTGATTCTGATGGTCATTTAAAAGGTCCGTTCACATCATTAAATAATGGCTGTTAATGTGTCTGTTCAGACCGACACAAACATTCACATGCTGTCAATGTGACAGATTTTTTGTAGGGATGTTTTAAACTGTTTACAGTTTTCTACTGCACCACCAAGAAAACCAATAAGATTCACACTTTTGGTCACATGCTCAGACACTGAAGTTAAGCCAAGTTCACACTACAGGATTTTAAGCATGATTTATGCCCGATTTGCAAACCGCTTGAGCTCGCCGACAGGTCAGGGTGTTATCGCGTGCAAATCGCAGGGGATTAGCGGACGATGAACGCTCGCCAATCTGTTAGTATGAAAGAGCCAACAACGCAGCAGACACGTCGCCGAGCCCAGAAAAATATCTAGCCTGCTAGATATGCAGAGCCGTCGCGCGACTCAAACTCAGTGATGTCATGAGTACAGCCAATCATAGCAAGCGTGGGTTGAGGACACCAGGTAAATCTTAGTTTTTATTCATTTTTGCGGTTTTTTTCTCAGAGCAGATTGTCGCGCAAACAGTGTGAAGCACTAGTTTCTGTCTGACGTCAATTCACGTGTTGTGTTCTCTTCTTCGCTGGGTATATGACCCACGTGCTGTTTCGTGTCATTTCTGGTTCGTTTTATTGCGTGTTTTTCGTGACAAAACGTGGTTTGTAGACAAGATAGAATCGTTGGTGACAAGTTGTTGTCAACTCGTTATTTATTTGATTATTTTCAGGATTTAGACCGTACCATAGTACTGAAACAGCTCTCATTAGAGTCACAAATGATTTGCTCTTATCATCCGATCGTGGTTGTATCTCTATGTAGTGCGTTGTCAACTCGTGTAGTGAGTTACCTCCTGTTGTGGATCAATCACGTTGTGTTGTGTGGTGTGAACAGCTAAACAACTTGAACACTCCTGATTTCACTGAGAGCAAGTCATGTAGTGTGAACCGCACAGTTCAGCCCGACGTTTTAAAATCATGTAGTGTGAATAAGGCTTTACATACACCTACAACTCGGTGGTGCTCACCAACAGACTATTTTGCTAAGTGCCAGTGAACAGCAGAAGAAGAATTTGAAACCAGCTCTCTAGACTCTTGTGTTTTGGTATTGCTTGATAGTAAATAAAAAAATCTGATCGGCTATTTGAAAACATTTAAATAATGTTTGACTTTCTCTCTCTCTGAAAAGCAGGTGTCAAAATGAAGTTGCATACCGTTTTGTGACTGCTTTTCTAAAAGCACCACCTACTGTTAGTCAGTAAATCATGTTTTTTTAATTTTATTTAGCCAATCAGGTGTTTATATGCATTAGTCTGAACAGACATATCATGTGCAAAAATTGGACCAAATATTTGTGTTGGTGTGAACAAGCCTTTAGGTGGCTTCAATAACAGTTCAGGTATGTTGATCCAAATTTTCAAAAGTCACTTTAGGAGAGAAGGTCATTTTCTCAATTATTTATTTGTTTATTTTTTTATAAATGTCATGATACTGTATGTAATCACAAATCATCAGTGGATATATCAGTTTTAAGTGCAGAATTTAGGTCTGTTCATCAACACGGTGCTATTATATGCATTTAGAAGACTAGGAATAAGGCAAACACATTGATTTTTGAAATTTGTAGCTTGAGAGTTCACGATTGCAATGCATTTTCATTATGTACAAAGAGTGGCCTTGGGGGCTGAATCTGAAGTCCCATAAACAGAGCATCTTATGTAAGTAAATGTTAATAAAGCTGAATCACAGATTGGCATTTTAGCCCATCAACATCAAAACATTCCCTAAAATGCGTTTAAGTGTTGCTGCTGAAAACACAAATGACTAATATTGATGAGAATGACTCATTCACCTGCACTCTCTATCGGTGAAGCTGATGTTGTAATGGTTGTGGGTGGTCAATAGACTGTAAAAGCCCCTATTCAGTAGCTGACGCCCACAAACTCATTTGGATTCACATAAAAACATGTTTATAGATGTTCTGTATTGTAGACTTTGAGTGGTTTGAATGTGGTATTAATAGCGGGGGCGTGCGTGATAAAACAGCAGAATGCATGACAATAATCATTTTAATTAATGATACAGTGCCGCCAACTAAAACACACTTTATACCCACAGCAATATACCTATAATTCAAACATGCATACATATTTAATCATACTCATCATCATCACACACACCTCTCCTATGCTGTGAAGTTGTGAAGCCAGTTCACGCAGATCCTCTTCGCTGGCTAGAGGGTTGATTTGTTCTTGCACATCCACAACAAACTGTTGCCATGACATCAGCTGGTTTGGCCCATTCAGTTTCCTCCAGGAAGGCAAAGTGGACAACAGCTTCTCTGACAGCTGAGTCAGTCGGCCTGCAGGTCTGTCAAAACGAAGAGATAGAAAAGCAATTTTTACATTTCTGAAAGAAACACAAAAGTGTATTTGTCAAAGGGGTTGTTGAGATGGTTCAGAGTGGTTCTTAACATGTTCATGTTCCTATGCAGTTGGTCGAGGTGTTTTAAGTGGTTGCTAGATAGTTACTTTTCTAGACAAAAAAGTGAGTTTTTAATATTCTCACCTCAAAATGTTGTACAAATATAAGTTTAAAGAGTATTTTTCCCATTAACCGAAAATAAGAGCAATAGTAGAAACCACCACTAATAAATGAACGCCAGGCTTCCTCAAACACTTCAAACATATTGTACTAAATATTTCATAAATAAATACTGTACTATAAATACTTCTTGAAATAGTTTTATTTCTTTATAAAATACTGGGTAACGCTTCCTTTTACAGTACAGTACTTACAGTGTATTTACAGTGTACTTACCTAGAAAGTACTGGCTAATATAAGGTAAGTACATGGAACAGGGTAGGTTTAGGGTAGGTTCAGGGTTAGTACTAGTTATTACCCAGTAATTGTAGCTATTAAAATAAGAACATAGTATTTACATGGGTAACTGGACTGTAAAAGGAAGCGTTACCAAATACTGCACTGTAAAGATCCATTCCAGACACATTATAAAGGCAGATGAGAAGAAATGGTAACAGGTACATGTAGGAGTGAGAGAAAGATAGAGATGTACAAGGAAGGATCTTGTGTTTGATATTGTGTATTTCCGAGAGAAAACTGTGGTGCTTATTTGACATGGTGAAGAGAAGCGAGCGTCATTATTAAGATCAGACTATCAGAAAACATTACATATAATCAGAATTGCTGCGTAAACATTTGTAAAATCATTTTATAGAAATCAAAAGCACCTAAAAGAGCAATCTTTAGAAAGTTCCATGTCTTTTTCATTATTAATGCGAATCATCAATGTTAAAATCTGGGTGTAATATGAATGTGCTGGGATGTCCAGAAGAGTGGAGAAGGATCTTACAGAGATGGTGTTGTTGCGGAGCTCTAACAGAAGGTTTCTCAGCAGCTTCATTTCTTTGGAGTTGGACGCTCCAGCATCCATGACAAAGAGCTTCTCAGCAATCTGCAGATCATTCCCAAACCTGATAAAATAATCAATACAATACTCAATTTAATAGAAACAAAGCACATTCAAGGCTGAGTAGATCTACTCAATTGATCATTTTGGCTTATAATGATGTTTTCTCTACCAAAGTCAGTAGGATTTAATCCATGCTCCATAGAGTAAAAGGAGCACTCTGCTAAATATCGTCCTTGTAGGTCTCATAGATCCAAACCGACAGTTACTTTGATTTAATCACCTGTTTCTGACTTCCCGAAGTAGAGATCTCTCCTTGTCATAGCTGAACTCTCCCCCAAACGATTCAGAGGCAGATTCACAATGTCACCATGTGTGGCCACCAGCACCACACGCAGTGGATTTCTGATCTTCCCTCCAAAGGCTGCGGACACAAAGAACACCAGTCTTATGATCTGTTCTGGACATCTTTAACCTCAATGCATCATTCCACAGACCATAGACAAAGAACTGGACTCTTAGACTAAGACTGATGCACTGACTCTAATGAAGTCTCTTTTCAGCATTATCCATAACACCAGGGTTTCTCAAACTTTTGCCTACTGCGACCCACTTTTTTTGTGGAAATAAATCAATAAATGAAATTCCTCATTAATCTAGGCTACACCGTAGGCCTATGCTTATTATAATCAATGATAATCACGAAAACACACAAACATTTTCAATAATTAGGCAGACTATGAGGCAAAGAATTGTTTTACTCACGTTATTGTCATAGCTTCCTTGAGACTGTCGCTCTAAAATGATCATATCCAGATGTGGTGGATTTTGGAAAAGTGTGACTCGTATTGTCGCACACAAATAACTGTTGTCAGCCAAATTCCTGCTTTTTGTTTTCATTGCAATCACTGTTGAAAATCCTGACTCATAAAGATAGTGCTAAATGGTGAGAGAAACTTTGTTGCACAATCTGCGAGTTGTGAAATATTAATTTCCTTTCAATCCAATTTAAATTATATTCGGATCGAGGTGTTTACATGAAGACTTTTTAGTCCGATTGAGCCGTTTAGTAACGCATTATTTGGATTTGGGTGCATGTAAACATACCTGTTGCAATTAGCGTTTTGTGAAGCCCAATTTTTGGCTGTGCCGATTAACACAGAGAAAGTCTCGCGACCCCCTATAGAACGAACAACGACCCACTGGTTGAGAAACACTGGATTACACTATGGAAATGCCTGCTACAGTCCTTACACGAATTCATCAACCACCAATACAGTGCAAGCAAAGGCTGGGGGTCTTTATTGAGATGCTTGTAACTTGACAGAGCATTTCAAAAATATGATACACATGGTGCTAAATTCAGCAAGACATGACGCAATGGCAAAAACATCCATCTAGCGCTTTTTGTAGCTCACTAATATCACTCACAAATGTAAGTAAATGTTGATTCGACTTTTTATGGAAATGCGAAGCCTAATGAATAAAACTGAGCCTTAACAAAAATCCAATAAATACAGATATGTTATGGTGTAATTGCATGACTTGCATGAAAAGCATCAAGTCTATTAGTCATATAAAGTCTATACAAGTCATTATTAGTCTAGTACTACCAAGGTAACTAAATTACTAACCAAGTATATCATAGAAATTTGAATCCAAAAAGAAATGGTATAATGTTTTCTTAAGACCTCTTAAGCAGAGACTTCTAAGCTTCAGCTGTTCTCTGTAATTACTGTAATGGAAATCCCTCTAAAAATGAGGAGGAAAAAAAAGCCATTCATTTCAGACTGTAGTCCTGCACACATACCGATGTTGTCCTCTGGCAGCGTGAGAGCCTTTAGGCAGTTGAGCCAGAATGTGACCTGGTTGAGTTGCGTCTCATAAGGCTCCTCCAGGCTGAATAAGACCAGATGAATCGCTGTGGGGTCATTTGCAGCGAAGTAGTCATATGAGCAGTAGTAGACGGGATTGCCAGAGAACTCCCATATACAAAAGTCTCCAACACCTGAAAACACACCCATACACCAATGAAATATACTACAATTCAAAAAATAAAAAATGATAAGAATCACATGACACTGAAGATTAGAGTAATGAATGCTGGAAATTCTATCACAGGAATAAATTGCACAGAAAAAGTTGACCCAAAAAAGTAAACCTAAAATCCTTGGGACAGCAGCATTTGTCCAAATTTTAAATCTTAACTATTCTATTTCATCAGAAATTATCTTAAAACAGGGCTTTAAGTGTAAAATACCAAACTAACCCCTTAAAGTGTAAAAATGTAAAAAAAAGATCACAATTTTACTGCATTTTTAAATCATAAAATACAGCCTTGGTGAACATAAGAGACATCTTTCAAAAACATTAAAGAAAATTCAGTTTGTTATAGAACTACATAAAAAATCTGATAATATAATAAGTACTGTCTTTTATGTATGTAGTATGTATCATATTATTATATATATATATATATATATATATATATATATAATATATATATATATATATAGAGAGAGAGAGAGAGAGAGAGAGAGAGAGATTTAAAAGAGTTAAAAACATTTAAAAATGTGACTTTCACCATTGACATTGGCGTTCTGGATGTCGATGGCTTTGGGGCAGTGTGAGTCAGCCGTGGAAAGGGCGTTATGAACAGGACTGAAGACCTCCAACACTCCCTTAGTCAAACTGGGCTCAAACATCATACTGCGGCTACGCACACTTACGTTTCTTCACAGCCTGGGTACAGGTTAGAGATACTGACAGACACTACAGCCACACAACACACACATACAGAAGCAAAAAGAAAGACTGTAAACTACTTGACGAATTTTATGAAACTATTTTTAGTTTATAACAATAAATACAATGTGTATATACACATACTTGTAACAAAAGGATACATTTTTATTTGAGAGTTTATAAAAAAAATAAATTTCATGAACTGTGGAAACCCAACACATGGGGGAGCTCTTTGCTAAAGTCCTTATTCCAGATTTCCCAGTTTCAACTGGGAAAACACAGAAGCTTTTTAAGGATAAAAAAATGCTCTCCATAGTGAGGGAAATGTTGCTTAGTTGGTTAAAGATATGGGCTGGTTATGGAAAAAGATTGTATGTTTAAACCCCACAATAGATGATCCATTATCACCACATAAACAATATTTAAAAAGTATTTTTTTATTAATTTCCCTCACTCATTCTTTTTTTTCGCAGTGCAAGTTTTCTTGTGTTATTTCTCCAACCCAGTTTGCAGAAATAACACAAGAGTCAGATGACTCAAAACTTTTTTTTATACCCTACAAACGTGTTAAGTCGCACTGCGCTGCACGTCTCGCTCAATCAACGCCTTCCACTGCACTTTGGTTCTTTCTCAAAACTTTTTCTCACAGAAACCCTGAGACACCTTTCACAGGTTGGCAGCTGCATTACATTGACGTGATTCTGCATTCTATGAATAGTCCTATATGACGTCCATGTGTTAATTTGGGAATGAGTGAGGGAAACAAACAAAGTTACAAAGCTTCATTTTGAGCTTTTCAATAAATACAGAGGGAAGACACATCACCCTACCTGAAGGTTTGGAGGTGACCGGTGAGGCTGGGTGTCGTACAGGGTTGGTCAGTCTGTTCCTTCTCCTCCTGAAGAAACTCCGCAAGATGCCACACCTCAAAGACTCCACCAGAGTGCTCTTCCCCGCTCCCGAAGTGGCCGAACAGCTTGAGTTTGATGCGAGGTTGAGGGGTCTGCGTAGGCCGCAGCTGCTGGATGTAAACGCTCTTATGGTTGTCCTGTAAGACCAGTCACAAAGGGCATGTAAATGAACACAATCCAATGGCGTTACAACATGACATATGGACCAATGACATAATGGTAATGTGACTGGGAATGTGCAGTGCATCCTAATGAGTGTAATTTATAGGCTCTTAATAGCTAGTATTCTCAGTCTGCCAACTGAGCATAATCCACATTCTGCAAATAGCAAGACACCCAATGCCATATATTAAATCATGTATGCGGCAGTCAAAGAAAACAATGTTTAAAATCTAAAGGCAAGTTTGTGTCTAATAAATAGACCATACGTCAGAGTAGTAGATCAAATGCAAGCGATTGCAGCCTTAAAATGACTGAGATAAAAAAAAAGAAGATGTACTTGGAAGTACAAATTAGAAGTGACTGAAATATCTTAACATATGGAAAACCATTTATTTTTAGTCACCTTGAAAATGTTTTTGCCACAGTTAAGGACTATGCAAGAGCTTCAAAATGCCACCTGGGATTTTATAGGGATTAATTGGCAGATTTAGCGCTATGTCACATTGATGGGAGAGGCTGCAATCTTCAGCTATGATATTATTTGTACCATCAAATTAACATGTTTAAAGAATACCAATGAATATGGACAAAAAAAATCAAATTAAGAACATGACAGTATATTGTGCATTTTTTTCCATTCACTTCTCTCTCTCTGTTAAAGAGTTCAAACCAAATCAACCAGCGATGAGGTAAATCACAATATTACAAATTTGATGAGAATTAAAGTAATTGAAAATCAGACAAAAAGACAAAAGGTACAAGTCTTTGAAATTCTACATGCATACATTTGTACCTATTTAAAATCCACAATATATTTTTATAAAAAAATAAAAATTATAAATTAAAAATTTATTGCAAAATATCTATATGACTATTTTGTCATTTTATACAGGGCTTCGATAGGATTGGACAGGCGCTAAAGAGTTTTTTGTCACTATTTGTGGAGATTTTTTTGCAGTGCTATGGGTAATGAGTTTTCACCAGGAATTCCACTATTAAACACAATTATTCAAAAGTAAGTTGAAATAATGTAGACTTATGGCTACAGCAAAAGCATATGTAGCTCATGTTTTTTTAATGGTTTCAAAGTTATCATTAAAAATGTATTCCAATATGGAGAATATGAATGGTACGACTGTTGCATGACTTTTAGTACTTTTTTGTTAGTCATTATGGTTCAGAGCTAGCCAAAGGACATTTAAACATTAATTAGCTTCAAAATGCAGTATATATAAATAAAAAAAAATCTGCATGGCATTTAATAGTCATAGCCAATATGAGCATATTTTATGGTGTAATACACAACTATAAGGAAATGGATTTTGGTCCAGTGAGATTTCAATTGCATTGCAATTATAAAAACAATTTAAAAAAATTAGCCCAACTACTTATAATTTATATATTTCAATGTGAATTTTTTTGCAGGCCAATAGTTATGCAAGGCAAACATTTATTTTTAAAATAACAAAATCAGTTCATCTGCATACATTTTAGGGGGATGAAAGGCATTATTGAGAGCAAAACTGACATCCTTTGTAGGTGTCATAAAAAGGCAACAAGGATCTCATAAACCCTAACAAAGCATTCATGTAATGCAAATGAATGTCTCTTGAGTCTTAGTGAGATGAATAATAAACAAAGACTCACACCTTTTTCAGCTTGGCCAACAGCACTGCTACATGCTCCTGCTGCTCAGAAGCCGCGAGATCCTCCGCCGTCTTTCCATCCTGCAAGAGACAATGACAGTGATGGATAAACTGCAGCGACAGAGCATTACAGGCAATACTGGGGCCGTCAGCGTCCAGTGACACAGACGAATGAGTAAAGCTAGATAAATAAAAGTCCATCAGCCTTTCATCTGTTCAGTATTATCAGACCACTGCACTCATAAAACTCTGATAGATGAGAGCGATATAGAGAACGGGAGAGTGAGCTTGCTGGGTGTAAAAGAGAAAGTGAGAAGCTAACAAGGGAAAGTGAGAGAGAAAGAAGAGAGAATATCACCTAACAGCTCAACAGCGTGACTCACAGTATGCTACAAAAGCTGCTTGAGACAAACAGCAGGTACGGTGTTGATTATGGCTGAAATGCTGCCTCCAGCTCACATAAGATGACCGTATATTTGAGATGAGTGCAGATGAAAGACACCACAAAATTGTAATCAGTCAAAAATGATGCTTATCAGTCAGAAATGATAAAGTGAGTACCAGGGTGGCGTCCTGGCACACAGCCATTCACTCTACAACATTCATTTGCAACAGTTTCATGGAACTGCATGTGCTTTCCGTACCCTCGGACTGCTGCACTCATTGAAGAAGAGTTGTGATACAGTTGGTAATATTTTTTCAGAACAGCTCCCAACTATTCACACACTCGCTCACTTCTGCTGCTCTCTGTCCGCCCATGGAAACAGTCTCTTCACCTGCTAGAGGCCATATTAGCACCATACAGGATGGTGGATGGGTTTGGTAAGGTTTATAAAAAAAAAAAACATTCACCAAGGCTGCATTTATTTAATCAAACACAGTAAAAACAGTAATGTTGTGAAATATGATAACACTTATAATGTTATCCCTTAGATAATCCCTTAGATAAATTGTACCACTACAATTCTTTGGGGTCTGTAAGTTTATAAAGCATAATATGCTTACAGAACCTGGAAATTTTAATGGTAGGCCTAGTATAAGGGATTATTTGTGTGTATGCGAGTGTGCGTATATCTTTTTGCCTGTTTTGGTGGGTTCTCACTATTGGCGCTTTCATCAGACGCGTTGCCATGGTGATGAGCTGGCCCAAAGTTAACTTCCGTTCTGTTTGTTTATTAGTGTTTACTGGATAATACGCCTTATTCACGGCAGCACCATCTTTGATTTTTAATGAGAATGAAAGCGAGGCTGTGAGGGATAGACATGCATCTCTTCAATGGGCTGTACTGTTATTTAATGTGTTTTTGGATTGTTCTGCTTATGAAACACTGGAAAAATATCTTTCCAAGAAATTTCAGTTGACAAAAAACTCCCAACAATGTAAGCTGTGAAAAAATTGTAAGTAATCTGAGCTTTATTCAGGTTTTTTTTTTTACAGCGGATGCCATTGGAAACAAGGTAAGTCTCATCCCTCACAGCCTCACTTTCATACCTGTCATGGCGCTGCTCTGAATAAGGTCTATATGGCATTGACTACAAATGCAGTGAAAGTTAAGGTGATGAGCAGGTTGTTGAGCTGTGGGGTGCAACCTTACATTGGGAGCAAACGCAATTTTTAAAAATAAAAATGTTAAGGTTTCCTAACAAAGAGGGAGAGCGGGTGTTAAAATAGCTATGTTTATCTGAGTGATAACCGGTACAGTGTTTTCCATATATTTATTATTGACAGCCCACCACATTATCAGCGCTGACCGCCACATATTGATTTCAGAGTTTTTTACAATTTAAGTTGGGAAAAGTTGTAGCTATTTGACTGCAAAGTTGCGTGCAGCACATATATTCGCGTTTGTTTATGTTGCTACTGCTGAAAGAGTGTATAGTTTAGCTCAGTTTCCTATGTTTTCAGTTTTTTTCCTTGGTTATTCATTGCCTGAGTATTGTTTGCACCTGATTTTTATTTGGCTAATTAGTGTATTTAAGTCCTGTGTTTATTTCTGTTGTTTGTCAGTTCTCGTCGTGTGCAGGTTGTCCTGTTTCTGATGTATTTTCAGTTCTGTTAAATAATATACACTGCTGTAAATAGATCCATTCTCTCACCTTTATTGCAATCGCATGTGCCAGGTAGTGTTAACAGTATATATTACTCAAACCCCAGAATTAACCATCAAATTAAAAATCCTGATAAATTGGAAAGACTGGAAGATTTGTATTTTATTTGACACTAATGGGCTAAACCCCATGTGTCATTTATATCTAGAGACTCCCCTGGAAAATGGTACTCATTTAAGTTGGTTAATGAGGACCAACCAATCTACAATTCAAATCATTTTACTCAGCAGCAATGGAATGATAAAATACATAATGAAAGCATCAATTAAACACCTTCTTTAAAGAAAGGCACATTTTTTACAAGCACTAAAAAAGCTTTCTGTCTTTGTGTGGAAGTGAAAGAGAGAGGGAGAGAGAGAGACTATTTCATTACAACCAAATTGACGCACATAAAAACTTCCCAGGAGATTTTGACGGACACATGTGGTTGTGAAATCAGCATCAGGAGAGGGGTTGTGGAGTGAGGGGTAATGACTTCGATAGAGAGCCTGCTCGAAAGTATATTCCACAGAAAGGTCATATGTAAAAATAGTATTAAACAACATACAAACAACAAAAAAAATAAAAAAATGAGGCAACTCTGCAATGCTATACATAAACCTCAAGCCAGGCTTGGTTATCTGAAAAAAAAAAAAAAAACAGAAAAAAAGGAATCTGTTTACCCTAAACCCACCCGAGTCACAGCCCTTGACCAAAACCATTAATGATTTAACAGCTCCGGATACACGTACACAATCTCACTCACTGCACCACAAACCCACACATAACACCTGGGACCACAAGCAAACCACACAACCAGAAACAGCTGTGTTCCTCCTCAAACCGACGGGGACAAATGAACCCTCCCTCTGAAAGAGAGCCCCTGCACACCCCCACACAAACCTGAGCGAAAGAGGATAGGATGAACACAGCAGAGGTGTTAAAGCACCGATGAAAAGGACAGAAATTGGAAAGCTATGCTGCACTGTAATTACTCTTATCTCAACGCGCATTTGCTTCCAATTATACTATGAGATATGACTACAAATTCTGCCGTACAAAACAGCCCATTTTCTTAATCACAGGATCTTTTTGTGTCTGTCTGCGGGGCTCCAGTTCATTCTACGTGTCCCCATGAGGGTGGGCTTGTATTCCTTTATTGATTTATGGTTGTCTCCCAAATGATTAAAAGATGTAAAAATCTCAAGGCTGAATGGAGCGTCTTGACATGGGGGAACCATTTGTAGTGCTTGTTTGACACATTGAGACCATAGTTTGTCATATGGTAGTTGCTTGGAAGAGAGGAACAAAAGCAAATCAAATATTTTCTGAAGAAAATATGTGCTATCATGATGCTTGGGCGTTGTGTGTGGGTTTTAGCATGCTGCTATGCATTTGCTAAGGTTTTCTAAATAGGTGTGTTTGCCTGTTTTTTCATCAACCAGGTGAATATATCATCAAATAAATGTAGTGTTGGTGAGTGCATAGAAAGAGAACCATTTGAAGAAAAAAGTAACTCTACAATAAGGTCCCATTAGTAAACATTAGTTAATCCGTTATAAAACATTAACTAACAATGAGGAATACATTTGTCCTACTATTTATTGATCTTTATAAATGTTAGTTAATAAAAATACTGTGCATTGTTCATATTAGCTCAGGTCCAATAAAGAATAGTAACAGACTTTTGATTTTAATAATGTATTAGTAAACATTGAAATTAACATTAGGATTAATAAATGCTTTTAAAGTACTTTTCATGGTTAGGTAATGTAGTAACCTTATTGTAAAATGTTACCAAAAAAACACCCTAAAAAAATTTAAAATGTAAAAAAAAATAAAAAATAATAATAATTAAATAAAAATTCCAAAGACCGAAAGACCACAGCAGCTTCCTATATGTGGAATCCATTTTTTCTTTTTTTTAAAGCCACTGACCCATATGCCTCTGGCAATGAATTATGGATTCTCAAATATCCCATGTGCTGTAACATGCATTGTGCATCAGCTGCTATACAATATTAACACTAAGGAGGAGTGTTTGAGATGGCGTTGAGGTAGGGGGTGTGGGCGAGTGGGGTGTGGGTCGGGCTGAAGAGGGAGGGAGGTGGGGGATATTGATTAGAAACATACATTGTTTAGCACGAGTTGTCTGTGGTTTCATTGGGGCATCCTGTCCTTCACCAGTGCTGTAAGTGAAACAATGATTCTCTGCTGGCACAGTTTCATTAAGCTTCAGTCTGGAAACTATATTGCACTGGGCTGACAAGCTTACTGGAGAAGGTACAGCCTTATATTACAGAAAAAGCAAACCGCACAAATCTCTGAATACTTGCTAAAGATAGACAGATATCTCCACAAGAATGCATATTAAAAATCAGTCATCCAAGAAGAATGATGATGATAGGATCATATAAACCTACAGAAACCGACACATCCTATGAGAGAATCTATACCGTATGAGACGAGAGACAAGTGATTGAAAGATTAAGGATTAAGGAGAGAATGGTAATCTTGGCTGTCGTGAATGATAAATGAACACTTGTTTAAAGAGATGAAGAGCCTGCAATTTGATTAATGTGCTAAGAGGGAAAGACACCAGATCATTAGTGTTACACCTCAGTCAAACACAAAAGGAAGACATGAGCTGAACAGAACCCCTGTCTAACCCTTTCTATATTCATATATATAGAATAGAATAGAATATATATAGAATTTGATTAATATAATGCATGCTTGCTGAATACAAGTACTCATTTATTTCAAAAAATCCTACTGATCCCAAAACTTTGACTGGTAGTGTATTTTTAATAAATAATATACCCGGTAAATGTATAACACAGTTCCAAATGACATCTCTTTTATTTACATCAAAACCCAGAAGGATGTTGAACTTACATTCGTGATCGCCTCAGTGTTTGCTCCTGTAACACAGAGAATGACGCACCACCTCAAGACCCCCGTTACTAGCTGCCAGGTGAAGAGGAGTTCTCCCAAACTACAGACAAACAAAACATAACAAACATCTCTAAACACTGTCTTTCTGAGAATGATTCATCACTAACAGTAACTAGAAAACAAAAGATGAAAAATTGTGAACAATATAAGTGCAAAATGTTACATGACTGTAAATCTGTCCGTTTGACCCGTAAAGCCGTCATTTAGAAGGAACACAAATCCTCCAACTGTTATGGAAGTGTCATTTAAAAATTTCACCAAGAATAACAACTTGGCATGTATAATTAGCATGTAAAAATTTCAAGAAAATTACAACCAAGTAAGTAGGGTCAGTTGAGGGGACTTGAAAAGGAGTGGATGATGATTCAAGCGCAGTAATTAATACTTGGATAAGATAAAAAGCAAAGACTGGTTCATAGGCTAAAACTAGGGTTTTCTATACATTTGTGCTGTTTGAATGAATTCGCTTACTGGAGTACTGGACTGAAAATTATCTCGGAGTGTAGCGGCTTAAAAATAAAACCAGAGAAAACAGAAAAGCGAAATCGGGTTAAAAGGTTAGAATACATATTGTCCACCAAGGTTAGAGGTGTGTGTGCCATTATAGATGCTCTCAACTTCTTAGATCTTCTAATTGTAGAGGTAAATTACGTTTAATGTAATTCCGTGTGGAAGTAATTTATTTGCATTACATTATTTTAACACGTTTTAACAAGATTTTTAATTAATTGCATTAACAGCCCTATATATAATATAAACTGTATGCATGTTTTCTGTATATACTATACACACTATATATATATATATATATATATATACACACACACACATTCAGTCAAACCAAAATGTATTCAGACACCTTCAACATTTCTCCCATTATCACCGTTTATTCACTATAGTTTATAAAATGGTATAATAAAGTACGACACAGAACTCAGATTTATCATAGCAGATCTCACAAATCAAATCTTACAAATTAATTAGGTTGAATAGCTGTCAGCTAACAGCTGTTAAATTTAATTACACAATTAGACCATACCAATTTAGGTCAACCCATTACAAAAGCAATGCTTAATTGTGTTCAGTCTGTGGTGAAAGAAGGTTGCATTAGCAAAACACTTAAACAAAACATGGTCAGGTCAATGTGTCTGAATAATTTTTAGTCCCAAATTGTTATACATTTTACTGGTAGTCTACTGTATGAAGTTCACTAGTAAAAAAAAAAAAAGATTATTATAAAAGAAATTATATCTGGAGTATTTTTTGTTTTGACTGTATGTATGTATGTATGTATGTATATTAGGGCTGGGGAAAATCGATTTGAAATAAAAATCGAGTTGGCAGGTCAAATCGATTCATATTTTCAAAAAATTGATTTTTTTTAGATTTTTTTCTCCCCCTCTTCAGTATAGTGTAACTTACATTTTGCATTCACCAAATCTTCCTTCAGGGTTTCCACAGTTTGGTTACGACAGTCAATACAATGAAACTCTCTCAAAGATGATTCAATGTTCCTATTATTATACTTGATCTGTAGATAAACGTCTATGGTTTCGCATAAAACAACTTTGTCTTGCTGGAATATTGCTGTAACTAAATCATGACGTTACTTTCTACCGGGTGTCTGTTAGAGCAAAACACTAGTCAGAGCACTATTGTTCTTCACGCGCACAGTAATTGAAATTTAAAACTGTTAAAAGTAAAGGTTCAATGAACGATTGCATAGCTAGATACTGTATTTTATACACGAATCAGTATGTATTTGATTTCCTTTGTGCTTTGAACTGTTCAGTGCGGACTGCAGACTCGACGCGCTGGGCTTATGCTGGGCTGCGTGCTGTGACTCCATGTGGCTTCAGTATTAGCGCTCGGAATGCGCATAAGCGCTTTGTGCCGCGGCCTGCGAATGTATTGGAGCCTTTCATATCATAATACGTTTGCGCAATGATAGATTATTAATAGCCTTTTCTTGTTCTGTCCTATCTATCATATGTTGCTGTCTCATTAAACAGCTGTGCTATACATTTAAAACATGTCTCAATTGTATAGTAGACCAGACTATATAATAATTGATCCTTTTGATTTTTGTTATCTTGTTTTTCATGAATGTACAATACAAAGAGCAATGTGTAAAGTTTGACCAGATTTAGTGTTTTACACTTGTCTCATATTTGTTCCCCACTAAATCTTTTTTCCCTAAATGAAAATTTTATTCAATATTATGCTCTTGTGATTTTTCTAGACTAAATTGTACTGCTGAATTATCCATTAATCTAGTTTATAATAGCATTTTTGTCATAGATTATGATCATATTTTTGGGGATTTGTTGTTTTTCTTTATAATGAAGTGGTATTAATTAGATTGTGTTTAACACACAAAAGAGTTATAAACAGTTCAACACAGAGAGTTATAAAAATTCTACTTGATTAAAAAAAAAATTGAATCGATAAATAGAGTTTTTATAAAAAAATAGCAGATTTTTTAAAGGGAAAAAAATTGCCCAGCCCTACACTGTGACATGTTGAATTTGATATAATATAAATCTTTCAGTTGCACTCTTTTAAAAAGGCATCTGAAATATTAAGCTAATTGCAATGTAGTGTTGTCAAAAATATGGATTTTTTTATACATATTGATACTAAAAATCTGAAACTCTTCCGCAGGACACACAATACCAGCTGGGTGTTCTAGCTCTCTAATCTCTCCGACAAGAGTTTACTCACTCGATTCATTTGCTGTGGATAAATATTGTTGGTGTTACAGGGCTTGAATTTCGGTGTAAGGATAATTTTACTCATTCCTGCAAATTTATGCTCAAATTTGTGATTTTGTGTGCACACAAAAGACTATATAATATTGGCTATATAAAACAGCATAATGGGTCCGAGCATCAGGTCTTAAAGTGACAGTAGCCTAATATACCAGCAGCCAAATTATGAGAGAATAGTAAAACTATCTATATGGACATTTTTCCCTATGGTATCGATGTCAAAATCGTGGCCAGTGAAAATGCTGAGTGGTTAGTATCTTTAAAAAAATCACTAGCCACAGCGGCTGGAGAGCAAAAAAGTTAATATAATATATAGATAATAGTATGTAAATAATACAAAAAAACACAGGCTAAAACACAATTAGGGGTCAAAATAAATATTATACAGAAGCTTTTCTCCCTCCTAGTTTAAAACTCACTTTGTTAGGAATATCCAAATTGGCTTTGGCAGCACAGAGGTGCGTGACCACAGGCAGGTTGCCGTCCTTGCAGGCGATGTGAAGGGGTGTGTTTCCGTGACGATCCTGGTGGTCCACATAGCAGTGATGGCTGAGCAGACACTTCACCACTTCAATTTGACATCTCCTCACCGCCAGATGCAAGAGCGATGTGACCGTCCTGAAAAATATAGATGCAAACAAACCATGATAAGGGCAGTCAATAATTATTTTGACCTTAAATGAACCGTAACACACCCAACCACTGCAGTGGTTAATGGTTAATATTTTGTAAGTGTCTGTGTTCACCTTATCAACAGAGTCCATGTCTGCCCCATGCTCCAGCAAACACTCCACGATGTCCTTGAAGCCGGGGCCGAAGCGGTGAGTAACGGGCTCTCACCCTCCCGGTTCCGGGCATTGACATCACAGCCAGCGTCGCACAGGGCTCTGGCCACCGCAGAGTAACCGTGCCAGGCTGCACAGTGTAGAGGTGTCTCCTGCTCCTGTGGAGGCATGCAAACAGTCTTTAGCATTCAGAATAAGAGCTCATGAATAACCTTGAACACATGGAGCTAACAAAACAACATTAGTCTGTGTCAAGGCCATTTCATATGACGAATTGCTCTTAATTAGCCGGCAACCCTGGCTGACACTTACAATGAATGTAACAATTTTTAAATATACAATACGTGGCTTTGTCTGCCTCCCGGGATGGCATGTGAGTATTGGTTTTCTTTAACAGAGCAAGATATTATAGAAAATGGGCAGGATGCCAAAGTGGAACGGAAGCATAAAATGTTGATAATGGTAAAATCAACCACTTTAAAATGAATCTGTAATACTATTAAATAATTTAGCTGTATATCATCTTAAAAGAATTATCTTTATTGAATTTCTCTGAAGTGGAGCTTCAGGCTCGTTAATTTGAGGCACTGCAAGTTTTTATTTTATTTTATTTTCCCTGTTAGTCAATGGAAGCAATATTTCCAAACACACAAGAGACGAAAGCTACTGCTGGGAGCTCATAGTGCATGACGAATGAAGTGAGCCACGGACATGATTCTTTTTCAGCACTCATGTCACGTCAGCACTTGCGAAACTATTTATTACATTCACATTTCTTTCTGTCATCAAAGACGTCTGAGATTAAGCATTTTATTTTATAAATGAACATTTTCTTCTATTAAGTTGAACATTATTGTATTAGAAATACTTCTAAATGCACTACTGTTCAAAAGTTTGTGATGGATACGTCGTTTTATTGTTTTTGATAAAGTCACAAGTCTCTTATGCTCATCAAAGCTGCATTTATTTGATCAAAAATAAAGTAAAATCAGTAATATTGTGAAATACATTTATAATTTTCTATTTTTGAACATAATTTAAAATATGATTTTAAGCATCCCTTCAGTGTCACATGATCCTTCAAAAATCATTTTTATATGCTAATTTGATGGTTAAGAAAATGTTTTATAATTAATGTTCATACACATTGATTTTATCAATGTTGAAAACATTTTTAGCATTATTTTTTGATACATAAGAAGTTCGAAAGAACAGTATTTATTTGAAATAAAAATATTTTGTAACCTTTTAAACATCATTACTGTAAGTTTTGATCAATTTAACGCACCATTGTTTCTTGAAAAAAACATGCAGCCTATATTAAAAACTATTTGAATTCTAAAGTATTTTCTGAATAAAACTTTACATGTAAAAAAAAATAAAATAAAATAAAAATACAAATAAAAAAATGCTCTCAATTTCTTCATTAAAAAAGTAAATTTTTGAAAATCATATGGGCTCAAATGCGAGTCCAGTCCTATCAGCGGTTTTATTTTACATGGGACAGCCTGCCTCATGGGGGCACACATCTCATAACTGATGGGATCAATGACCAATCTAACTCTACTCGTTCAAATGATCTCTGTAACCACCTTTTTATCAGTCATTTATTAAATCAAATGGCTGTAAATATCACATTTGTACAACGTTAAATTAAATTTACTTTTGTGTGATGCTACACTTACGTCATATTAGTCTATAATGGCCTTGGGTTGTTCATTGTTCAGATCAGGTGTAGAGTGTAGTGTATGTGTGTATGACACATACCCGGTCCAGTAGGTCAGGGTTGGCATGGATGCTGCAAAGGTATTGGACTACATCCACGTTACCATAGCGAGCTGCCACATGCAGAGCCGTTTCTCCGGACTAGAACAGAATGTCAAGCATTACTCACATTATGAATTACATGCTGACGTCTGCTTGCAATTCAGTGATGAGCAGGCATTTTATTAATGTGATAACACTTTGATGATCTGAACACAAAAAAAGCAATGAAATGTACATCAGGGAAACAATCAAAAGTGCTGAACAAGACGGTAAGACACAGCTATGAACTTCATTAAAGTATTTCCCTGATGCTAAAGAAGGGTCAAAGCGACCGAAAAGCCTGGCGTAAACAGAACGTGACCAGTTTAAAGGAGATCCTTGGGTGCTGAGAATTACAAAGTCAGTCCCAAATCAGCTTTGCACCGGATCTCAGCGCAGTGCTCCACCTAGCAAAGGTTTAAACTGAGGCGGACGTTGTAGAACCCAATTTACACCCGTAATGAAGCTGCGGACACTCCAAGAGGGATTCTGTATGGCACTCCCGAAAAACTCAACAACACTTTAAACTGTGATTTCGCTTGACTGAGCGCACTTCAGTGACTAGTGAGGCAGTCAACAAACAGTCAACAATTATTTCATACAACGGCCAACCTCAGGCCAGCGGGTAACCATAGCAACTGCAAATTACCAATGGGAAATAGAGGCGTGTGAACTCTGTGGGAAAGGTTTTCTGGAGAAAAGGTGCCGGATGGGGATAGCCCTTGAAAAATCGCATCTGTCCTCTCCGTGGTGTTGTGATTGTTGTGTGTGTGTGTGTGTGTGATAGAAGCACCTTATCTTGGATGTCCAGAGGGCACTTCTTTTCATGCAAGAATCTCAAGGTCCCCACATGGCCATGTCGGGCAGCGTAGTAGATAGCGTTGGCTCCAGTCTGAGGAAAAGAATGGCATGTTGAACATAATTGTACGTATTTGCAGCTGTTTTGCATATTTGGTGTCTATCATGTTCATATTTACCATTGAAACTGTTAAAACTACTGGTGAAGCATATCTTTGGTACAATTCAATATTTTCTGAAGCATTCTGTCTGATGTATACTACCTTTCGAATGCTTGGGGTAATTGAAACTTATTGATTTTTTTTCTTTTTTTTCATGAAATTAAAGGGGAAATGAAGCAGTGAATCAAGTTTACATGATTTACAAGATGGATTTCCAATATAATCAACAATTATATAAGAAACATGACAAATGTAAAAATTTAGAAGAAAAAAAGAAAAAACTTTATATCTTTCGCCGCCAGGGCGCCGCCATTGTGGAGTATTCTAACATGTGACGTCACGGGGTTGGTTGGCTCAGCCTCTATCCATAGACAGTAAGTGAATATCGCGACATTAAACTGTTTACACCAGTGTTTTGACCGCGAACGACTAATGTTAGGTACAGTCATTAGACAAAAAGACGACGTCTAATGTTATATGTTGACAAACTGCACATAGAAACATTGTTCGCGATGTCTGCCATCATATTCCCGTCTCGTCAACACCATGTAAGTTACGTTGCTGTGTAGAAAAGCCGGTGTGGGTTTGGGGTGAAGAGCAGGTTTGCAACGCCACCAGGTGTCAGTGTGGCTGTTGTTCTGCGACGCCTACCTTGTCAGAGTCATAGACTGTAAAAAGGTCAGAGTCCATCTGCTGTCAAGAGGTTGATCTTGAGCATGTATAGAGCATCACAGTCCCGCCCACAGCCGGTGCCGGAAGTAAAAATTCAATACAATTTCTCCATTGACATTTGGGATATAAGCCATAAAAACGTAACCATACATGGTAGACTTAAAACCAGCTACGGCTGTACTAAGTGATTGTATATGCTCATATAAACGCCAAAAGATCATGGGGCACAAACCTTGTTTTAAGATAAATGCCTTTTATTCGCGATGTATTGGATAAGTACTTCATTACCCACAATCCTGAACAATCCCACAATCCCACAGTGATGCATCTGATTGGTGGAAGTCGTGTCACGTGTCTCAAACCCCGCGAAGGTACGTGAAGACTGAAGATCGCGTAATGACGTAGGGCTGAGTTCATTGGTCGCACCTCTGAGACGCCCCGTGCCATTGGATGTCCAGTTGCTCATAGAAGCCAATGAGCGAGCCAGATGTTCAATGTTTTAGCATGTGCATAAGCTTCAGTAAATCGAGAAAAAAGGAGCTTCCCTGCACATTCATTATATAAAATTCACTGGAGGAAAAAGTTCACGTGCCCGTCGTCAGATTTGGAAGTCACTCAAAAGGCTCTTTCACGGTGGATTTCAGTCGACTTCAGTGAGGCGCGCGGTGGTTTATGGGAGGAGTAGTTCCTTTGCTCGGAAATGATAATATGTACACAGGCTTGTACCTTTGACTTTTTTGGAATTTTCTCTTCGTTTTTTCACTCGAAATGATATGTTGTATGCTTATGAGTTTAGCCGTAGCTGATTATCTTTAGACATGCTCTAATACTCTTTAGATATGGATTTTACAAAATGTCAATGGGAAAAATGAATGGGAAATTTACTTCCGGCACCAGCGCTCTCTCGGGCTGTGGGCGGGACTGTGATGCTCTATTGTGTGGTCAATTCTGCATCACTGGCACGCACGTTTACTAATATGCTGTTCCGTGAGGTAAGTTAGACGTGTTGGAAGTGGCGATGCTTTCCCTGAAGGATGTCAGAGCGGAGACACTTTTTCCTAGTACATGTAGGCTGTAGCTACGGTAGCTACTAGCACTACCAGTGTGAAAACATCGACGTTTCATTTCCCCTTAAACAAATGCTAACTTACATCACATGTTGTTGACCGAGACGGGAATATGATGGCAGACATCGCGAACAATGTTTCTATGTGCAGTTTGTCAACATATAACATTAGACGTCGTCTTTTTGTCTAATGACTGTACCTAACATTAGTCGTTCGTGGTCAAAACACTGGTGTAAACAGTTTAATATCGCGATATTCACTTACTGTCTATGGATAGAGGCTGAGCCAACCAACCCCGTGACGTCACATGTTAGAATACTCCACAATGGCGGCGCCCTGGTGGCGAAAGATATAAAGATTTTCTTTTTTTCTTCTAAATGTTTACATTTGTCATGTTTCTTATATAATTGTTGATTATATTGGAAATCCATCTTGTAAATCATGTAAACTTGATTCACTGCTTCATTTCCCCTTTAAAACGTTTATTCAGCAAGGACATTAAAATGATCAAAAGTGAGCACCAATCCTTTTAAACCACAAACATTTAAACCCTAGAGTACATTTTTTAAAAATGTTCTTGCACAAGAACTGAATGGGAGAATGAAATCAGACACCTTATCAAAGGCTTGAATCTCCGCCCCTTTTTTCATTAGCACATCAATGATCTGGACATTTCCACAGCCCGGCGATCAGGAGCGGAGGGGTTCCATGCTGAAGCGTGCACAAACAAAAACAGGAATCAATGTATAGAATATAACAAAGCACTAATAGCTCCTTCAAGCTTTCGAAAGGAGTTATAATTAAGCCTATAATTCAGAGTCAGTATGAACATGGCAATTCAAATTAGCCTGATTCATTTTTCATTGTTCGCACAGCAGTTTTAATTGGCAAAGAGCGATCGCAGTGGTTGGTAAAATATTCTTGCAGGCGCGAGACTGAAATTGTTTCTCTAGACTGGCGATAAACTCCTCTGAATGAATACGTGCATGAGAGTCATGGGAATAGTTCTCACTGTGCATATATAAACACAGAGAGCGCCGGACGGCTCTGAGCAATGCAATTAAAAGCACGCTTGTCTCTTCACATCAGTGAGCAGATTACAGTTTCATCAACCTCGGCCACATTCCCTCCTTCTACATAAACACACAACCTGTCTCATCAACACACACACACGACATTCATATACACTCGCTGAAAAAATAAAGTCTTACTCTGTCTGGTTTTCAAAAGTACACCATTGTTTTTTCTTCTTGTTTTCAGAATAAATCTAAATTTAGTTGAATTTGAACGTAAAACACTGATTAACCCCTGTGGTAAGACAAGTAATCTTATCTCAACTCAAGATAGTCTGGCTGCAAACAGCACTATTATGCACTTTCACAAAGACTTGATTTTGTTTTTGGGGTCTACTAGAATAGGTTTTCATGCCTGAATGTGTAGAAAATGTCCACATGTTTTATTTAGTTTTTAGTACCTCTCTTCCCAGTCTGACAATAACGCTCTGTTTAGTTAGTTCTGTTTACATCCACCTATTTTGAATGCGCATTTTGAGATATCGCATCAAAAACTACTGGATGGAAACGCAGAGATAAGCATAAACTCTAAAAAACTTACGCGTTCATTTAAGTCAGGTACTGTGCATTTTTTATCTTATAAGAAAATATGTGCATAATCTACGATGGAAACGCATTTACTGAATAAATTCCTTGATGCGCATCAAAGAAGACATGTGACTTTGCGATGGGATGGCATAACCGGACTAACCAGTGGACTGATCGTTACACAGCATCTGAAATGCTGGTTTGGTTGTTCTGAAATGCCTGAGCAAGTGGTTAAGTATAAAGTGGTTTGGTATAATTCACTCCCAGAACTCTCTTTGACCGTTCCCAAACTGCAGCATCTGCTTCAGAAAGCAAGATAACACAAGATTTATTGTTTTGTCTGCACGCTCTGATAAGCAAGTATTTTATTAGGAAATTAATTCAATAAAGTGGCTTCTCCTACTTTTCTTAGTGATATTTAGAGTCAGTTTATCATGGAGAGACAATTTTGTTCTTTTCGACTCAATGGATGGAAACGGTGCTCTATTCGCAAAAAAATATATTTAAATTTTTGAAACAGCTATTCAAATCCCTCCTTACGAAAAGCTCATTGTGCCCTGATTGGTCAGCTGGACAAATTTTTTTTGGATGGTCAACCGCTTCAAGTTTGCCATAACTGTGAGTAAAGGCCCGTTCACACTAAGCACGATAACTATAAAGATAACGATAAAGATAACTATATATGCGTCCACACCAACGGCCGATGACGTTATTTTTATTCTAAGCACCCACCTGCGCGCGCTGCGTTTTGAGAGTAGCGGGCGCGCGCGCAAATGACCTGCTGTTGCTGCTTTACGTTACAAACAAATATCAAAAGGAAAAACAGGCGCTTTTTGTTTTGGGTACACGATCGATATCCTTATAGCCTTATATAAAAGACGAGAGGTTTTGGGAGCGCATCTAAACAGTGAATCCATGTCTAGTGTAATAATATCTGGATTTAGCTGACAAATTCAATGATGGGATAAAAACATCACCTAGTACTTCAGCAATGTTGTCAACTAGCGCTGGATAGCCTACCTGAGGTAATTTTGTAACACTAAGCTAAACTCCATAATCTCATTGTGAATACTTCTCACCGTTTATTCCCAGGATGCTTTCCATATCCATCTTTTTAACGTATCATTGAAAAGTGGGTTTGACTTGTCAAACAGTGGAGGATTTTTTTTTGTACCTCAACGATTAACTTCTCTGCAATGTCATCTGCCATTTTAAATGCACGATTCTGATTGGTTGTCAGTGTTTTATCGTTGGACAGCTGGAAAAAAATCGTTCTGAAAGTGATTCCAACGATATCGTTCCTCATATCTTTATCGTTATAGCTGTGGTGTGAACTCTGTTATTCTTTAATATGGAGAACGATTTTTAGAATTATATCTTTATAGTTATTTTTATAGTTATCGTGCTTGGTGTGAACGGGCCTTAACACTACTAATTGCAACCCAACCAGGCCTCATCCCTTTATTTTGCGTATGCCTTGGGCAGGAAATGAGGAATATTTTATGAGGAATACTGTATTTTATTTTACGGAAGAAAACTCCAGACTAATTGAAGCATTTGAGGGAGTTCAAAAACAGTGCTTACAGAAACGCGCCTGGCGTACGTTTTCAATTGTTTTCAATGGGAGCGCCACATTTTTTAAACGCCATAAGCGTAACGAGGCACTGAGCGTTTTTTCAACGCTGAAGCACCGAGCGCCCAGGGTTTTTTACTGGTCGGTGAGAGTTGAAAAATGTTAAACTTTGGATAAAACGCAGCGATCATCACTGTCACTTTTTACCCACCCGTCCAATCACAGTGGAGGAGGGGCGGGACTAAACAACACTGACCAACTGTCACAACATTCTTTCTGTACAACGACATCAACCAACAGAGCTAACCCAACGAAATGGATGAAAAATCAATTTTTAGTGTGAAACAAATTACCTACGAAATCAATTACGAGTAAACTGTGCAGCGGATATTCTGTATCATAGCAACAAAACGTCTCAACGGGAAAAGACGCTGCGCTGCCCAAAGCACGGCGTCTTCAGCAGAACGTTTGGCGTTTTCAACTGGCTAAAAATGCTTTGGTGGACACACGGCCTTAGGAGTGGACTAAAAATATCTTATATTAATTCTTAATTAAAAATGTGTCTCAATAAATTGATCTTGGAAAAATCCTGATTTAGAATTTTATTGCAGTGTTCCCTTGCAAATATCTGGAATGATTACCATAATAATGTTAATTAACCCCCAAGCCTCTTTCATCCTATTCAAAATTCCCATTGTGACGGTAACTATGCAAAGCACAGTCTCACTCAAATGGGATGAGATATGGTCCATTTATTGTTTCTCAGTCACATGCCGCACATCTTAGTGTCAGTGCTGAAAACGACAAATTCTAAATTCAGACGTCATGAGCAAACGGTGACACTGATACAGTTTATCAGCTCAATCAAGCTCAGGTTGGCTACTGATCACTTGGACCGAGACCAAGTCAAGTATAAGCATGTCACTCTCTCCATCATTTTCCTTCCCCATATCACCTCTATAGGACTCATTTTGTCTCTCTCACCTTGTTAGGTTGATTGATATCATAGCTGGTCAGGGATCCAAGCAGGTGTTTCAGACCTGGAACATTGTCGTCGTTGATTGCGTGGATAATAGCCTTCATGACAAATGAGTCCTCCTCATCCTGCCAAAAAAATAAATCTATTAATTACTGAATCTAAACAATATCTTTATGATAACAGACCAAAACACATACCACAAGCACATATGACATATTTCAGTATAATACAGCTCTGTTCAAAAGTTGTTGTTTTTTAAAGAAATTAATACTTTTATTCAGCACGAATGCATTAAATTGATCAAAAGTGACAGCAAGGACTTTTACAATTGTTACAAAATGATTTCCATTTCAAACACTTTTTGTATTCATTAAAGAATCCTGAAATAAATCAAGAATAAATTACATTTTAAAATGTTAAAATACATTTTATATTTATTTTAAATTGCATTAAAATTGCCAGTTATTAATGTCACAACTGTATTTTTTATCAAATATATACAGCCTTGGACAGCATTATAAAATATTATTATTATTAATATATTTACATTTTTAATTTGTGTATAGATTTGGTATTTTTAGTGTACAGATATAAGTAAAGCCTTTTGAGTCTTGACTCTTGACATTAATATACTTCCATAAATCAGGACTCAAGCCATACTCAAACCATGTGAGCTCCACTGTTCCAACATTTTTTGACTTGAATTCAAATAAACGATGAGCTCAACTTCAGATGAAAAAATGCCAACTTAACAGTGTTTAAGCTATTGTACAATAAGCTTTGAAAGCAAAAACAACAGCAAGCCTCCTTTGACGGTCACACTTTGAGCAAATCCTTTTACGCTCAGTAGTACTACGGTTGGTCTTATCAGCAAATACACAGCGTGAAGTCCTAATCCTATTGAATAATGCAGACGAGGGGCGGCACACAGACAGCGTTTCTCTCCACTGCTCAACCGCTGTTGAGTGTGCTGTGTGACCCAACCACCCCCAATCTGACATGCGTGTCAGAAGACTCAAATACACAGATAGAGGGAAACTGCACTTGAGTCACTCCTAGGTTGTAAAAAATGACTTCTAAGATATTTTGAGTCATTTTATGTGACCTTTAGGTAATTTCTGTGTCATGAATTTGGGTGTAAAGAAAAAAAAAACATGGCACTGTGGTATCACATGATAATGCCATGTACTTTACAATATTTGACAAGGTACTGAGTGACAGCCACTTTATTTTACAGTCCTGTTTCACACATACTTTCTACGTACTTATTATAGTAATTACAATAACTGGGTAATAACTCAGGTACCAGCCATGAACATACATGTTAAAATCCTACACTTCTGTTCAAAATGATTTTGAAAGAACTCTAAGCTAAGCCACTTTTATTTGATCAAAAATACAGTGAAAACAGTGATATCATAAAATACTAATATAATTTAAAATAAAATTTTCTCTTATTTAAAAAGTATTTATTTCTGTATGCAGATTTTGTGCTCAACGTACAGTATGTTTCTTATTATTATCAATGTTGAAACCAGTTATGCTGCTTAATATTTTTGTGGAAACCATGATACGTTTTTTTTCCAGGATTGTTTGATGAATAAAAAGTTCAAAAAAGCAGCTTTTTTTCCAAATAGAAATATTTGTAACATGGTAACACTTTACAATACGTGTGCACTAATAAGCATTAATTCATGCTTAACTAATGCACAGATAATACTGAATTAATGTGTAACTAATGATTATCTAAGCTATTCATTAATGATTACCACATTAGGAACTAATTAAGAGTCTGTAAGGTTAATGTATTAGTTCATACATGAATTGTTATTAATTAAATATGTAATTGTGGATTAATTCCATAATAACTCATTTTTTTAACTAATCGTGTTAATTAATATGTTAATTACCAGAATGAGCCAAAGCCTTGTATTTCAACTTCCAGATAATATGACAGGTACACTAATATGCATTAATACATGATTAATTAATTAATTGTTAATGCAAATTCATGTGCAAATTACTACAATTACTAAATGACTAGTTAATAATGATGTGCCTCAGCAAGTAAAGTCATAACATAATGATACCTTTGCAAATCATTAGCTAATGATTAATTAAGGCAGACAACTGGAAGTTGAAGTGCATAGCTTTGACTAATTGTGGTAATTAACACATTAATTTACACTATTAGTTAATAAAATATGTTATTAAGGAATTAATACACAATGACACATTGAATTAATAGCAATTCATGTATTACTTAATCTATTAATCATATAGACTCTTTATTAGTTGCTGATGCAGTAATCATTAATTAATGATTTAGTTCTTTATTAGTTATACATTAACTCATTATTATCTGTGCATTAGTTAAGTGTGAATTAATGCATATTAGTGCACACGTATTGTAAAGTGTTACCTGTAACATTATAGAAGTCTTTACTGTCACTTTCAATACATTTGTAATGCATCCTTGCACAATGTATTAATGTATGAAATAGATTATGTATTAATAGAAATGTATTAATTTCTTTAGTGTATAGATGGATTACTAGAACGATAAAGGACGTGACGTCGTGGTTATTCCGGTTGACTCCCTTCCTGTATGAAACCTGTTCTCAAAGAAACCCAATATTTAAAACATATTATCAGTGCACTATAAAGGTTGAAATGTTTCTCATGTTTATTATATTACTATAATGCCTGCAATATTGTAATGTATAGATATTCAATTTACAAGATTATTTGGTTACGCTTCCTTTTACAGTACAGTACTTAGTGTACTTACCTAGAAAGTACTGCTAATATAAGGTAAGTACATGGAACAGGGGTAGGTTTAGGGGTAGGTTCAGGGTTAGTACTAGTTATTACCCAGTAATTGTAGTTACTAAAATAAGTACATAGTATGTACATGGGTAACTGGACTGTAAAAGGAAGCGTTACCGATTATTTTAGGTGAAGGTGATAAACGTATTTATTTTATAGACCTTATGTAGCCCCGCCCCTTTTCAGCACTGCGCTCGATGTCTTTTGACCTCCGGTCTGTATTTTCACAGCGATCTTGCATAGGAATGAATAAACTGCTCGTAAAAAATTTCCCTGTCGACATTTGTTAAGACATCTGCTTTACAATGCTTATGATAAACATTACAATGCTCATGATAACTTTTGTTAACTACAATAAGTAAATCCACTTCACCAGCTAATTACTCCTCGACAGCGATACCACAGAGATATACAGAGTGACCGCAAAACCGTAAGTTCAAAGACAATATTCTAAAGATGACGGCCCCCACGTTTCTCTGGTGCATAAGGTCTATAGCAGTTTAACAGATGTGTGACGTGTACGAAGCAGGGAAAGAGAGATAGTAAGCTGTAAACTTTAGATAATGTATGTAACGCAACAGCAATTACACTTCGCTCTTCAGGCTTATCACACATCACTAAGCAAATATCTGGATAGTAGAAAGATCATGCAAAACCTCACATGACCGTATGAGTGTCGATGAATTTGCTCATATTAGTTTGGCTGAGTCATCTGACTTTATGGCAAGCTTCAATATAAGCGTTCACAGCAAGTAGCAGTCATGTGTATTAATGTGTTAAAACCTGTAAAAAACAATTACAACCTTAAGATTTTCAAGTATGTCATTATGTACAAGTCAGTTTTGTGTGTGTGTGTCTGCCTCTAATGGTGTGTGGGAAGCTGACAGTGCTCCAGTCCAGACCTCAGGGATACCGGGGTTTCTCTGCTGTTGCCAGGCGGATCGTGTGTCTTTTTAGGCCTTTTGTTGTTCTTTTTGCCACTTCCTGCTGCTGTTTTATGTTGTTTTTTGTTTTTTGAGGGAGTGTTTTTTTTTTTTTTCAATTCACAAATTTAAAATAAAAATGTTAATCGTCTTGTGTCCACAAATCCTTAAAGGGTTAGTTCACCCAAAAAATTAAGTCATTAATTACTCACCCGCATGCTGCACCAACCCCGTAAGACCTTCGTTCATCTTCGGAACACAAATTAAGATATTTTTGATTAAATTTGAGAGCTGCATCACTACCACATAGGCTGCCTAAGGGACTGGCTCTTGACGGCCAAGAAAGTCAATGAAGAAAATGTTTAAATATTCCATGTGCCTACAGCGGCTCAATTATAAGTTTATCAAGCGACGAAAATACTTTTTGTGCGAAAACAAACAAAAATAACGAGTTTATTCGACTATTCCTTTTCTTCCTTGTTGGCCTGAAACGAGACTTGGATAGATTTCCACGACGCACGCGCGAGAATTGCGATCTCCTTCAACTGCTTCAGTTCAGTTCTCACACATGCATCGTGGAAATCTCTCCAGAGTCTCGTTTCAGGCCAACAAGGAAGAAAAGGAATAGTCGAATAAACTCGTTATTTTTGCTTGTTTCTTGTGGTAGAATGTGGTAGTGATACAGCTCTCAAATTTAATCAAAAATATCTTAATTTGTGTCCCGAAGATGAACGAAGGTCTTACGGGTTGGTACAGCATGCGGGTGAGTAATTAATGACTTAATTTTCATTTTTGGGTGAACTAACCCTTTAATACAAGTTTTTTTCAATAAGCTTCCTGAAAGGTAACTTTAACTCTGCTCTTACCAGTGTGTCATCACTGCGTGCCACACTCATGTTGCTCCTAGACAGGAAGGAGCGGGAGAGCCGGTTACACAGAGCGATGAGACGCACCGATTGCTGAGGAAGACAGATAAAACAAACAAACCATATTAAATGATGGTATGAAGATGATGTGACACCTTCTGTAGAACAGGCTTTTTTATCTTAGCATCAAACAGCACTTTAAACTCTTCTCGACTATTATGTGGTTTTTGACATGAACTTAATTTGGCGTATGATGGCATGTGCACGCTGCTTTGTTTCATAGCCAAGAGTTTGTGTGGAAATAAGTGACTTTTTGGTGTGGAACATAATTCTGAGGTCAGATCACTGATCATGCTTTGTGTCAAATAGTTAAATGTCTCATAGCAGAACATGGTTACATATGAAATAAAAAAAGCACCTTCCACTTTCTTCTGGCAGCAAACTTCTTAAATTTCTCCATATTCACAGCCGATTCCTTACGACTCAGTGCCTGCTGTGTGTCCTTTGGCTTAAAAAAAAGACATTGATGGATTAAACCAAATGTTAAGGTTATAAAAGGTTATATTATATGTTTGATTAAGTGCTTCATATGTAGTGGTTGTTGGACAAACCTTGATCCAGGAATGTTGAAGACTGTCCAGGATCGTCATTCTTTTTCTTTAAACATAAAAATGTTGTTATTTTCACTTATGATATACATTTTTTATTATATGTAATACACAAAGACAGGGAGTCTGCGAGTATCTCTACATCGTGATACTTTCCAACATTTAATTTTAAAAATAAGCTCCAACGAACAAGAAAATAAAGGACAACCTTTAGAAGAAACGAGAAGTCATTCAATATACAAATTGAAAGATGGTTATCACATTGTGCACACAGATGGAATTGTGGGATTTGGCTCGGGAATGTTGCATATCAGCTTTCGTGACAATGTTGAGACCTAAGCGGTTTCTATGCTATGAATGACGCATTTAAGTGAAGTACTGAGATAACTTCCACAGAACTAGTTTTAGTTCTCTTTAAAAAAATCAGAAGTGAATGAGGTCAGTCCACAGCGCAAATAAAAATGAAATGAGAGCAATCAACAGGCAGATATGCAATTTAGTAGACAAATATGAAACCAAATTAACAGGAATTACTGTTAATGTTCTCCACCTTTTTGTGCAAAGTACCTGTTCCTGTTTGTTGACAACCCACATCCTCAGTTAGTATGATTTGTGGCAAATGGTATTTGCAGTTTTCACTGATTCAGACAGCATAGCCAGTCAATTTACAAACTGTTCATTATTATTAATATTTCTAAAAACGAAATAGATTCATTCATTTTAACAAGTTTTTTTTCCCTCGTTGTCCTTAAGCTAGCGTTACATTAAATGACCACACTCTTAATCAAGCGAATGCTTTTAAACCGTTCAAGTGCAACAAGACAAAAAGGAGAACGGTTACACACACACACACACACACACACACACACACACACACACACAGACTCGTTCTCTCACACTTGAATGGACAAAAACACACAAAATTATGCTAAAATGTCAGTTTTGTCAAGTTTTCTCACAAGCAGTCTTATATGAATTAAATAAAGTCTTAAATGAATGCAAAGATTTGTGAGAAAATAGGATGCGTCAGATCTGTGTCATGTGCGGCAGGTCTTAAAGTGACAGCAGCCTAATAAACCTGCAACTGTCTGTCATTAAAGCTACACTGTGTTACTCTTTTAGTTTATTCTTAGCAAAAAACACTTAGTTCTTTCAAAAATATATGTGCTCATTAATGTATATTTACTTCGTTCAAGTAATAAAGTATTCTCGTGAGTGTATAATATGCCACTGAATATACATACGGGTAAGGGGTTCTAATGTCGTCTCGCCATGTTGCCCCTCCATCTTGAAAGTACATTAGCCAAAGAGGGACATACCCGTTAATTCAAGCTTCGCCTTTCGCGTTTACGTTTGAGTTAGCACTCATGGACGAGGTTCGAACTGGAAGCCGTGTTAATCTTGGACTACATTGGCCACCGTAGGAGTTAAAACGAAATCGGAATTGAGAGGAACAGAAACTAATATTCACTGGATGGTCATATACCTTTTCACCGCTAGATGGAGGTAAAAATCACACAGTGTAGCTTTAATGTTAATCAAAGAACAAACAAAAAAGAGCAAATCACGTACTGCTCTTGACTGAATATTTTTTGTATAATTAGGAGTAATCTATAATTCATTTATAATTTATGCAGTGAAAAATGTTGGATAACTTTATTCACTTTCTGTATATTTTCCACCTGCTAGATCAAATATTTAAATATACTTCATGGTGTTTCTAGAAATATCTTAAAAACTTTAAATGGTAGATGTGAATAATTGCACAAGTACATAAAAATAAAGTAAAATAAAATTGTTTAATGAAAAAAAAAGCCTCAAACCCCCACCAAACCACCTCAAATCATCAGAAGCTACTTCAGTGGTCCTCACTTTGGATCTTTGATCAGTAACCGAGCAATGAAGTCTTTGGCCAGAGCACTGGTGTTGCTGAAGAACTCTTCATCGAACTCGTAGTCCACAGCTGACACATTAGCAAGTGTCTCCTGCTTATTTTCACCCAGAAAAGGTGAGGCACCACTAAGTCTGCAGATACAGAGGGAAAAAAAGACCATTTTATCAACCATTTATTATATGTGAAGTTCTTCAGTATAGCAGTATTCAACAAAGTTAAGTTTTATGTGACTGACTGATGCTGTGATATTACAACCTGCAACCCAGCAGTTTCCTGACCCTTAATGTTAAAGTGCGAGACCGTAAGGCCATTTAGC
Source organism: Hybognathus amarus (assembly GCA_030378365.1). Taxonomy (NCBI): domain Eukaryota; kingdom Metazoa; phylum Chordata; class Actinopteri; order Cypriniformes; family Leuciscidae; genus Hybognathus; species Hybognathus amarus. The sequence goes on along the minus strand of JAQIUQ010007031.1, from coordinate 701,950 downwards.
GTTTAACACATAAATACATGCTGTGTTTGTGATGATAATCTCTGTTCTAGACCATAGTACCAGAGAAACATCTAGTTATACAAGCTGTCTTTCCACTATTATAACCACAATTATAATTTATCTTTATTGCTGTTGCTAATTAAAAACCTTAACTGATAAATATGTGGGGTGAGAAACACTGTAAGGAGATAAACTTATATTGTAAATATTGCTGGATTTATAATTGTAAAGTTCTCAAAAAGTGTGAGAAAAAGAGAATAGTGACAATGGTGTGTGAAATCTAACTGGTAAAAAGCTCCATTTATATTTGCCAATGATGACAGAGGAGTGGGAGGAACAGCCCTGAGAGAGACAGAACTTCCCAGCTCTTTTTAGACTGCTAATATTAGCACATGTTGATGGACGGATAGTGATGGACAGATAAGAACAGACATTTTTGGATCAAATGTGGCTCTAACAATCCTAAAAATAGGATAAATCTTAAAGTTCTTTATGAAATATGTATTTTTTTTCCTTTTGAGTATAGGGTGAAATAGTCAGAAATTTCCAGATTCAAGTCAGAGACATTGGGATTTGTTTCCCATCAAAAAAGGAGGGTCCCCTCGGGTCTTATCACAAGCAACAGACAAGTTCCATTGTTTATATTGCTCTGTGATGTGCTGAGTTTCCTCTCTCTATCTCACACACACACACACACACACACATGCACAGAGTTAACTGCAACCTCAATGTTTCCACAGTAAGACCAACACCAGCTTTACAATTAGACATTGGAGGTTGCGCTAATAATCATTATCCATCACTTTGATGGACTGGGTTATAAATTCCATGTCTATTTTTAAATGCCAGTAAAACACTGTACTGCTTGTTATTTTTCAGTGACGTTGATATCACAAGAACCTCTGTGGCAAGAGCTCTTTCAGCATTATCAAGTGCATAGAATTTTCTTCTTTTTTATCTGTCAATGTTATTAAAATAGTAAATGACAGTGAAAACTGTCAATGTAACCTCTGACTGTGCAGCTCATGGAAACGTCAATGTCTGATGCAGCACTTGGCTGGATAGCTTTATCATTTTACTTCAAACATCAGTCATTATAAGAGTAATAGAATTTATAGAGTTTATTCTTTGAGAAGCTTATACAAGCCTGCAAATTAAAGTAATAAAAACAGTCAGTTAAACTTTGTCTCATATTAAGCTAAATTTGGTCACCAAGCCTTCGTAGTGGAATATGATTACAGCCATGCTTTGAGAAAAACAATTGAGTTACGAAAATGGATGCTATTTATACAGTCTAAGTAAAAATCCATAAATGCATTCAGATTTCATTTGTAATGATATATACTACAGGGTTCTCAACTCCAGTCCTCGCAACCCACTGCTCTGCACATTTATGTCTCCCTCTATTTAACACACCTGATTCAGATCCTCAGCTCGTTATGATTGCCAGAGTCCAAGCTGGGGATCTGAATCAGGTGTGTTAAATAAGGGAGACATACACAATATGCAGAGCAGTGGGTTGCGAGGACTGAGAGTTGAGAACCCTGATATATACTATTTACAGCATCGCAATAACACTGATGATTATGAATACTCACAGAATATAAGTGATCACCCCAATGCTCCTAGAGTTAGACAGAAATAAAAACACAAGATTAGCTTAGGAAGTGAGCTAACAGCGAGGTCAGATAATGATATGAGATAACATTCATTCTCACCACATGTCTGCCTCCAGGCCAAGAGGCTCATAGTTTACCACTTCTGGAGCTGCAAATCACAAAACAAAATCCCTTACAATTCATAAGATTTAGGGTAAGATGTACCAGTTTTGACTTACAGTAAGTCATCCCAAAGAGAAATAAGAGCTAAAACTAATACACCTAATTATATTTCAGAAAAACAAACAAACCAATCCAAACAAAAAACAAAAACACCTTAGGGGAAAGTTGCATTATATAAAGGAGGAAGTTGAATAAGTAAAGATTCTGGTTTCAAATAAAATAAGAACAAAATTTCTACTAAAGCACAATCATATTTGCTGTATATAATTCACATTTTCATACAACAATCAGGGAAATATTTAATATTTTAATAAAATGAAAGAAACAATTTCAATAGTATATGTTATAGCATTTTATGAATTTGGAAGTAAAGCCTACTATAATTTTTAAAGTCCGCATGCAATCAAATTGACCCTTTTACATTGTTAGTGCACATTACTAATCCTGTGTATGATTTATCTTTAGTAAAAATATTCTTTAGGAAAATCTTGCAATCTTTAGTCAAAATCTGAAAATTTGTCTGCCCTCCATTAGTTCTCATTCAATACCCTGATTTACCTAGTAATGTGTCACAATACTGCCCCGTTTACACTGAAGCATCTGACACACTTTAACCCACAGCAACTATTTTGGGAAACTCTTTATTAATAATTAATCACTAATCTTTAGCCAAATATTGATTTTAGCCAAATATTCATTAAAATAAATTTTCCGACCTTGATACGTTTGCTCGGTTAAAACTAATTTGATCTTCCATGCAGAAAATCTACTTTGACATGCAAGTTTTTAGCATTAAAAAATACTTTTCACTTGTGTGCGTCTCTCAAACAGCTATGGTAGCTATATATGAACTAAATATAATGGTGATGTGACAAAAACGATGCACACTTTGTCTAGAAATGCTAAGTCGATGGTAGGATATTTTCGTAGTTTCTCACCGTATGAGCTGTGAAATGAGTCATTGGTTACAGAGGCTCTTAATCTCTGATGTGTTAATGAACAAACACGGAAATAAGGCTGAGGTGGGAGAGATGCATCTTCTCTCCATGCCTGAGAATTGTACTATTTGTCCTATCATGCACTGGATTTGGTCCTTGACCAGGGACGCAAGAAGCAATTTGCTCCCTGACTCTAAGGCTAAAAATAAATAAATAAATCAATGAAGTCATGCCTTTGTAATGGGCTAATTGTTCAACTACTGAGACTGTTTTGGATTAGTGTCTCGAAGACCGGTGACCGGATTCTCCTCCGTGAAGACTGATCATTTTAAGCATTGAAATAGACTGCACTGTGGGGAAGCTGGAACTTGACCGTGGCCTTTAGCACGGTGTCTCTATTAAGACTGCTGTATCATCAGTGTCTGCAGCCATACTGGCTGCCATTTAGGTAGGACAGGATGTGATGCCAATGGCATGGAGAGATGGGGTGGCATGGGTGTGCATGTCTGTGTGCTTTGTAGGATGGCAAGGGCTTGTTGACGTCAAACACAACAGAGCTGACTCATATTGTTTAACACAAAATACCAACCCAAACACATAAACATACACTACCAGTTAAATGTAGGGGGACCCGAAGTCCCGAAATCTAACTGCTGTCCCGAATCCCGAAACCAGCCTTAATTGTACCGAAAATTATACTGAAGCAAAATCTTGATATAAAACATTAAAAACTGTCGGTGGAAGTTGAGTCGTCCTGCAGCCAGCCCCCTCAAGTTGCCGCAGCCGCGAGGAACGTGAATGTGCAGGCAGAAAGACTAAACTCATCCGCCAATTTCGCTCTTGACGCGCAAATAGATTCAAAGTGTTCTTGTGTATAACTAGACGCGGTAGGCGCGAATTTGACACGCTATTCGCGTCTGGTGTGAAGGCAGCATTAAAGGAGTGATTGATTGGTCGCGTCATTGTGTGCAAAAAATACGTCGGCCGGGCCTTAATGTCTGATGTCGGGTTACACTTGAAGCAAATCAACTACACAATCATTTCGTTTGCCTATTTAATGACCGACTATTTAGTTGTAATAATAATTTTGGCATAAGGCTTATTAGCATTAGGCTAGCCTGAACGGTAACACATATTTTTATTTTTTGTCACAATGACATTTGAGTTTATGATTTTAATGTTTTTTTTTGTTTGTTTTTTGGCAGACTAAAGACTAATTACAGACTGTTGATCTTTGAATAAAATATATGTTTGGTTCAGGTTTGAACCAAAACCTGACATATTGAACCAAAACCAACCGTCCCGTCTCGAATTTCAGCCAATCTCATCTGGTTACCCCAGTTAAATGTCTGAACACACTTGACTAACAGGTTGAAATAATGAAAAAAAAAAAAAAAAAAAAAAAAAAAAAATATATATATATATATATATATATATATATATATATATATATATTTTAATCTAAAAGCCTATGCTTAAACACAAAACAATGCATGCCTACATGTGAACTCCAACTTCATACTTATTAAAGAAGCTTAAATATAAGATATATACGTTTTGTTTTTCATTCAGTTTAGGTGATATATATATATATATATATCACTAAATAATTAAATAAAAACTATTTTAAAAAATTATATATACACAATCATATATATATATATATATATATATATATATATATATATATATATATATATACATTTACATATATATGTTTTATATATACACAATTATTATATATAATTAAATAAAAATAATAAAAACAAATTATATATATATATATATATATATATATATATATATATATATATATTTTTTTTTTATTTTTTTAATTATTATTATTATTAAAATGTTTAATTTTTTAATTTAAATTTTTTTTAATATACCTATTTGCAGGATCCAATGGATCACAAAGCAGTGATCCATGGTATTTCTGTACAGTTATGTCAGACTTGTGGTTCAGATTACACATGAAAACAGAAAAGAAAGGATTGAACAGAGGACCATAACAATAAGAGAGGGTGTAATTACAACACATCTCTATAGACTGACCAGTGGATGACACTGACCTACAAACTCTGGGGTACCAAAGATGTTTTTGAAATCGTTGCCAAAATCGATCTTGTGGGCCAGGCCAAAGTCAATGAGCTTAATGCGTGGGTGAGGCACATTCCGGTTTAACAGCATGATGTTCTCCGGCTGAGAAAGATGAGAATAGAGAAAGAATTGAAGGGAGAAGAGAGAATCAGAGGAACTAATGATAGGTACAGAACAAAAACACAGCAGCAGAGGTGGAGAGAAAGTGCAGGAAATCTGCCATAACACATGGAAATCACATGCAAAGCTATATAAACGTTCTCTAGAAAGAACAGGCATACTCAAGCCTGGCAGTAACAGATCCCAGCCTGGACATTCCATAGAAACAATACTTCCTTCAGTGAGCTTTATTCATGCACAGACTAATCTCTTAAAAGCTCCAATGACTTCAAAATATTTAACAGAAATGTTAAGGAAAGCTGTGTGGATGACTGCTCTGAAAGCAGTGGATCTAATTACATAAACATTGTTGCTTGAGTAACATAAAAGATTAGACATAAAATGCTAATAATGAGCAGCTCAGTGACTACTTGACTATTTCATTTTGTTCTTTAGGTCACAGTTAAGTTATTCACTGTGAATGTTTTGATGTTAGTTTGTCAGTTAGACTGGTTACTCAGGTTAAGTGATTTTAGTTGGAAGTAAAAACTCTGAAACATTCAAATCCATGACTACTAAATTATTATTAATGCAATTTAGCAATATACACTTTCAAAAACTACATAGGGAAAAGGACTAGATATGACTATCCCAGCTCCGGTATGGTCAGTAATTATGTAAAGGGTGTAAATGAGTGGAGAACCAGCAGGGAGGATAAAAGCTCCTCAATTGATTTGTTGTGGCTGGTCTACAGCAATGTTAATCACCACAGTCTGGCATTGGGGTGAAACTCAAATGTGTCTCAGTACCTTCAGGTCAAAGTGGGCAATCTGTTTGGAGTGTAGGTAACTGACTCCATCCAAGATCTGCTTGAGGAACTCGGTGGCCTCCTCTTCACTCAATGACTCTTTCTCAGCTAGAAAGTCAAAGAGTTCCCCACCTGCCACACTGTATAGAGAGAGAACAGATGTTGACACTTGCACTAGAGCGAGTTAGTGGATAATCTTCATTTAACCAGGATATAATGAATTGAGATAAAATCTCTCTTACAAGAGTGAGTTGGCTCACTGGAAAAGGCTCATTGGAAAAACCTCTAAGAGCAGATTATCGATTAATAAAGACTCATTTTTCACGGCTCCTTGCATAATAGTATGTTTTAAGCTAAAAACATTTACCATAGTGCACCATTTGAAAAACTAATCCATTTTGAAGTTTGCATCACATAACCAGGTGCATTAGTCCATTCATCTTTTCTGACGTAGCAGACATGCTTGCTTCAGAAAATGTGTTTTTATGTCTCGCTTGCTTTGTCGGGTTGCTTTTTGTCAGGATTTTCTGTCAGATATGTTTGGGTTTAGTGTGTGGTACATTATCTTCAAACTTTATAGAGCATTAACCTAGTTCCACTCACCGGAAGTTTAGAACTGCTGTGATATGTACCACATAATGTTATATGTTTAAAGAGAGACAAGACAATGGATAAAGGTAACTCTTAAAATATCATTTATGTGATTATTTTAGGAATCAAAGGCCCTCCAAATCAGGATTCATAGAATTACATAGAAATAAACACTAATACAATGATTTGAAAATGAAATCTGCAATAAAAAGATATGGCTATGGTGTAACAAAATAATAATCACCTAGAGAGAGTCTGGCTTATGAAGTAGAAAAACCAACCTCTCTAATGGTTCTGAGAGATTCACTCTGGCAGAAATGCCTGCTGGCAGGGATATAATCATGGCTTCTGGGAGAGCACCAACAGGATTCGGGCATATATTTATTCAGCAGAACGAAGCTGCAAACCAGCTGCACCCTGATGACATGATAATGCTTGCTGCTATTTGGTGAGTCTGAGCAAGTGCAGCAACGAGCCACCCAGCTGCAAAAACACCGGCGGCAGATACGCATCTATTCCCCCTCACAGAAACAAAGAAAAACTCAAGCCCCCACCCTGAACAACACAAGTCTCATAGTCAGATTTTTGACTTGCAGCATAAAGTTCAGTCCTCATAACAACTTGTTCTGGAAAAGAGACCATCTGATCAACAAACACCTAACTGCCATTTAGGGTGGGTTATCTGAAATAGAGGTGCTCTAAGCAATGTCATGCCAAAACATTTTTTTGTCACATACAGCAAACATCTCCTCACATTCCACTATATGCCTGTCCTCTGAACACACTGTAAAAAAACGGGTCTCTGTAGAAACCCCAGGCTCCACAAACAGCATCAAAAACAAACTGGGGCAAGCCGCAGCCCTCCATGAAACAAAACAGTGTTCCAGCCAATAACTAACAAGCAGTGTTGGGGAAGCTACTCCTGAAACTGTAGTTTGACAAGCTACAAGCTACTCGTAAGTTAAAGTAGTTTAACTACAGTCAGCTACCCGTTTAGAAAAGTAGTTAGCTACACTACAAGTTACTATCAAAAAGTAGCTAGCTACATTGAAACTACTTTTGCTTTTTTGAACGACGTATATTATAAATAACTGAATAAGTGTCTGAGGAATGTTTTAAGTAAAATATTTAGTGTTTAAAACAAGGCAGTGCAATTACGATTTCAAGAGTATTGTTTTATTACACACAATAAAACAAGTATTGTTTTATTACACACAACTCTCAAATATCTCACACTGTTTGTCAAAAGTGCAAAATTGCAACAAAAAGCCTAGAACATTGCAAGAACGAAATATACATCCAACGTAAATTGCATGTAGAACATTTTCTGAAAAATACTGATTGAAATTTGACAAATAAGGCCGTGGGTAATTATCGTTAGTTGTTTCTCCATCCTCCAAATCTGCCGTCCGTCTTGCTATATAATCATAATATGGGTGTGTCAACCCACTTCTGTACGTCAGTGAACCGTTAGCCGCAAGATGCGTGATTAAACAACAGGTGGCGGTAATGGCAAAAAATGAGTTTGTAATCTAACAAGAAGAATATCCTTGCATCGTGCTGATCTATGGTGCTGATTCGTGCAGGCTCGACAATGTAGCAATGTAGCTTTTGCTCGCGCTACACCGCTACTTGCTGCAAAAAGTAGTTAGCTACTGGAAAAGCTACACTGTTTAAAAAGCAACTGAGCTACTGCCAAGCTACTGAAAAATGTAGTTAAGTTAGTAGCTACGCTACTTGTAGTTAACTACTCCCCAACACTGCCGACAAGAATGATTTGGGAGTGGGGTCGGTGCGCGTACACATGAAGGCGGGGTGGGGAGGAGAGAGAAGCATGAAGAGGGAACTCTTTAAGTTTAATATGGCCAACACACGACCAAAGAGACGACGTTCCGATGAACAAAGAGAGGGAAGGAACGAATTAACATCGGAAAAGCCTTTGATAGGCGGCGAGGTCCGCCGACAGAAGGGCTTCCAATCCGACATTCAGGTCACTCTGTTTTTGCTTGACAGGTGGGTAAATCCAGTTTGGTTTTTATAAATAGACTTTCATGTTCGCCTAACAAACACAAGGATATAATTAACTAAAACAACGCAGTCAGTGCTAACTTACGTGAATACAACATATAGCATTAGGTTTCTAGCAGGTAGCTATCGATCTCTATAGTAAATGATCAAGTAAACTCACAGTAGGGCAACAGTTTGTGTGAATGATGGATTTCAAGCACTGTTTGTTATGAATTTGAATGTTCATTCATAGCCTATTGACAACTTTGACAAAATTTGTTTATGCTCTCTGGGAAACGAGATGCTAACGTTATATTGCTATTATTGCAGTCTTGTATGGGAGCTAAAGTTATAACCTCAGGTGGCGAAACGTTTTATTGTGTTTTTCTGGTAATGTTTTTTTTTTCTTGCATTATATGAAAGCATTTATCTAACCAGGTCTAGCTAGTCTCCGTTTTGTTTGAAAATACTTCGACGTCAAAAAGAAGTGACGTCACCAACATCGCTCTGAAAACCTTTAAACAAAATTAGTTCTTCCTCAAAATCACTCATTGTATCAACCTGTAACCCTGCAAACACAACTTTGTTTCCAGGCAGGATGATAAATAAAATTCTTTTTGCGTAGTTCAAGTCAATCAACGCATCAGACGGTCAGTAAACGGACGGTGGGAGGTCCGTGAGCATGTCGTCTGAGACTAGAAAGACGCATCACAGCTTGTAACTTCTCACTTCTCAATATTGGTTGAGAGCACAAAGGTTTTGAGAGGACGCCAAATGACCTGAAAATGAAACTTGACCTTCAGTTCCGAGGTCAGGAGCGTGCGGTTATGTCCTTTAGCAAGGTACTTATCTATAGACGCCTCAGTTAGCTAACAAAATAGCTTCACTGATGAGAAATTTGTAACAAATATGACTTCAGAACATAGCTGCAGGGATGCCCTTTGTCAAAGGATATGAAGTAGCAAAGAAAACCAGTTGGGTGAGGAGACACTTCAAGAGGTTCTGAGGAAAGACATTCCTAACACATAATTATGTCTAAAAAAATGTTTCTACTGAAATGGTGAGGTTTGACATTAGGTTAGGCAATTGCCAGACACTAATTATGTAAACTTTTTATTACATTGGTAAAATATAAACAACAAAATGTTTTAAACATTCTGTTATGATAATGGGTAATTAATTACATAGAATGATGAAATAAACTATAATATAAATAAAATATAAAAAATATATATGTTTTTTCCTTCAGGTCACATTTAAGTTGCTTACAATGTTAGACTTCGTTTTAGGTTAGACTATTACTCTAGAAAGCGATTCTTGAAGCACAACAGGGTAATACTACATCCTAACATAGTACAGCACCGATAGAGGTGCATTAGTGCATGCTCACTTTTTCCCATTCATTTCCACCCTCTTCATTAAACCGTTATAAGCCACAAACCAAACCAACAATCTACAAGGTGAATCATATTAACATTACAAAATTACAAAATTATTTTTTTTTTGGAAATTGGACAAACATTACATTTTTGTTATAAAACAATTGTAACAATTGGTTTACAATTGTTCTCAAGGCCAGTAGAAAAAATCCTTAGTTTTGAGCCTTGAGTAATTTAAAATAAACTTTTCTTTATCAACCAAAGGTCTTTTTATTTTTAGTGCACCAGTATAGTTAAGACAGTATAGACATCAATTTGTCTTTTTCATTTGAACACATTGGCAGTAGTGTAAAAATGTGCACAGCATAACAGGCAAAACTGGTTCATCTACTCAATAGACTGGTTCTCCTCAACCCCCCACTGTTGACCTTGTCAAGTGTTTGCTTTGTAAGTAAAGGTTGGTGCAACTGCATTCAGGGAGAATCCCTAGACAACTTCATTAATAGAATTATTCAAGCTGTGATGTTACAGAACTCTAAAATGATCATCTTTTACCAATCTGAGTTTTTAATTGCACCACAGAAATAAGATGAATGGAGGCTCTTAATGATTTCATGACTCAGTAAATGCAAGAAAAACATTGACTCACAGCTCCAGGATGAGAATGACCTCACTCTTGTTTTCAAACACATCGTGCAGGGTGATGACATTCGAGTGCTGGATTTCCCTCAAGATGCTGACCTCCCTCTCAATGTCCTCTTTGGAGACCCTCGCCGACTAGATTTGTTGCGCCTCTTCTTGATAAATTTGGCTGCATATTCCACACCAGTGTTCTTATGACGGCATTTCTTACCACTGCAAACTGACCACTGAAAAAACAAAAACAATGTTGTCAATGTTCAAGCACAAACAAACAAATATTCAAAAGCCTGATCATTCAAAGCAAGTCAAAAATAGATATATAAAATATTTTAAAGAATAAATAACAGTTCCGAACCACAATAGTACTAAATATGCATATTTGAATACACAAGTTTGGACGTTAAAGGGATAGTTCGACCAAAAATGATATTTAAACCATGCACTACTCACCCTCAAGCCGTTCGAGATGCATATGTCAATCTTGTTTCAGACGAACAATTTCAGTTATTTACAAAATGTCTTCGACCTTCAGTGGATATAATGTGAAGAAATGGGTCCAGCTCCTTCAAGTCCCAAAAATGTGCATAAATCCTTCACAAAAGTAATCCATCCGGCTCCAGTGGGATAAACGAAGGCCTTCTGAGGGTAATCCGTGCGATATTGTCGTAAAAATATACATATTTAAAACTTTATAAATGAAAATATCTGACTTCCAGCAACGACCGTCTGCGATGGTTCCTACGCTACGTGACGTTCATGGGTGATGGAAGTCAGCGTACAAGGTAGGACGTAGCATAGGAAACGTCGAAACGTCACAACGGTTCCTGACCGTACGCGACTTCCATCACCCGTGAACGTACGGCGATCATTGCCGGAAGTCAAATATTTTCATTTATAAAGTTTTAAATATGTATATTTTTACGAAAATATCGAACGGATTACCCTCAGAAGGCCTTCGTTTATCCCACTGGAGCCGGATGGATGACTTTTGTGAAGGATTTATCATTTTTGGGACTTGAAGGAGCTGGACCCCATTTCTTCACATTATATCCACTGAAGGGTCTAGAAATTTTCTAAAATAACTGAAAATGTGTTTGTCTGAAATCAAGATTGACATCTATGCATCTCGAACGGCTTGAGGGTGAGTAATGCATGGTTTAAATATCATTTTTGGCCGAACTATCCCTTTAACAGATTTATTGTATGATAATATTTCTGCATCCAGAAGATGACACAATGCTCTAAAATTAGAAGAGAAAATGACTCTTTAATGTGTGAATTCAGTTTTGCTCCTCTATAGCATATTGCCAACAAGCAGGACTCCACATTCCCCTTCGAACACGTTCCCATCTTAGTCTCTGTAAGCCACAACATGCTGCCAGAAACCAACAGTCAGCCACACTGAATGGTCACAAACTGCCAGCAGGATCGAGTCAGGCTGACCGTCACAATCTCATTTAATCACTAATATCAAGCAGTGAACAAATGTAAGGTATTTTTTTGAATTACATAAATAAAGCCAATTTCTCCAGCATGTTAAACGCAAAACAGCATATCATCTAAGTTTTTCAACATACTGTGGATATTCATTGGTTTTCAGTCCTGTCCAATGGTTGATATAATCAGGGTGGATAACAATGACTCCCACGGCTATGCCATTCAAAGCCATCACACCAAACACACCAGTATAATACACAAACAAGCACATTTGGGCCCCTGAAGCTTATAACTCAGCCGATCAAGCAGCATTTATTGTGAGAAATAGGATCCCAATAGGATCATCTCAAAATGTCACAGCTCTGCAAAATTTCTGTCTCTTTTAAATGTTATACAGCTGTTGGGAGGTTTCTCTCTACAGAAATGACAATTGTTTTGGGGGCCAAGAAACACTGGGAAGGAAAGTGGTCATTAGGATGGGGCTTTCTCATGCAAATACAAAACGCTGGGCCTCTATTCTTGCCTGCTCCACCTTTTGTCACCCAGACAGCAATCGAGTAACGAGAGACAGTACATTTGCATTTTATCTGGGGTCTGAAATGTTCAGAGAAAGCAGAGATCCTTGCTGTGTAGGGGTGTACCGATACTCTCATGTCACGATGACATGCATATCACAAAACTGTTCTCACAATATGATATTATTGCGATCCTCCAAGAGATATGGGAAACAAAAATGTACTGTTGATTAAAAATGTTAAAGGTCCCCTGAAAGGAAATTTTCAATTTCTGAGGTTTTTTTAACATTAATATGAGTTCCCCTAGCCTGTATATGGTCCCCCAGTGGCTACATTTCAATCGGTGTGTAAACCTAGCTTTAGCTATCTTTCTCTGCCTTCGAGAAATAAAAGCTCAGACGAGCTGATCTTGAATCTCCTCTGTATGACCTCCCCTTTCTTTGCTTTGCCTGTCCAGAGAATTTGGCTCAGGGTTGCCAGATTGGAAATATCCAAGTATCGTTATAGAAGCTCAAAATGATTGTGTTTGGAAGAATGATCGTACACGAACCAAATGGTTGAGAGGGAGGGGAGAAGGCTGACCAGATTGTTGACGGGGGTGATGACTGGATTGTTGACGGGCGGTGTAGGTTTCATGCGGCACATGCGCAAGGTCTCTCACTCTCTCCCTCTCTGCCGTGCTCTCTCACCTTCACCCTTCTCCTCACAATCATGACTTACTGTACATCCACAGCTAGATCAATGAGTATAGAAGCACTATGATTACAATGACCTCCAATTGAAGTGTCACAAAATTCTGAAATTATCGTACATTATGGGAATTTTTTTCATTATTGATCGTACATCATACAGAGGTCAAAACTATCGTACAAATACGATAGTTATTGTACGTCTGGCAACACTGATTTGGCTCGCACATGAGAAAATGAACTAGGAAGTACAAACGGCAAGAGCGATTTGAGTTTTTCCTCGAGATATCAAGTCTTGCAAACGAGCGAAGCATGGCAGTTGATCGGTGCAGGTAACCCAATGCACAATAACACCAGAATAAAAATATTGATGAGTCCCCTATTGCATTATTATACATTATATTCAATATAGTAGTTCAATATAGTACTGACACTAAAACTATGTAAACTCTGTACGTTTTTCCTCACAGAAATGTTCATTTTGGGTGAATTATACACATTACAAATTGTCACTATCACGATACATATTGATGCATTTTCGTATTGTGATATATGTGACACTTTATATGTTACGCCCCTATCGCTGTGTAATCTTAAAAGGAATAGTTCACCCAAAAATGAAAATGGTGTCATCATTTACTGTGCTTTCACACGTAGTACAGAGCCCCTACAAGGGACCTTTGCAAAAAAGACTTATACAGACTTTCACGTCCTCATGAGAAACTATCGCGCATAGTTTTCTTGTGAACACTCAAAGTTTCTCGTAAGCACGACATACGTTTATTGTAAGCATGCGAAAGTCTGTATATTTTTATCCCTTTAGAGGCTCTGTACTACGAACTTCTCATGCAACAATTTATTTTAATTTCTGAAGAATATCCTGGCCACTTATTTTCAACCTATTTAAAGGGGATAAAAACTGTCAAGCTTTAAAATGACCAAAAATGATCATACAATTAGTCATATACTAAAGCCATATGACTTTTTTCTAAAGGAAACACACCTCAATTTCAATAATTGTTCAATGATAATCTTCATCTTCTCCAGAGTGCTTTAAAATGGATATTTTACTCCCCAAAAATATCATTATTTACTCACCCTCATGTCTCATTCCAAACCCATAAGAACTTGGGTATCGCTTCAAAACCCAAATAAAGATATTTGCTAACACTTTACAATAAGGTTTGTTAGTTAAAATTAGTTAACTACATTAGGTAATATGAACTAATAATGAATAGCACATATACAGCATTTGTTAATCGTTGTTAATGATATTTTCAACATTTACTAATACTTGATTAAAAATCTTGTTAACATTAGTTAATGCGCTGTGAACTAACATGAACAAACAATGAACAGCTGTATTTTCATGAACTAACATTAACAAAGATGAACAAATGCAGTAACAAATGTTTTGCTCATGGTTAGTTCATGTTAGTAAATACATTAACTAATGTTAACTAATGAACCTTATTACCAGATATTTTAATGAAACCTGACAGATTTCTGTCCCTATGTCGAATGTCCATTCCACTATGCTTCAAAAAGTTCATTGTTAAAAAAAAATCCATATGAATAAAATAGTTTGATTCTAAGAGCAAATAACACATTTTCAATACTAGTACAGATGACTACACTGCCGCTAAAAAAATATTTTTAAATCAAAATAAAATTTCTTATAAATGTTCAGCCTGTTCCTCAAACAAAGACATTTTATGGCTTTAGAAAACTGAAAGTCATGAGAGAGAAGTGCACTGATATTTTAATTAAGAACAAATAAAAATAAATAAATAAATAAATAAAAACTATCATTGATTGCATATAGGAAAAAATGTACATTTATTTATACTAAACAATTAGAAAATAATATTGTATAGGCCTGGGCACATTTCAAGAGCTGAATTAAAAATAACTGAAAATCACAAAGTCATTCCTCATGGTTCTGACAGCGTTACTTTTAGCATTTACGCATGTCTAAATGCTTTTGTCAGCAACACTCCTCAGTGAGAGGAGGGCATGGGTCTTCAGCTGTGCCACTTCCTATAGCAGAGCTGGGGGCTGGGCAGAGGGAGAGGAGGGGGTCGTGTCAGCTAGAAAGAGGCCTGCGGAGCACAACAGTCCACAGCAAACAACGTCACACACAGCCTGGCAACCGGACGACAATAACACGGCATGTTTTTCTCTTATACAAGTTAGGCCGTTCCCAAAGTCCTTTTCAGAACTGTTTCTGCCAGCTCTGAATGGGAGATGGGGCAAATGTGCATATCAAGATGTCAGTGTAGCAGGGCTTGTGATCGTGAAATCTGGAGCACCATGGTGATGAAGAGCCGCGGCAATCACAGCAGACATTAAAGAGCTTGCCCAGAGGAAGCACTCTTTGGAGTGGGCACAAGATACACACACAAGATGGGCACAAGATACAAGCCCCCATTATCAAGGCTGAAGCCGAGCTGGCATTCATCTAGTGACTGTAGTGTTGTAAGTTACTCAGGCTTTGTCTTGAAGTGATATGAGTTTTAACTATTGAAGTTCGGACTCTGAAAAGATGGATATTTCTCTGACTATATATATATATAAAAAAACAAGAATTTTAATGAATTGTGTACTAGAACTAATCAAGTTAGAATCCACATCAGCATTAAATGCAGTTACTGGACTTTGCCTTTTAGCCTATACGAGTCAAAATATTTTAATGGAAAACGCTACTATAGTACATCACATGACCCCTTTTACATTGTGCACCAGAAGGCATGACTTCTTATTATAAAGAAGTTATTATAAAGAAAGCACTGTCCAGATTAAAATCCAGATTAAGTGTTCCATATTCAGGATTACAACCTAGGATTTGCATCACATATGAGAAAGAATGAAGCACAAACATTGAGGTCAATAACACTATCAATGACAGATTTTAAAACTGATTTAGAATAATTAATAATTGTTCATAGTGTCTGAAGAACGTAAGACCTGGAAGTAGCATTGAACGCAAAGAGCTGTGTTTGAGGAAAGACACAAACCCCTTGGTTCTTAACAGTAGAACTTATTTTCCCAGGTAGCGAGCCTTTATGGAATGGTGTCATTCAGTCATACGATAGTTCTTATGTGAGGAACAGACTGAAATGCAAGTCATTATTCACTGATAATCTTCTCCTCCACTGAGCTTAACCATGAAGAATTGTTGTAAGGAAAAAAATTGAATGGAGATTTAACATAATCTTTGATTTCACAGAAGTAAGAAAGTTATATGGACTTAGAACGACAATGATGCATCTGCCATTTTTGTCAGAATTATTCATAAATATGAAAATGTATGAATATGAAAAATTATACATACATACCAAACAGGCGTAATCACTTGGACAGCTTTGGTGAAGTGATTGTGAAACATTATATTAACAATACAGCTTGCATACACACCATCTATATCAATATCAATTATTTATCAATTATAAATTTAATTGTATTTTTCCGTCACAAGACATATTAATAATAAATCAGAAACATTGTCAAATGGTCAGAATATGATTTTAACAATAGAAAGGACAGGGGGAAATTGAATGGTATAACTCTGTAGTGCCAACAACCCATTCAGTAGAAAATCCCACTCTATAATTATACCCATAGGATCCTAAAGAGAGACCCAGTGCTTTAAGTGCAAGTTATACTCCCGCTCAACCTCATTGTCGTTATTAAGTCATTAATAATGACTTAATTTGCATGTTTATACCTAAAGGACACATAAAAAAGTTATGTAAACAAAGCAGGCAAGCAAACTTAGCTTTTACTCCCAGACACTCGATTGCGAGGGATCATGTTGTTCTTTGTTACTTCTTTGGAAAGAGGCTTCCAACTTTTGCAGTGAAACTTGAGCCAGGTTGTGGAGGAGGGCTAGAGGGAGGGATGTGAACAGCCTCTGTTTCCCTTTTGCGTCCTGTTTTCTGTCTACCTATCGCAGCCCGGGCCTGCCTGAAAGGTCTTTAGGCCAGGAGAGCCAAAAAACAGAGATTTGCATTTCTCAACACAAATGAGTAAGAATGCTGATTTGGAAAACCACAGTGTCTTTTTGAATCAGCGCCACGCTTATGATTACAGGACACTCGTCCTGTGCAACCCCTTATTGTGATGATCACTGTTTTTTTGTTGATTTGCCTCAATCCCCACGCATGAGAAGCACATGAGTTTTCTCCAGTAGGTTAGGTAGGTCCTCTCCAGTAGGTCCTTCAGGGAGTCTGGGTCTAAGTTGCAACAGCTAGCAACTGGGGTGCCTCAGGGCTCAGTGCTTGGACCACTTCTCTTTTAGGATCTGTCATTCAGAAACATGGTCTTTCCTATCACTCCTATGCTGATGACACACAACTCTACCTCTTATTCCAGCCAGATGATCAGACGGTAGCTGCATACATCTTGGACTGCTTGACAGACATTCTTGCTAGATGAAGGACCATCACCTTCAAATCAACCTTGCGAAGACAGAGTTGCTTGTGTTCTCGGCCAACCCAACACTACATCACAACTTCTCCTTTCAGCTAGGCTCGTCATCCATAACTCCATCAAGGTCAGCCAGGAACCTTGGAGTTGTGATTGATGATTAGTTAAACTTCACAGACCACATTTCTAACTGTCTGGTCCAGCAGATTTGCCTTCTACAACATTAGGAGGATCAGGCCTTCCCTCTCAGAGCATGCTATACAACTCCTTGTCCAAGGTCTTGATCTATCCAGACTGGACTACTGTAATGCTCTCTTTGCAGGCCTTCCAGCATGCACTGTCAAACATTTGCAACTGATCCAAAATGCTGCAGCAAGAGTGGCCTTTAACAAGCCGAAGAGAGCGCACATCACACCTCTCTTCATAAAATTGGACTGGCTGCCAATTGCCAATCGCATCAAATTCAAGGTACTGATTATTGCCTACTGAACAGCCACTGGCTAAGCACCTCTATACCTAAACTCATTATTTTTTAGACCCATGTGCCAACCGGAAGCTTGCGCTCTGCAAATGAACGGTGCCTTGTGGTACCATCCCAGAGAGGCACAAAAATCACTTTCACGGACTTCATTGCTCTCCTCATTTGAAAAGTCGCTTAGGATAAAGTGTCTGCTAAATGATTAAATAGAAATATTCTTATTTTATATTATATAAAATATAAGTTTTCATAGCTTTATTACACTGTTTTCATTCCAGTGCTTTTCCTAATTTGTCTTTTCCCCTACTACAATGCATAAATAGAAAAACACTAAACAACAAAAACAAAAGTATATATTAAACACATTATATATTAATTTAATATAATGCATATTAGAGACCCGAACCGATAAAGGATTTTGAAGGCCGATACAATAATATTTATTGTTTTTAAAATCCAATATCTGGCCGATATTTTTTATTTTATTTCAGAAACGCGCAACAAAACATTAAAAGATTTGAAATCTGAAAGTCATGACATAAAAGTCACAAATTTTGTCATGCTTATTTGAGTTAAGAGAACTGATGGGGATGTTCTTTTAATTGTTATTCAAGCAATGTATGTATCGTGACCAACTAAACGAGTGTGCCAACAGGGATGGTGTAGAGTGGACAAACTATACAACTCCAACACTCATGACACGGTTCAAGTGTGTTTCGTCTGTTTTTATTTTTATTTTTTAAATATTCATTTATCGGCCATTGTAACTGCCGGTACCGATAGTTTGGAAAATGCCTAATATCGGCTGATAATATCGGCCTGCCAGATATATCGGTTCTGGCTCTAATGCATATTTATATAAATTTAATTCAAAGTAATTTAATTCCAAAATGTTCATTTTGGCTGTATGACTCAAGCCCTCCCCGTCCCCAAATCATACAAGTACAGGGCTGTATTCCCACAGGGGAGGACTTTGTCTGCAGGTGCTTTAGAATTGTATGCAGCCTGCTATCTTTCGAATACTCAATTATGGATAATTATGAGCTTTTTGAACAAAAGCATGTGTCAAATGCAATTTTGAATGGCAATGAAATCAGACTCTTGCCCTGTAACATTTTGTACGAAACGCAGAATAACAAGGTGTCCAAATAAGATCAGAGGCGTTTCTGTCAGATGGGAAGCCTCTGTCATGACAGGTTGAGAATGAGCATGAATGAGCAAATATAAAAGGATGGGAGGTAAGAAACTCTAAAAAATTAGAGATCCTTCACTAAGTGGTTGCTTCCTAATGAAATCACAATGCCAGGTGCACTCAGTGCCATTAGAGTAACACACACGGACAGTCCTTACCAGCCGCTACTGCTCTGGATGAATATTTAAGTGGGTTAGCGTGGTCTGAATACAGATTCTTTGAGCCTGGCTCATTCTTCAGGCAGAATTTGGATGTAACTGTCGAAAACCTCCAGCATCAGCCTGACCTGGTGTCATTGCAAACATCACCTATATGACAACGAAGACGTAATGAACACGGGCGAATGATGAAGAGGGGCCTGGTCAAATGCCACTGTCTTCAGAGCTTGTTCCTTTTTTCTTGGTTTCACTATTATACATGAGTTTTTCTTCCATTTGATGCATTTTCTTCCAAATGACCCTCCCTCCTGTGTGCGGTTGAACAGTCCAGGTTGGCATTAGGATTCAGAGCACCTTTGTTGTGCTGCACTGCCATTATGCAGCATTTTATCCACTGAGATACACAGAAAGCCTCATATTATTGTTCTATTGCATATTAATACTAAAGTCACACATAAACCATAAAAGACAAATTTGCATGTTTAAACACAAAGCACACTATGTCTATAAATAAAATACAAAAATAGCACACATTATTAGATACATTCACACTGCAGCACAAACATGTTTCTAGTCATGTTTGGACTATTTAAAGGGATAGTTATTCAAAAATTACAATTATGTCATTGTTTATCTCCCCCTATCATTACCAACTTAAATGGCATTCTTCTGTGCAACAAAAGTAATACAACATCCAAGCTGTTATTTTCCATTCAATGACAGTGAATGGTGACAACGAATGTCAAACAAGATTTTTTCAGTGAATAACAACTCCTGATTAAGAAAATTTGGAATATAGTTTCAGGATACATTTCTTAGCGTTTATTTGCTTTTATTTATTCATTTTTGGGGTAGCTTGACAGCCTCTGGTACCCATCCACTATCATTCTATGAAATAACACAGCTAGGACATTATTAAAATATCTTCTTTTGTGTTCCACAGGAAAAAAAAAAATCATAAAAGTTTGGAATGACATTTAGGCGAGTAAATCATTTCTTAGATAACTGCGCAATTAACCGTGAAAATACTTGTTACAGCTTTCCTTCAGATGCCAGTTTTTACCAAATTTCAAACCCATTTTGAACAAAGGATGTCGTTAGCAACAAAAAATATCTATAATATCACACCTGCCATGTTGCATTCTTCCAGTCTACGAAGGCATTATTTCATAGCTTTTAGTCACATAGTGTCCAGTAATTCTACTGTTAAATTATATGACTGTAAGTGATCAAGGATCTCTACTATGAGACCTCAAAAGATCCACCATCCTGCTGTTCTGAGATCAGGCTCAACAAAGCAATATGAGGAAAACGCAACTGGAGGGCAGAATCCTCATGTAATCCACATCCAAAAGAGTGATGGCTCATCAAAAGACTTTAATACCAGATAAAATGTCAGCGTACCGCGAACAGTGACCTTTGAACCAATTACTCAGCCTCAACGGTGACTGCTGACTCCTCTGCGTGTGCCAAAGAGAAACACTAGACCAAGCCTCTTTACAAAGGGAAAGGCAATTAATTGTCCATCTTATTTAAAGCCATGAGAAATGCAGAAGCACACAACAGTAAAACCTAAACACTGCATAAAATGCATTTGGTACTGAATGACTGTAGATTATTGCTCAAAAAAGTGCACAATGAGACAGCGGTCAACACTTTTTAAAATGCAGTGTAGACATCGTCGATTACGAAGGACACCCACCAATTTTGCATGCTAGCTTGTTCAGTCGAGCGGGAAATTGAAAAAGGCAAAGGAAAACAAGGAAGCAGAAAAAAAAGACAAATTCAAGAAACATTTTTTTTTGCCTTTCATTTTCCAGAGTACAAACTGCATATTGATATAATACAGGATTGTATAATAGTCTATGTATGTATGAACCAGACGAGTGCCGCATTCCTCTAAAAACCGGCAGACCACCTTGAAAGAGAACAAAGATGTACAATTCACAACAGAGATATATTGTACATTAAAAAAAAAATTTCCAGCTTTGGTTTCATTCCCTACTGTCTCACCTCAAGGAGTCATTGTCAGGTGGCTCAGGGAATGTTTGCGCTCTCATCTGCTTTTACAGTGTTTACACTGTGGAAACGAGATGCATTTTCACCTGGTGCCAAACCAACGTCATGCAAGCTTAGAATAGCAGCAGTGTGATGAAAGTGGTCTCAAAGGCCTCCATCCACATGTGAAGGGAAAACCCAACCAAAGGTTTCAACTCAGTTGGGATTTGACAACCAATTACAAGAAACTCTATATTTAAAATAATAACTGCAACAGACAATTTGCAGTGTTAATTGCACTTGCACTTATAATAAATAATATAACCATATTGGTTAATAAAATATAAAAATATAATATAAAAAGTTAACAAGTTAAGGCACAATCACATGAGTAAAAAACAAACAAACAAACAAACAAACAAAAACATCAGGTTCTAAAAGACGTGATGTATTCCTTGTAATCATGTTGGTTTCTTATGGTTTTGAAAAACTTTGAAAAACTTTTCTAGACTGCAACCGGACCCATGCGAAAACAAGGATCCATATTGGAAGGACATTACATGTAGTCACGCAATGCTGACGTTGTAAACATTAACAATTTAAGAACAAAGTATAATGGCGCTTTTCCACTGCATGGTACAGTACAGTTCGGTTTGATACGGCATGCTATGTGCGCATGGGTACCAGACGGCTCGCTTTAAATGGTACCTGGTCTGTTGAGGTTCCAAGTGTACCGCACCAGTACTAAAATGTGACGTGAAACACTGCAGATCACTGATTGGTCAAACAGAATCGTCACTACCAGCGTCACTGTATTTGCAACCAATAGACATCGACAAGAGAAACCAAACCCGCCAGATTTAAATAGCCAGTTACAGCCACCGCTGTTATCGAACAGTCTATAATCCCACCCACTTCAAGCGGTACTAACTGCAGTGGAAAAGCAACTGAGCTAAAGCGAACCGAGCCGTGTCAAGCCGAGTCGTACCACACAGTGGAAAAGCGAAGCGAGCCGAACCGTGCCCGCACCGTACTGAGCCGTACCGAGCCATACCAGCAGTGGAAAAGCGCCATAAATTGCACGGTTTTGCGTGATAAGCGGTTTTTAGATTTAATTAGGACGATTTACTGCAATGCCAGAACCAGAACAAAAGTGGATGTTTCTTACTTGTTCAGATCACATTTTCTGGTAAAAATTATGTTGGTCATACTTCTAAAGAAATAATCATACAAATGCCAGCAGGGAATGATGCCAGTATCCACACCGGCTGCACCAGTGTCCAGTGACTGACAGCTGCCCACTCTCCTCAAACATCCACATCGTAACACAATGAACACAACAAACGGATGAACACGACAACGGATGAACACAACAAACATTGTGTTCATCCGTGCTGTGCCGTGTCAAATTACAACTCACATATATTTAAATATTATAATATATTCATAAAGATTACATTTTAATATCTGTAGTAATAGTCATAGAAAGGTTGAATAATACGATTTTCTTCTTGGAATTTTTTCCTTATGCTTGAGACACTAGACGATTTTCAAATCTTAAGAGATTTATTAAAACCGTGGGACACAGGCATTAGGGGTGTACTCACACTAGCCAGTTTGAACTCGTGCCTCGAGTGCGTTTGACCACCAAAGCGCGGTTTGTTTGACTAGTGTAAGTGCTCCTGAACCGTGCCCGGCTCGATTGGCCGGCCCTGGCCTGCTTGGAAGAAGTGGGCCAGAGCACGGTTCAGTTGGACTCGGGCACGGTTCGCATCAGTGTGAGCGCTAACCGTGCTGGAGCACGGAACAGGACGCATGACGTGCAAACCTCCTCATACGAGAAGCACAATTACATGAAAATTTTCGCGCCACTAAGGCGACACATCTGTTTAACAACAGGCTGTGAGAGGGCTGTGGACCAAACGACACAAAATTATCCACAAAGAAAACAGAGCGATGGACTCCATTGTGTTCAGAGAAGCGCCGCTCTTCTTGTTCATCCCGAAACCGTCACACCATAATGTCGTAAGCGTGCTCCGGCACGAATGCTGAAACCCTATGTGAGTGCAAGCCAGAGGGGAGTGGGGAGGGAGGACAATCGTACTCGGGCCCGGTTCATGGCAACTGTGCCTAGTGTGAGTACACCCTAGGACAGTTTCAATACTCTGATACTCCAAACACACACTCTTATTGATTCGGCCAGACTGTCGAGACCACACTTCTGCCGAAGTAATTTTCACAGTGGCAATTCCACAGACACCAGATCTCACAGAAACTTGCGTGATCTAATGTGATCTAAGAAAAAAGATATGGCGCATGACCAACGTCTTCAGCTGGTTCTCCTGACATGTGTTTTGTTTTGGAGCAACAAACAAAAAAAAAGAGAAAAAGAACAATCCTCCACTTTCATGACATGTTTGTAGCTGCTATGTGGCTCTCATTGGCTTTTACGGTTATCCCATAAGAGACAGCCCAATCAAGAGTCAATTTGGGATCGGTAAGATTTGGACAAAAGGTCAGTTGCCACAAGTCTCAAATAGGACCATGCTCACCTGATCATTAAGGGATGCAAATTGGGCCCAAAATTGGATTTAAAATCTTCAAATGTGTGGCCAGCATTAATTACGCTTTTTTCCTTAAATATGCTATTAAAAATGCATCAAATTTAATTTTAATATTCGATATTGCAAACATGTTTATCATAGAAGATTTCCATTTTAGTCAAGTATGTATGAATTGATGTATTTCTGAATAAATTAAAGATGAAAAATAGATAGTTTTGAGTAGATGAAAGAAAAGCAAAAAAGAGACAACATTAACACTAGTGTACATTTCAGATTGGCCTCTGCTTCGTCTGATAATACCTACTCTGTATAATCATGTCGACTGGGTTTCGACCCCTGCAAGCTTTATGACAAAGCAGCTTTTGTGCCGGCCCATCATTGGTTCGTCAGGCTGTTCAGTGGGGTGCCTGACTGGTTAGCTCAACGCCGGCCCCCTGATTGCTTTCAACAACCCCCATATTATTACACCCAAAGAGCCCAGCGATAAGAGTGGCTCATAAATCTAAACTCGGTCTGATCCATAAATAATTCTGAATTCTGAAAGCACTACAGCATCAGGATTATCATACATTTTATCCTACCGTTTACTGAAAGCCTTGCACTTTTGAACTTTTGAGCAAGGGAGACACACCTGGGAATATGGCGCTGTTTCAGTTACCCTTCATTTCCTCTCACTTCCTCATGTCTCCAGTCCAAGCTGTTCTTAGAACGAAGTTGCCTCCTGGCAGCAAACAGCCAGTGTTCCAGCCAAACATCTACTTTTTGAACCATCATAAAGGGGATAGAGTGTAACTTGGAGTGCTTCAGATGGTGGGGCACAGCATTAGCCATGCTGGATAGCTGGGGCTTAATTAATCACAAGAGCAGTACAGAGAGTAGATTGAGCATGGAGTCAGCTACTAAGGTGAAAACAGCATGAAATTAACAAATGATGAAGGCTCTGAGCCATAACAGGCAGCCAGTGATTTGTCAATATCAAACAAGGCCAATGAGCGCGCTTGTGCACCACACAAAACCACCCGCATTCGAATTCCAATGCAGTTTGCCCTTAGCATGCTGCTAAGCTAACAATATAATATCTTAATAAGGGGAAATGAAATGAAAATTCTGGGCCAAAACCAGAAATTCAGGATGCACTTGGGTGAATACTCGAAACCGAAAACTAAATAATAAACCTCTCAATCTTTCAACATACCTTCTTCATCCATGTTTATTTTTGTGATGTAGTAAAGAGACAATAGAGAGCCTAAGTCCCTCCCCTTCCGGTCGACCACCATGGGACCTTATTTCGGAAAAATATTGAATGGTAGTCAATGGCGAGAGATAACAAATATTTTGATTTCGTTTAAATTGATCCCTGAATTACACATATGATGTTTGTCAATTTAAAAGACACATTTTAAAGTCAAGAAAGTCACAGTTTGATGTAAAACTGTTGAGATATAAGACTGTGAAAATACGTAATTACAAAGACTACAAACCCCAAAGGCGCACATTTTCTCTCAATGAATGAAGCAAACTTTACTGAGGCTATGTCATAGTTTCTATAGTCTTCCGTTATAATCGTAACGTTACCGTCATGAGTGTGTTGTTCCAGACTGCACACACACACAGCAGCTGATCTTGCTCGTTGTTTCGCCTCCCGGGAGATGTAGTTCATTGAGGGTTTTTCACATAAAACTAAAAGTTACTCTTCTGTTTTATGACGAACTGCGACTTTCTTGGCTTTCATAATTATCTTTTAAATTGACAAACATCATATGTGTAATCCAGGACACAGTTCAGACGGAATAAAAAGATAAGTTATCTTCGCCATTGACTACCATGCATTGTTTTTCCGAAATAAGGTCCCATGAACCGGAAGCGGAGGGGCGGGACTTAGGCTCTCTATGGTATTTAGTGTTTGAATTTCATAATTGACAATTTTAAAGTTGAGACTTTGCAAGTAAGAAAGCACAAAGCTTTTTGCAATTACTAAAAGGCAGGCATGCTACATATGTTTACTGAAGAAGAAAATTGAGAAATTGTCAATACAGAGCTAGTGTCTACACAGCTGACATGTTTAACTGTTTGCATGAAATAGACGGTGAACACAGTCGCGTCACTCTCATCACCGTTTCTGTCACTCTTAACCAATATCAGCCCAAAACCGAAAATAGCTGTTTTGGACAAAAGTTGTCAATTTTAGTGCATTGCATTCCTACTTAAAATATGGCACGTCAATCATTGTTTATAAAAGTTCAAAAGTAAAAACCTATTCTAGAGGACGGCAGCCTGAATTTTAGAAGTTTCTGTTCTAGCTAGTAGCTACTTGTTTTTGCAAGTGTGTATATCATATTATATATATATATATATATATATATATATATATATATATATATATACATAGACATATATATATTCCTATAATGGCAAAGCTGAATTTGCAGCATCAATACTCCAGTCTTCAGTCACTTAGTCCTTCTAATATACTGATTTGCTGCTCAAGAAACATTTACTATTCTTATCAATGCTTATGCCATTGTAATGTTTAGTTTCTGTAATGCCTGTATTAGTTCTTGTTTGTCTCCATGGCAACTTATTTGTTGTTCATCATGTCCAAAAGTTTGTGATTTAGTTCCTCATTTCTGTTTTGTTTATTATGTTGCCAGTTATACTGGTGTTTCCCCTCTGTTAATAAAGCCTGTTTCATCATGTTACTGCATACATCACGATTTGTCAGAGTATGAAAGTTAGCCTTGCTGCTTAATATTTTGTGGAAACTTTAGGATTTCTTTTTCAGGAGTCTATGATGAATAGAAATTTAAAAATAAATAAACACCTTTTGTAACATTATTATTGTCTCAACTCTCACTTTTGATCAATTTGTCCATATACATACACTGTAAAAATGAATGCGCTTATCTAATAAAAAAAAAATTGTGCAAGCCGATTAGAAGCGATATTATCAATTAAATTTAACACATTAGAATTGAGTAATAACTAATCAAATTAATTCCTTAAAAGTTAACCATTTAAATTGAGTAAAACTTAAAAAATACAAAAAAACAAACATTTAAGTCACCATTATGGTGATTGGTGTTTGTTTTAGGTTTGTTTTAAAAATACCATTTTCTCCTTCAGGATTCTTCTTGTTAACATCAGGTGTCTTCAATGTTGGCAATATAAAATAAAGAGTTCTCAATTAATCTTTGATGTCTGTCTGTTATTCAGATTTCTTTTGGTTAACTTTTTTGGTGTAAACTTTTTCATGGTTAACTTTTAAGGAATAATTTGATTAATTATTACTCAATTCTAATTTGTTCAATTTAATTAATAACATTGCTTGTAATATGTTGCTACAATTTTATTGATTAGAAAAAGCAAGTTTGTTTTTACAGTGTATGGACTTCTTTTTTTTCTTGAGCTCTGAGTCAGCATTTCCAACCCTGAACGTCAACAAATCAAGTTTGTTCTGCCCTTACAAACGATTATCTGCTCAAATATCGACCAGCTGTACTGGTTCCAATTGTGTACGAGTTCAAAATACTTCAAAGAAAGAGGATATGCAAATTTTTTCGTTTAGTTTTAAAGGGAAAGAAGAAGACTTGTCTTTAATATGTTCAGTATGAAGGTTGATATTTTCAGCTTTCCCAGCTCAAAAGACAGCATTGCTGATAACCACCAACCAGATCAGATCAGATGAACATGGAACATCTTACAGTATGTGTGTGACTGTGCTGTTCACATTCAAATAAGCTGAGAGTGTGTCTTGGTCATAAGCCACGTAGTAATTCCTTAAGTATTTACCTACTAGTAGCCTAGTGAAAGACCAATCTGGGTTATCTGGTTTGAAAACAGCAACAGTGCCATTGCAACTCTCAGTAACTTTGGTCTAAACAGATTAATCAGCATTATCATCAGAAAAGTCCAAAATGAGCCATTTTAGAAATGCTGACTTCACACACACAAACTGGTTGGGTATACCACTGCACGTGCTGTCAGATCAATAAAGTGGTTTTAACACAGCGTGAAGATCACAGGCTGTGGGCCAGGCAATCTGCCAGTTTTCCAGGAACCAAAAGCACTTTTGCTATCGATAAGTTAGCCTAGGTTCAACAAATCGCTTATATCGTTGTCCACTCATTTTTTTATTGAAAATTAGCAAAGATAAAAAACTTTACTTCAGCGTAATCAGTTACACAAAAATAATGAATTTGAACTGATGATAAAAGACTGTAAAAAACACTTTTTAAAAGCTTCACGCTTTGCAATACCATATTTAATTCCTTACATTAACAAATATAAAATCTAACTGAAAGCAAATGGTGGCTTATTA
This sequence comes from Hybognathus amarus, assembly GCA_030378365.1. Lineage (NCBI taxonomy): Eukaryota > Metazoa > Chordata > Actinopteri > Cypriniformes > Leuciscidae > Hybognathus > Hybognathus amarus. Next base: position 673,828 of record JAQIUQ010007031.1, on the reverse strand, counting down.
ATGTAATGCTGAATGGACTAGTCAGTATTTTCTGTGGAAATACAGCAATCCTCTTTTCCATTGGTGAACCGAGTTCTGTTTGGGTCAGAGTATTGTCTGTTGGAAGGAATCTGGCAGAGTCTGAACTGACTTTTCTAGCCCAATGATCCGGTCCAAGTGTAATTAAATAAGCCTTGCTAGTGTCATCCCACGCAATTAAATGTGAACTGGGATTTGAAGAGTTTTTAGACAACAACACACACACACACAAACAAATCAGCCTACTTTCTCAATATTTCTCAGCTCAGAATAAAAGCAGCTAAAAAGTATCAGCTATCAAAGAATGTCTGCGATCTGTTTGGCTACTCATATTTGTCTAATTGCAACAGTGGGGACACATCTATATCTTAACACAAGAAATTAGCCCGTTTAGAGGTACATCATTTGAAATGACATGAATATGTGAGTCATATACTGGTTCATTAGTGAAAAATTAATGTGGGTGGACAGTTCAGAGAGAAAAGGGCCCACTAATCTTTAGCGCCCAAACTGCACACGTTCATCCAATAACTCTCATTGCCATAGTGCCACACATGAGTAACCAAGGAAACAGAGCTGTGGTTGGAGTACAGCTGACACGCTCTGAGGTTTGAGCTGAGGATATTAGGGCTTTAGAGGAAGATTGTCTGGGTTTGTGTGTGTGTATACAATCAGCAGGAGCTGATAAGCAATCCTTCCTCAAAGACGGGTAACACTTAGACTGATGTGTGCTTGCCAGGTCACACTCTGCATGAAACTTTTACAGCTAAATACACTCTAAAATGTGCACAAAAGTCACATGCTCACATAACATCATGTTTTAACCAATGATGTTAACTATTTGACGAAGTTCTTCAATACACTACATTGGTGTTCAATGTCTACACTGGGAAAACAGTTTTATTATCTCAGAATATTCATGAACATAAACCAATCAGCTCAGCATCAGCAACAGGGGAAAATGTATTGAAAATAAAATCCTAATTTATTTTCAACTAAAATCCATAAATGGATCTCTATTTTATATATTTATGAAAAAAACTGTTAAATAGCAAAATAATTTCACTTTACAGTATAATTGAGTCAACTGTGTATACACCCATTTTGAAGTACATAATAATCAATTCATTAATTTTGAATAGGTGTCTGTCAACTTAAAGGAATAGTTCCCCCAAAAATGAAAATTGTGTTATAATTTACTCATCCTCAAGGTGTTCCAAACATGTATGAGTTTCTATCTTCAGCTAAACACAAAATATATTTTTTAAAGAATATGTGTAACCAAATTGTTGATGACACCCATTGACTTCCATAGTAGGAAAAAAAAATACTATGGAAGTCAATGGGGTCTTACCAGCATCCTTCAAAATATCTTTTGTGTTTAGCAGAAGAAATAAACTCATACATAGGGCCCTATAAAATCCGTTTTATTTTTTCCCAAATTCCATTTTATTTTTTCCCAAATTCCATTTTTTCCGTTTAAATTTTTGCAAATTCCGTTTTTTCAGTTTAAATTTTTGGGAATTAATTTTTTTTACCCTTTACTGTTATTTTAGTTGTAAAAAGAGTGTGCTTTTTATTCCATGATCGCAGAAATTATAGGGCCCTACATACAGGTTTAGAACAACTTGAGGATGAGTAAATTATGACAGAATTTTCATTTTGGGGGAACTATCCCTTTAAGCATCTACAACTGGTGTAGACATGGAGTAAGCTTGACTGCTATGTTGTTTAGCGAAACAATACTCTTCTAAGGAATTGAAACTGACAGATTCGGTCACAAGGAGAAAGACAAAAGGCAAAAACTCTGCACCTTCTCTATTTTTTTGTTTCGCTGTATATGTATAATATCTTATTATGTATTATCTATTACGGCTCGCACTCTAAACTCACCGGTTAATGCAACTCAAAGGCAAACATTTCTTTGAACTCATTTGAATCAAAATTGAACTCTGCTCAACTTTGCTACCAATTGCTGATACTCCTCAAAACATTGTTTTAACGGTCAACAAAGCATGACCTATTTCCCAAAACTCCAAAAGTTTAGGCAAATAGGATTTTTTTAACGAAAGGACTTGAATTCAGTCCAGGCGTGCTAAATTCGTAACAATCTATGCTACAATTTTTGAGCACCATCAGTGTGACTTAACAAGACACAGGGATTGGCAGGTGTTTCTGCCCAAATTGGTCTCAAATCATTTGATTATAGGAAGAATTAAGTTAATTCTAGGGTGAATCTGTAACAGCCACAAACACACATACATTTATATTCATAATTTTATATTTGACTAAAACTTTTTTTTTCTGACCCAATTAAAAAATGTCACATGCACTGCACTGGTCTTTATTATAATACAATGAAAGTCAAACATTTTAATATATTCGTTCAAAAACTTTTTTATTTCATGGTTATTGTGTTGCATAATGGGCCTCATTCATGACACACGAGTAGAACAAATTTTTGAGTAAATTGTGTGTAAAGTGGTTCTGGCGTAAATTTTCAGATTCATTAAAATGTTCGTATTTTTCCAAATGTTCGTTTTTTACGCAAGAAATCTACACCTGCTCCCCAGCCACGTGTAAATGGTGAGCTTAACATCCGAACGTTTTAGCTCATTAATAAGGCTGCATTTTAATTCAGCTTAATCGGGTACACTATTTACACAGCATTTTGAAAAAAATATTTTATATAGTAATTACATATGGTTTTTCTTTTTACTTTTATTATGAGAGCCAGTAATAACAGATCTGGTGATCGATGGTGGTCCTTCTCCAGTTTGAATATGATTTTACCGAAGTGAACTAATTAGTTTTTTGCTGTCAAGCTCTAATGTCGAACCATTTTCTTCTCACTTCTGGGACTGTTCGATTAACAGATGAAACTCCATTAACTGCATCTGTAATATGCTGCCAAGCTTCCTTTTTTTAGGATCTGATAAGGCCACTATGTACAGACTTTGAAAATAAAATTGGCATTTTTAATGAACTTCTGATAATAAAACTTAAATTTCTGCATCTGAGAAATCTTTCTTTTTCATTTCGCATTCATGTTATTATATGCCTATATACAGATGTCAGTCGGATATAATGGGCGGGATTGGTAATTGAGAATGAACGTGCACGCGCATTCCATTTTACGACTGGTTGGAATTCACTAGCACACTATTTCACTATCACATCTGACGTTTACGAAGTATTTGTGAATCAGGAGAAGTTTTCGGGAAGGTCTCTTTACGCGCAAATCACTCTCATATTTACTCGTATATTTACGAATGTTTCATGAATGAGACCTATTGTGTGGTTATTCTAATTGCAATCAATTATTTAATATAAATGGAAATAATTTATTGTTTGCACATTTCTAGTGTTTTGCAATTTGAAGTATTTATGGATGGGATAATGATACAAACTGCTTACTGACATTAGGACAGAAAAAAAAAACCCTAGCGAGAACAAAATTTAAACCTACGTGTCAATTTTCATTTTACAATTAACTTTCTCTGAGTGCACACATTCGTTTTCGAAGAGAGAGCCTGTGCAGCACTGAGACAATGTACTCTTTAATTAAACTTTAAGTAACTAACGTGCTTTTCATACAAAATAAACATGTAACATAATTCAGGTACTTAAGTTGTTATTAACACAATAACGTTACACATGTATCCCAGGGATGCAAGTTCATTTCCTAGTTTACCGACGTGCGTCTGTGGAGGGAAAACGGTGGCAAATGTGTATGACTACGTCTGAACTGGCCATTACAACTCTTGAGTCCTCAAAATCCAGCTAAAACACAGGCTCCGCATTTGTAATTCAATCAAAACGGTGCAACCAATCAGAATATACAGCATTGTCTAATTAATTGGACTTCTCCCATGAGCATGAAGGACAGTCTCACATTCAGTCAATCAGAACTCATTTAAGGGAGCGTTACTAATGGAGGAAGCCCCACAGATGACCGAGCCTAAATGATAGCTACGCCTGGAAGAAACCGGATAAATGGGTGGTTGCCCATAGCAACCCAGGGAGGAGACCTGAAGTCTGCTGCGGGCCTTATCTCCCAAATGCCCTATGTAGACAGAAACTGACATCCACCTGGTTTCGACGAATACTGCTTACTGTCAAAACATGAGTGTTAAAAACACATTCTGCGGCTTTAGTATTGACATCTTAACACAGGATACAGTAACTCAACCACCTCCATAAATCAACAATTACAAAGAAAACAAGAAAGCTTTTAGGAATGTAACTATTCTGGACTTGCTTCAAGCAGCATTGCAGCAATATCAAAGAATTGTGACAATGTCTTGCCATATTAAATAGGGTCAAATTCTTTGTCTAAAGAAAAAACAAAGCATTAAAATGACACTAAAAGGCGGGTAAAAATGATCAACAAGGCAATGACAATGGCTTACAAGATATAAAGAAAAGCACTTGATATCCAGCACAGGGAGTCTGAATTCCTTCCACGACATCACTTCACCAGTAGCTTAGCAACAGCATTAACAGTGCCTGGTGCTTCGAGATCTGTAGAAGAATTCATAACATGTTCACACAAATTTATTGCTGAATATTAACAAATGTGCCTGAGAAAATGCTGTTTCGCAGCTCTTGCTCGAGCCACCTTTATATTTCCAAGATGCTGCCTATCAGTCTGCAGTAATTTGCTATTAAGAATCATGATTCAGGAGGGGGATTCCCATTACTCATATTCATATGCTTACACTTGACATTAAATAGCCCCATCATTGCTGATGCGCACACTCATTACGTTGACTGCAGTATAAAACCAAGCACTGACTGAAGAAGTGTTGGCTGTGCAAATAATGATCCACTGTCGCAACACATCCTGGACTCTACAAAAGGTATCCTATGTAAATAACAACACTGTGATGTATTAACTCTGGTAACCAGCATTCATAAAGCAGTATTTAAACCCACATTATGTCTATATATCAAGGTGATTAGCATATAAGAAAGGCACGATGAATGGTTTCAAAGTGTAAATCCCACTATGTAGTGCTCATTGTGAAATAAAAACTGTTCAAGTAGAATATATTTTAAATTAGTAAGCATACAGAAATACAATTCAAATGTTATTAAGCAGAATATTATAATCTCACAGCCCAGTCAAGTCGGCTGCCAAAGGAGTGGCACAAAAAGTAAACAGGTTACTATGAACACTGTACACACTGACTTGTGTATAAACACTTGTCAACGCAAGCTACCAGTTGCATTCAATCCACCTGCCCCCAAGCTTATTGCATTCTCAAGGTTTCTGTTAATCACATGAACCAAGAACCTGACACAATCAGGGATCTCTATAATACCTGGACAAAGCTATCTGTCAGCATTGTCATTCACCTCAGTGGGACAGGAACCACATTTGAATTCTGACATCTTTGCTCAGCACAGTCTCATCCCAATTCGTCATATAACTGACGTCTAGGAACGTCTTTTGACCATTCGTCAATATATGCCTTTTAAGGGCCCCCTTAAAACGTCGGTAGATGACGTTATGGGATCCTAACTCTACCCCAGACCTAAACCTAACCCTAAACCCAACTCGTCACCTGAACTGACGTTAAAGGTAAAGCATCAGTTGTATGACGGCTCGGGATCATCATCTACCGACGTTTAGAGGGGGCCCTAAAAGGCGTATATTGACGAATGGTCAAAAGACATCCCAAGACGTCAGTTATATGAATTGGGATGAGACTGTGTTACTTTGCTCATGGGCGGTCAGTTCAGGGTTATGTTTTAGAGCCAATCCCCTGAGCAGTAAATGTTATGGGACTATTCACTACTGACAGCCACAGTAAGATGATGGCTGACAACACTGATGGGCAGAAATGCATAAGTCTCAAACTCTTATACTACTGTTCTGTGCTATAAAATTATGCATAAATGATTGGTAACGGGTAAAAAAATCTAATGTAATATAATGTAGATGGGATGCATGGATATCACATTTTTAGGTGATACCAATATTCCAAAAATTTGATTATTCAAAATTCAAATTCCATTTCAATCTTTTGGCCAATAACTGATGATTGGCTGATATAGAAATTCATCACTTTTTTGTCACTAACATCATTTCAAATGCTACAAGTGAATATTCATTTTGCTAAAATAAATGTATGTGTTAGGCAAATATAATCAAAATGTAATTATTGATTACAATAATCATGTCATTTACAGCCAGCCATCACTTCCCGTATTTTGCTTGCATCATCAAGTGTTTAGCTACATGCTGTAGACGGTGGGCCGAGGGAGGATTTTGTGTTTTCAGACGATTTGTGGGGATGGATAACCCAGTTTTTATATATAGCCATTACACTTTTCAACAAAGCAAATAAAAATTGTTGCCACTCACATACTTTGCACATTACTATAATATCTGTAACTTTCTCCAGGTTATTTTCCCAGCGAATAGAGCAGGCGGCTACGTGTGGGGTCCGACATGCATGACGTATTTGTTGCCCTTCATCCAATAGCGTGCGTGGGAAAGTGTTGGTGATGTGACGTTTGTCAACACACTGGCGCGCTGATATGAAGTTGCTGTCTGTGCACATCTTTTCGAGAAGTGATTTTAGCCCAGGAAAGATTGAACTTGTTAACTCATTTTGCCCACTTATGCTACATATTCAGTTTGGCACAAAATGTGAATGTAGAGGTAACGTTATGCATTCTCACTGTTTTTATTTTATGTAACTATCTTTTGTCATACCATGTCCTGTCATTTCGTTGTAATCTTTAATAAATATAAGTTACCGTTCTGATTTCACACATTTGATCCATGGTATTGCTTGGACACACATCAACATCATAAAAACCATAGACATCTACAAGCAGAAAACTACGTTAAAAATAGCCTAAATTATAAAGTTATGAAACTTTACTCTGCCCTCAGCCAAAAGGATTTGCCAAGGAACAAATTACAGATTAATGAGACCAAAGATCGCCCGTTAGAAGACGAATTATATATCATGTTTAACCACTAAACATCATAGCCGTGGAAGTTCGATCATCATAGATTTGAGTTTGATGCATGATGTGTGTGGTTCGCTGCGGCTGTGTCGGCACATAACATACGTCATAAATAAACTTATCTGATTGGCTTACGAGTAACCAATGATATTAAACTTCAGAGAAGCGCCCCCTAGAAAAAGAAAATAATTCTCTATTATGCCATTCCAGACTATGTCTACGAAGAAAAGTGAAGTAGCAGAGTCTGGCAATATGGTGGTACCAACAAACAAATTGCATTTTGCCAGAATGCATGGCTACATTTGAATGGCCATAAATTGAGAAAGATGCTTTATGCCCCACAGAGTGCAAGACCACACTAAATAGCCAAAATCTATTGCACCTCAACAGCAGAAAAAAAAAGCCACGATTTTGTCACTGACTAAGGCTATGTTTACACGGAAACGATTCTGAAGAGAAAACGCGAAAGTGGCGTTGCGTTATCACTTTTTTTATTCTTCGTTTAGATGAGCGTTTTGGGTGTGTAATCCGCGTGCAGATGGTGACGCAAAAATCTGTGAAATTCAATGTAGTATGCACTCCAGGTGGCTAAGAGTGCATACTACAACAACACCAAGCCCGCACGCCTGCGTACAACCTTCACTGTCAAGCAGACTTTTGTGTTTTCACCCTTTACACGGGAACGCGACGGTGGAGCGTTTTTCAGATTTGCACTCTAGAGGGTGGTTTCACTTTTATGCGTTTTCAAAGCCCCAAAACGCTGTCGCCGTGTAAACGAAAGGCACATCCGAAAAAATGTTTTTACGTTTTCACCCGGAATCGTTCTCGTGTAAACAGGGCCTAACACTGGCTCTTTATTGACACTGATTAACATGCTGTGGACAGATGTGGCTGGTTTAACCTTTGTGCTATCCAGGAAGCCCTTTTAAGATGGTTAGTTTGGGATGCTGGGGGAATATATTTTATACCCTCAAAAGCTGCATTCACCATGCCAAACAGAAAATGACAGACAGAGAAAAAAAACCCTCCTATTTTCACTCTTGTCTTACACATGCTTCACTGGTCAAGACTAATACTTCACAGCAGGATTGTCTTACAGTGTACCATGACCCTCCCGGCACGCTCGCTCACAAATGCTCTTGATCTCATACACATTCTCACACTCTCACCCCCACAAATCTCATTAGGCTTCACAAGAGACACCCAAACTTCACCCACTGAACACACACAGTGGACAAGTATACTGCGTTTACGCACTAGTGCACTCTGACTGATGCTATGTGTGCATAGCCACTCATAACAGCAGATATCATCAAAAGCTAGGTAAGATAAGTTATGGTAGGTAACATCAGGAATGAATTATCCACTATGGTGGGTAAAGAAAGTTAATCTCCCACACCAGCACCCCTGAGATGCATTTTACTGGGGTGCAAATATAGGTCAACAACAAAAAACTTGCATATTCTGCATGTCATTACGGGGGTAGGGGCATTGTTAATGTGGCCCTCATTAAAACTGCTTGGGATCTCAGCTTTTTGGAGGAATCTCATTGGGATCTCAGCTTTTTGGAGGAATCTCATTAGACTCACAGTTTGGGTAATAAGTTCTCTGTAGTGCACTCTTCAAAACTACACCGTCAGAAGCACTGCCTCTTGAAGTGATAGTGAGATCCAGCAGAATATCTGCTCCTCCCCTTTCACACACACAGCCAGAGCAAACAGACACAAAGGGAAACCAATTAGCGGCAGAACAGACCGAGAGCAGCCAACATTATAGGCTAGTCAGGCTTAGAGACTTAATGTAATAGAGGAAAGCAGATATCATGTGTGACCTGTAAAATGAGAGGAGTTCCTTATTGGTTGGGAATTCATCTTCGCTTTTAGCATTAGCGCTAAAGCTGATATTTATCTTCTTAGAGTGGGCTAGAAATGATCCATACTGAAATAGATAGACAGAGAGACTCCCATTCAAGTTGTTCAGTGATGTTTACTGTACAATGAATATGATAAAGTGCTTGGAATATTGTTTTAAGTATGAGTGGAACTTTAGATCCGATGGCAGTGTTATTTTAATATTATATACTTCAGTTTTACCTATCTTTTTAGGTTAAAGAGGCTATATGCAGCTTTTTCTCCAAAATAAACGTAACAATAGCCTTTTTATTTTACCATTTATGACTCAAACATCTCCTGATGAGCATACTGACACCTTGTCCGCTCACAGTGGGTGCACCTATAAGCCTGTATCCTATTTTTCCTATTTTCTGTCGGGTCGGACTTTTCCCGCGCTGTCTGCGGATGTGACGTCAAGCGCGTTCACGTTAAACGTTTCAGATCACTCTGCCACCACCGCTAGTCAGCAAGTAGCCTACACTCGAGTCGCAAGCAGAACACTTATCTCAAACAATATATGTATTTGACTGTTCTTACCTCTGTAAACATAATGTTGACCTCCATGTAGCGGATGACTTGTGTACGTACGAGCGCGCACTGCGAGCTGAAAGGAAGAGCAGTTCTGTTTTTGGGCCACATGGTGTCAGTCATGAGTTTAAATTTCAGGAAAACGCATGTAGCCTCTTTAAGTAAATATGGGTAACCATATTTTGTTGAAATTAAAATTATAAAATTGTGTTTTGGGTCATCTTAGAAAGTAAAGTGACAGAATGTAACAAAAATGTAAATATAGTAATATAATATAAATAATATAGTATCATACATATACAAATATATACATATAACATACAACAATACCTCAATTCAATAAAAATAAGGAAAGCACCAGGTAAGTATAGCTATATAGACACATACACACTCAATAAATCAATAAATATTAATATGTAAATTAATATTAACTCAATTAAAATCAATAAATATTAATAAAATAGGGAGAGAGAAAAAAGACTTCCATAGAAAAACATTTTCCATACTGAAGTCAATGGAAACCCATCAACTGTTTGGTTACCCTTATGCTTATAAATATTGTATTATGTGTTCAGCAAAAGAAAAAAATATCATACAGGTTTGGAACAACTTATTATGACATAATTGAAATTTTGGGGTGAACTATCCCTTAAAGTTTTTATATTTATTTTTATTTCAGATTTTTAGATTTATATTTATTTCAGCTTTGTTTCTATTAACAAAAATGTTTTAGTGAACGATAATAACCCTGATGTGGGGGAAATTTGGAAAATGACATTAATGTTGCTATATTGGTGCAAAAATTACACAAAAACTACCAGCCTTAGAGTTGGGCAGCTCATAGTTTTAATCCATGAACATGCCAGCAGAGACCCCCGCTTCAAACTTAGGCCACAGACCACTGCTCCTCCTACTCTGAGGAGGACCACCCGGAGCAGTTCCCATTAGAATAAAGAAACCTCCTCACTTAAGAGCTTCCATCGGCCGAAGCCTCATAAGCACCACAAAGAGAGCCTGTATGTTTAACCTTACAGCCGAAGAACACGCAAGCAGCCAGTGAGGCTTCAATGCTGGTGGGGTACGCTTAACCATTTTGATGAGGCATCAAAGCTAAGCCCTGAACATGGTGAAGAGGGTAAATAAATGAATGGCTGATTTGGGAACAGTGAATGATGTTCTTGGTCTTGATTTGAAGGTTTTGTTAGTGAAGGAGGGAATGCAGAAACCTAAAATGTCCCAGTGGGATACAATGATTGTTGGTCTTTTTGTTTTATTTCAGACTATTTTGTACGCAGAAGCTGCAAGCCATTCATCCAATAGTGGGATTAGTAGCTCTATGGCATAACCAAAACTAATCACTAGTCATGAAGTTGTCATGGTGAAACCATAATATTCAAATGTTTTGTCTTCAATACTATTCAAATAATTTGGAATATGTAAAATGTCAGTCACATCATGCAGATGAATAAAAATTCAAGGACACAATAATCAAGCAGAACTACAAAACAGTTCAAGCAGGCGTTTTCAATCAAACTTTTAAAGTTCAAAGATTACCAATAAATAAAGACAAGGCTCATGCATATTTAAATAGTTAAAACACATAACTGTCAATTAAAAGCTGTCCAGACTTAAACATGAAATCAATGCTCATGAATATGCGCATTTTAAAAACAGCATTTTAACAGCAAATCACTGTTAAAATGTGAGACACACAATCCCCAAGAGTAAAGCAATACTGCTTTCTTATACTTCTCTATTATCAAATAATTCATTGTTCACAATGAATTAAACTACTTTGCAGTCATTGAGTCAATTATGCAATAGGAACGACCAACAGATGTTGTCATCCCTCAGGAGCCAATGACAAGAACATCTTCACCATTCAATTCAAAGTACCCTCAGTACGTTTACGCATTATGTAACCGATTTTAGCGAGCGTGAGCAATGCATCTGCATCCTATAGGCTGTTACGTGAGCACTAACAGATAAAACATTTCTCTTAAATACAACAACAGCCTGATTTCCCACAACCCACACAAGGAGCAGACTCATCCCTATGTGCGTGGTGATTTATCGCCCACACACACAGCAGTCAATGGGAATCTGAGAAACTGCATTCTCATGAAAATCAGTTCAAAAGAACATCCATCTCTTGACCACCAATGCTGAAATGTTATGCAATATTACACAGCTAATATTACACAAACTCTTGGACATGACAACGGATGTGACTTCCGGCTCTGTGGCGTCTTTATTTCTAAAATCTTAACATACAATAAATAACAGTAACTCTAAAATGTAAAAAATATACATTCTACTCCACTTCCCTGCAACGCTGCAGCTTTAAAATTTGTGTTCTTTTAATTCGGCTAAGAGTTCGCAGCGCCATGACATAGTAATGTTCTATTGGTCATTACGTGACACAAATTTGTTATTCAGAGTCCTTTAACTTAAACACTGGAAAGCAGCGAACTGTAAAACTTCTTCACATGAGTTTGCGTTTCCGGTCTTAAGTGAATGGAACAAAAAGGGGAATAAGAATAAGGAGTCCTGCAAAAATGAAATCAATTGCAGACTGGATGTCCTCAAAAGCCAAATTAGTGAGTAAAAAAGCAATTGTCGTTGAGTTTCAGTATAGCAGACTAACCCAATTAGGCTTGATCAACCTCTCAAGTAAGGCTCCCAGAAGAGAATTTGGGCTTTCACAGCCATCTGAACCCCATTAATCAATAAATGCCATTGGAGATCATTATAACTAGGAATGTATGAACATCTGCTAGAGTGACAACCAGTGATTCCCTGGTTCCAGGGGGTTTGAGACGGCCAATAATGAGATGAGACCATCCTGGCAACAATACCACCGAGGTGCCATGGTACAGTAATTGTGACACTTAAGATACCATGGTACTAAATGGTATTGACAGCTTATGCAACTTCAAAGAATACCATAGTAGTATTATTCCCTAAAAACCTAGGTAATACCATGGTCCTTTTAGGTACTTTTTAGTAGTAAAACCCTTTCCGAAAGACATATGCACCACCTTTAAAGCTCTACTGTGTATGCTGATAGAACAAACATACAGTAGATGGTGTATACAATGGTTAATTCTAAAAACACATCATTCTTTCTTGGAATATATGGTTCCATCATACCTTTAACATATAGAATTTTCTATTAGGCCAACACAAAGATTATTTATAGTGGAAAAAGGTTATTCCGATTATTAAAATGTTATTCACAGTAAGAAAAAAGGTTCTTCTGGAAGTGTCCCCAAAAACTCTTGTTTGGAACCCTTTTTTTAACAGTTTTCATAAAGTGCATTAGAAATGTTTCATAAATTCAGCCTACACAATTCCTACATAGGAACCGAGTGCATGAAATAAATGACACCAAACCTCCAGAAATCATCACGTACCTCCCGAGTTCGTCTCCAATCTCGTAATAATCCTCCACATTCTCCTGGTTGAACACGGTCATGGTGTTCCTGGGCGCTTCCAGCTCTCCGGGATTCCCAAAATCAGCAGCCCATCTCTGTCAACCTAATGACAGTTTGCGGCGAACCCCTCTCATATTCGCTCTGCGGAGAGAGAGAGACGCGTGAGAGAAACCCGCGTGTAGTGCGTAAAAACGAGTCTTCTAACTCGACTTCTTCCACTGACTACACTCACTCACAGCACGTCAACTAGCTACTGTTTGTGTACGCTTAGACGGCTTTAGCCAGTGGGTGGAAACTAGTAAACCTCACACACACGGGAGAAGGTAACAGAGGTTTTGTTAAGGCGTCCACGGCGATTGGCGTTGCCAAGTGAACAGCGCAGATATGTGTGTGTGAGGAACAGCTCGTGATCATACATAAACCCAGCAAGGAAACTGACAAGATAACCAAATAACATTGTGCAGGTTGTTGGTACACCATATCAAATGAAATGTTTCTACGCCCTCCCTTTTCAGGTTTCATATCGTTAGAGAAACCTGACGTATTCCTTCATTAACGTTACCTACGCGGTCTAACAAAGTATAGCATGCTCTTACCGGTAACATGCTTATTACTTCAATAAAAGCGAATAAAAGTAGCTTACCTTTATATTTCCATCGCTATTAATCCCCAGGCAGCAGGTACGGTCCTGAAAGTGATAAAACAACATACCCTTCACGAGAGACATGGAAGTGTTGTGTTGCAGGAAATGGGAGGATTGTAAAAATGTAGAGATGGTGCTGGGCTCTCGGTAAAAAGACTGCTGCAGTCCACCGGAGGGGGCGCTGTGGAGAGATGCTCATTATAATCAAAATTAAAGTCTAGACATTTTTGATCAATATTCTTCAGATGTGTATGTAATTGAGAAAAAAAGTAGAACTTGAATGTACTGAATGTAAATTGAATCTATCTATCTATCATCTATCTATCTATCTATCATCTATCTATCTATCTATCTATCTATCTATCTATCTATCTATCTATCTATCTATCTATCTATCTATCTATCTATCTATCTGTCTGTCTGTCTGTCTGTCTGTTCTGTCTGTCTGTCTGTCTGTCTGTCTGTCTGTCTGTCTGTCTGTTCTTGTCTGTCTGTCTGTCTGTCTGTCTGTCTGTCTGTCTGTCTGTCTGTTTGTTTGTCTGTCTGTCTGTCTGTCTGTCTGTCTGTCTGTCTGTCTGTCTTTGTCTGTCTGTCTGTCTGTCTGTCTGTCTGTCTGTCTGTCTGTCTGTCAATCATCTATCTATCTATCTATCTATCTATCTATCTATCTATCTATCTATCTATCTATCTATCTATCTATCTATCTATCTATCTATCTGATCTATTATCTATCTATCTATCTATCTATCTATCTATTTATCTATCTATCTATCTATCTATCTATCTATCTATCTATCTATCCATCCATCCATCCATCCATCCATCCATCCATCCATCCATCCATCCATCCATCCATCCATCCATCCATCCATCCATCCATCCATCCATCCATCCATCCATCCATCCATCCATCCATCCATCCATCCATCCATCCATCCATCCATCTATTTATCTATCTAGAGGCATATCATAGATAGGCATTTCTATGAAAACACTGAATGTTTATTTAATGATGTCCCTTATTCTGTAGCATTTCTTCACTAATCAATGCTAGTGTCTCAGGAGAAAAAAATAAGCTTACAAAAATAGCTTACACGTTTATTAAAAGTTAATTTCTGTAATTCAAATTGTTTACAGTTTTTCTCTGTTGCCTTGGTGCATTTCACATCACTATTTACATTTGCACAACAGTTAATGCAGTTCTCAAAACAATTAGTACAAACTGCATAAATTGCTTACCTGCAAAAGTGTGTCACTTCCTCAAAACGGATAGCTCAAAAGCACGCAAGTATGCATGTCAATGAAAGTGTCAGTGTCATCAAGACAAAAAGTCCTGACACCATTGTTTATGAACAAGAAAGTCAAATGGCTTTGTCATGTTTTTGTTATGACAGTTTACTCTGTAAATGTTTTCCAATGCAAAAAAAGGTCAGATCTTGGTGACATTACTTGAAAATGCTCAAGACAGCACTATATATACTATTTGCACAGCCATTTGAAAGCTACAGTAAAGTTACACATTACTGTATTTAGTGAAGTAACTGAGTACAAGACACCGAATATGTATGTTTCACATTTTTACTGCATATGTGCTCTTTGCAGTTCTAATTTGTTCACAGCAATGTGCAAAAGAAAAAAAAATAATACACCCTTATTTACAACAAACATAAACTCCCATATGGCTGTGCACAACTGTAAACAATATTGTAGAACACATTGGAACTGAACATACACCATGCATAGATCTGTAAATCATTCATGCACATCCCTTCTCATCAGTGAAAGCTGAGGTTCACCTGAGAGAAATTGTTCAATTTATGATTATATATATATATATATATATATATATATATATATATATATATATATATATATATATATATATATATATATATATATATATATATATATAGATTTTTTAAAAAATGTCAAATTTGCTGACAGATTTTGACAACTAGTTCATCGTTTTTTGTATGTGATGATGACTCAAGCAATGAAATGACTCAAGCAATGACTATTCGTTTTCTATGCGACTATTTAGCATTCAAAAGTATAGTTAATTTTGAGTGACATGACATAAGCAAATGATAATGTTATAAAACAGCAGAGAGTTGTATGAAAGCAATTGATGCATGTCCAAAATCTTTTGCAATTTGTTGAAAGGAATGAAAAACAGCTACTATGATATGCACAAATTACTAAATGTTGTGGAGGTTGAACTAACTGTTGTGCAAATGTAATTAGTAATGTGAGAAATGAGAAAAGCGACTGAGAAAAACTGTAATTTAAAGCAATTTGCAGAACGTCTGAGAGCAGAATTGGACCATGATTGACTATGAGACTCTTGCACCATCTACTGGTACAGATGGATATTGCGGGCCGCTGGACGGCTGAACCTTGGAAAGGTGTTTTTGTTTGTACATAAAACAGGCTGTAAAAGTAAAACCAAGCGAGTAAGACTGATTGAAACTCTATGAGGACATGTGTAACATTTTTTTTACACAGGCCTAACAAAGTTGTGAAAGAAGACCGTAGCTTAGTATCCACCATATCTTTACTTAGGCTGTAACCTCTGTTCTCTGATAACACGAGTGAGGTATCTAGTGTGATACCAAACAAATAGTTTGAAAAGAGTACAAAATACATAAAAACTGTAAATAATGCATTCATCATACACTGGTTTTGAAACGTTTACCACACTTTGTGTTTAATTGAGTGTTTTCCCTCACAGTGTGCTGATGTAAACATGCCAGCTTATTGTTGACAGCAGGGGCCTGTACCATGAACAAACTCAGGGTTGCAGGATTAGTTTTGAGTTGACAAAACCAAACCAATCCAACCAGGCTTTGTTGGTACCATGATGCTGATCATCAACTTTCTCTGTCAACTCAGGCTTTGATCTTGAGTTTACGAGTTTAGGAGTGACATCAGTAGCGAACAGCCAATCACATGCTGAGAAAGAGTGAAACTCATTCAAAACTCATTGAAATTAATTTCTCGCGAGAGAAGTAGCGCAATTCACTTATTAAATAAAAGTATTAAAATATTAAGAATTTAAACAAATTTACACAGCAAGAATAAAATATCTGTCTATGAAATAGGACAACTAAAAGAAAGTCACATTACTGTATATCAGTGCAAGTAAAAGTTGTGAAGTTAGTTTATACAGTTGATAAAGGTATAGAGAGAATTGAGTATTTAAACTCACATGTAGTCATTTTATAGCTTCATGTATTGATTCTAAAGCGTATTTATATTACCTTTATATACTTATTCATTTAAAATATGTGTAATAATAATTGATGAACTGAAATTGTACATGTGAGATTGTTTTAAGGTATAATAATTACAGAAATAATTTCTAAATCATACAAATTTATTTACTAAAAGCCACGATTTTGTCTTTTAAAATCATCTGCTATATAGTGACCTTTAATTTGGAGTAGAAACAGGTGGAGTGACTTTATCGCGTCAGACATGTCACTTTGCTCACAGCTGATTGGTCCAAGTTCGGTTTGCAATCTCTAACCTGGAACATAACCTGCCCCGGACCAGGTTAGCTGTGGAGTGTAAGTTACTATGGCGATGAACACTGCTAAAAGACAAACCATTTTCATGGTACCTAAAACCCAGGGTTGGCAGTTGGCACAAACTAAACTGAAACATAGCTGGCTAGCCACTTAAACCGGCTTCATGGTATAGGCCCCAGATCGTTATTGTCAGTATTTTACATGTTTTGGCTCATGTCTGCCAACAAGAATGTAAGTTAAGTGTTGACTACTAGTAGGCTAAGGTGGTTATTATCATCCCCGCGTTATGTTGGACGGAGTGACTGATAATAGAATGTGTCAGACTTGCACTGACTGATAATTTACTTTTTATGTTGTGCTGTTTAAGAAGGGTGATAAAAAGAAGCAGCAACTCGCTGTATATTGTATTGAGCTTCTGCAAACTAATATGTGGTAACCTTATGATTTTTAATCTCTTACTTTAACACATTCACACTCTCACATATTTGTATGGCTATTGGATACATTTAGACAGTCCTCCTGTCCTGTCAGATATTTGATATAAATCCTTCAAATCAAATAAGTGTTGTTTTTAGTGCGCCATCTTGTGTATAAAATGGAAGTTGCAGCTAGGGTTTGGACATGAGGCCTAGACAATAAGAGAGATAGACAAATATACACTCACCGGCCACTTTATTAGGTACACCTGTCCAACTGCTCGTTAACACTTAATTTCTAAGCAGCCAATCACATGGCGGCAACTCAGTTGCATTTAGGCATGTAGACATGGTCAAGACAATCTCCTGCAGTTCAAACCGAGCATCAGTATGGGGAAGAAAGGTGATTTGAGTGACTTTGAACGTGGCATGATTGTTGGTGCCAGAAGGGCTGGTCTGAGTATTTCAGAAACTGCTAATCTACTGGGATTTTCACGCACAACCATCTCTAGGGTTTACAGAGAATGGTCCGAAAAAGAAAACATCCAGTGAGCGGCAGTTCTGTGGGCGGAAATGTCTTGTTGATGCCAGAGGTCAGAGGAGAATGGCCAGACTGATTCGAGCTGATAGAAGGGCAACAGTGACTCAAACAACCACCTGTTACAACCAAGGTGGGCAGAAGAGCATCTCTGAACGCACAGTACGTCGAACTTTGAGGCAGATGGGCTACAGCAGCAGAAGACCACACCGGGTGCCACTCCTTTCAGCTAAGAACAGGAAACTGAGGCTACAATTTGCACAAGCTCATCGAAATTGGACAATAGAAGATTGGAAAAACGTTGCCTGGTCTGATGAGTCTCGATTTCTGCTGCGACATTCGGATGGTAGGGTCAGAATTTGGCGTCTACAACATGAAAGCATGGATCCATCCTGCCTTGTATCAACGGTTCAGGCTGGTGGTGGTGGTGTCATGGTGTGGGGAATATTTTCTTGGCACTCTTTGGGCCCCTTGGTACCAATTGAGCATTGTTGCAACGCCACAGCCTACCTGAGTATTGTTGCTGACCATGTCCATCCCTTTATGACCACAATGTACCCAACTTCTGATGGCTACTTTCAGCAGGATAATGCGCCATGTCATAAAGCTGTAATCATCTCAGACTGGTTTCTTGAACATGACAATGAGTTCGCTGTACTCAAATGGCCTCCACAGTCACCAGATCTCAATCCAATAGAGCATCTTTGGGATGTGGTGGAACGGGAGATTCGCATCATGGATGTGCAGCCGACAAATCTGCAGCAACTGTGTGATGCCATCATGTCAATATGGACCAAACTCCCTGAGGAATGCTTCCAGCACCTTGTTGAATCTATGCCACGAAGAATTGAGGCAGTTCTGAAGGCAAAAGGGGGTCCAACCCGTTACTAGCATGGGGTACCTAATAAAGTGGCCAGTGAGTGTATATAGCATATAAACCGTTTTAAAGTTCTGGCCCTGGGATATACATATACATATATGCACCCTCCTCTGATATGAACATATAGACAAAATCAGAAAAGATTTTCATGCTTTGGAGCCACATCTGGACTCATGATGAGACACCATTGTTCTCCACTTCTGGTTATGGGACAATTTTATTAAATATTGCACTTCCTTTTTTTCCTACTCTCTCTATTCCTAAAACAGACAAGCTAAGGGTCCCTCATGTTCTCAGTGTGTGTGTGTGTGTGTGTGGTCCTTACTGTCCTGGTAAACCATTGTTCTTGTGGGGACATTTTCTGGCCGTGAAGAAAAACAGCTTACAAATCATACTAAAAGAGTTTTTTTTTTTTTTTTTTTTTTTAAATAATAAAGGTTTTTTGTAATGTATATTCATGGGGTTAGTTTAAGGGGATATCATATATAGTTTGTACAGTAAAAAAATCATTGTGTCTATGGAAAGTTGCCAAAAAACATGAAAACCCAAAATGTGTGTGTTTGTGGCTTTCTTCTTTAATTTAACTGAAGTGACACGTTCTCTCACACAGCTCAGCCTGCATCTCTATCTCTTTCGTGTTCTCATTATGAACATTATGGACATTAAAGACATTATGTTGTCTTAGGTCTGCTTTTAGCCATTTTTCATTGCCCAGAATTTATGTTAAAACAGTTAACATATGAGGACAGGTCTTAATCAAAATACTATTAATTTATAACAATTTGGAAAGAAATGAATCTGCCTGTTTTAATGGCCCTAACATTCATTGCCATTCTTAGATGATTATGGGGAATTAATTTGTGAGGGGTTTTGAATTAGACAGTGTGTTATGCATTAATTTTGTTTGTGTAATTTACAGGGTCGGATGCAGATAATTTTTTTCATGTTTCTTACATTCAAATTGTTTATAGTCCAACTTTTTTATATTCTATAGATGCTTGTAAAAAATATACTATCTAAAGTAAATAAAAAAGCACTATTCCACAATATGTATTATTATTTCAAATGGTCATATTTCGTTTTTAATTACTTTTCTGCTATTTAAACAGCAACTCAATTATAAAACTCAAAGCAATGAAACTATAAAAATGGTAAATCAGTATCACAGAAAAATATCAAACCATTAAAAAATTATAATACAAAATCACTGTTAAAATGCAATTGGACATTTGGTTCAAAAGCTTCTAGTTGCTAAAATATTGCCCAACTTTATGTTTATGTGGTTGTCATTGTCAGAACAACGTGGTCAAGTGTGGTTAGAGGGTGACAGAGTCTGTATGGCCACTGGCATATAAATCACTGGTGTTTTTTCACAGCTGTTCACACACATTCACACAAGTGTCATCTGCACATTTTATGTCCCTTAAACTTATGTCTATAATCTATGCATCAGTGTTACACAAACAGCCATCCTGACAGCCAAATGATAGGTGTAATTTGCAGTCTTTGTTTTCTTGCAACTGTGTTGAAGCCACAGGCGTTTTTGAGGCTTTTGTTTAGTGTTCACTCACAGTCTTAACATCTTCACCTCGCACAGAGAGAGGAGCTGTAATCCAAAAATTATAGTAAAAATCCATTTCCTCTTACAACCCATTTATTTTGAGAAATAAATGTAGCTGGTGAGTGTGGAAAGCAAGTGTCATCTGTTTACTCCTCTTTATGATCAGTTTTGTATGCAATAAATGACTCAACAAGGGAAAAAGTAAAACTGTTGAAATCATATGACCTCATGGCATGCAGAAAGCTAAAAAAAGAAAGCATTCTAAATGTATTAACTATATGTGAATGTTTTTAAAAGGAGGATAAAATATTAAATAAAAAGTGTATATGTCTGTGCTGCCATCCTTATACTTAAGTCAAGTAAGTTTTGTTTATCTTTACACAAATTCTCAAACAAGCTCACATGATCAACAGGTGCTAAAATGACCCCTTGCTTTCATATGCATTGAACTAAAATGAAATGGAGGAAATTACCTTTTTTTATTAGCAAAAAGAAGCCAAATCTTCAAAGCCTATTTTCCAGCAGATTGACTCAGATAAAATGCTGGAGATGGAGGTGCCCAGCAGAGATTTGGAAGAATCGGAACACCTCCCAACTTTCTTCAACCCTGCTCATATCCCCCATGGTTTTCCTGTCACGGGATAATGGGCTCCTCTCATCGGGCCCACCTCACATGTTCACACACATAGAGGCACAAACATAAGCCGGTCTGTGTCCTGAAGAAGATCAGGTGTGAATATACACTACTTTTCAAAAGTTTGGGGTTAGTAAGAACCTCTTAATAAAGAACATTTGATCAAAATACAATACAACCAGTTATATTGAAAATGAAATACTTTTAAACTATAATATGAGTCAAAAACCTTTGAACAATAGCCTAGTGTACAGTAGAAAACATTGGCAAACAACTGGGCAATTCTATTAAAAAATGTTTTTAATACAGTAGTTCAACACATCAAGTAAATCCCTGAATATTTAATTTCTTATCATATTTAAATAATTGCTAATATTCATTAATTTTCGTTGAGATACTAGGCTACTGTAAGCTAATGGTCAATAAAAATAGTGGGTACCAAATCACCATAGACAGTTCTCTGATCTGTCAGCCGTCAGGCCACCGGGTTCAAGCGTCCATCGCTGAGCGAGAGAGGTGATTAATTTACTCACAGCCAAAACATCGACCTAAAAATCACGCGATTTGCCAACCCGATCTCGCGAGAATTCGTATCGAATTTTACGAGGTGGCTAATTCGTAACAATTCATACGACCTCACTCGTACAAAATAGTACGATTTTGCTAAAATCGTACATATTTTACGAATTGGCCAATTCGTATGAATTCGTACGAACTGACCTACCCCTAACCCCGCCCCTAAACTTAACCGTCACGTGGGTTTAGACAAATCGTACGAATTTGTACTGAGCTGAGGTCCGTACGAATTAGCCACTTTTTAATCACTCGTACGAATTAATACGAATTGGTCGTGAGATAGGGTAGGTATTTGCAGTCTCCTAGGATAGTTTTATAATTTATGTATAAATTAATTGATTCTTCATGTTATCTGTATTGTTGATAGTCTTTTCAGAGAGAATTATTAAAATCGTGATCTGCTGTTTCCGACAATAGCCATGTATCGAACCGACCAATTTATTTTTGTAATGTGTTACTCAATTATGAAGGAAATATTTTATAGAAATTGTCAGTGATATTTGTCTGGATAAATTATGATGTGTATGGTGGCAGTTATATAGCCCAATTTTACTTTGATGTAGGCCTACATTAACAGTATACAGTAATATATTGTTTATATAGAACAGTATCGTTTTTTACCTCTTGTAACCACAGTGACGTGCAAGTTATCTGAGGGCACGGGCGCTTCGGCTCTGCGCAAGCACTGGAAGTGATCTCTCGAGCGTGTGTGTCACTGATGTGTTACGTTACCTTTCACTACGAAGATCTAAATATTTAGATATAAAGGAAATCGCAATGGAAGACGATTTCGATATATCAACATAATAGCCTCCATGCACAATCGCTTCCGGGTTTGTCTCAGCACGCCCAGTTACTTCCGGTGCTGCGTCAGTCTATGGTCAGAAACCGGTTGCGTTAGGTGGAGATAGTGTCAAATTACACTTGCTGTTTATAAAAAGTTCTGCGGTTAACGTGAATGATGTTAACAACACTGTGAGGCAGTTAGCTGTCACACAAGAGTAAAAAAGATAAGTTATTTAAATTATATATTTCGAGCTACAGCAACAACTTTGAGGGTTAGTATTCTCTCGTATCGTACGAAATTCGACTAGCGAATCAGCGTTTCTAAAATCGTTCTCTCCGTTTCTGAGAAAATTGATTTTATTAAAGTTTTGCCTCTATACACTTGGCCTGCAGAACGCGCTTCCGGAAGTAAAGACGCTGACTGAGATTCTTTCAGACACACGTCATCAAGGTTCGTGCATAGAGGCTATTGAATTGTTTTCACAATCATATTTAGATCACTTCCAGCACTACCCGGTGTTCCGGAAAATTCAGCCCCCCTGATTCCCCTTCAGCGCTCCTGCGCAACAGCAAGACGAAAATCATGATCCACGTTAATTCTGCGCGAGCTCAGCTATAAATTGTGCATCGCAGTGTTTTTCTACTCTCCATCAAAGTAATGTATGTACATTTTACGTTGTTTGTTAGATAATTTGCAATTATATAGCAGGTTTTAAAGCATCTTGTTAATTTTCAGATGTGTATGGCTCGAATCAGAAGTTGACCGAAGCGAACGCGCCTCTCGACACTTGGACGTGGCTGTGGTTACAAGAGGTAAAGACGATAAATACTGTTCATTTTCTCACACAAACCGTGTCAAGACTTAGGCCATCAATGTGTACCTACATTTACGAGTCATTAAATCATGTTTAATTTGGACTTCTCTGTGCATGCTCTTTGAGGTGGTGACCACCATAGACTGCATTAACTGACAGACAAGAATGGTGTGACCTAATAATATCACATTTTCTTAACACGGTTCTTACCGACTTATCTAAAATATAGAGCACTAATCATTTAAAGTCTAAAGAGTTTATAACTATAGCCTACATATGTGTGAGAGAGAACGAGACAGTGTGTGTGTATGAGAGAGTAAGAGAGTGTGTCATTTAATATATATATATTTATTTATAGTCAATGCACCATTCATTCATATAAACGTATCACTGTAATCTCATATCTTGCTAGTCATCTCACTGTTATTTCGATTCTGGCGCGGCTTATCCTCCGTCTGCCATCGTGTTCTGCCGGGTGACGCGTCTTCAAATGCTTGTTGAAGCTGCTAATCTTGTGCCACCCCTCGAAACTGCAGTATGGCATATGAGACATGTCACTGTTTTACTGGCTGGTTGGTTCAGTCTTAAATACTTGCGTATCAAGTTCAAGGCATTGACGCTTCTTTACAGATGTACCACCAGGGGCGTTTCTAGGTTTTAAAAACATCAGGGGCTGAACCCGAAACATCAGGGGCTGGGGTGGGTAATAAGATAACATGATTCGATACAGAGAATGTATATTGCAGGCCTATGCAGGGGCAGACTGGTTAAGAAAAAAACATCCCTGGCACTATAACCACACCAGCCCACATTACCACACAGTCACACACATGCAAAGGTGAGTTAGTCAGGGGGGTTCGGGGGCATCCCCCGAGAAAATGTGGATTTCTCAGACCTACATTTGTGCATTTTAAGGTGTTTGAAGGTCATAAAAATGGTATAACAATAGCTTTAAAAGCATGTCAGTGGGCAGTAGCATAAAATATCACAGATTCTTAAATATGAGAATGAGGATTTTGAAATGAATGATCCACGCTTGGATGCAAATGCAGAATGTTTCTGCTTATTGTTGACAATACACAATCACAAATTTCAAATAGGAATGGCCTTAATGAGAACTCTTTCAAGGATTATTTTACATAGATGATATTTCAATCAAACACCAGTGCAATCTTTTTGTGTCCAGAGGAAAAGGAGCAATTTATATTAGCATTAAAGATTGGTTTCAGCAACTAGTTTCTTTCTAAGGTTAGCTAATCAATATTTTTGGCACTAATCTGTTAAGTTAAAGTTCAATTGTGCACTCATAAAGACAGTCACTTGTCACCACCTTCTGGCTTAATGATGCAAGTTGGACAAACACAGACAAGTGGAGTGATACAAACGGTGAAAAGGCTGATAATAGTGAACACATTCGAGGACCATACAAATAATACAGTTCTAAATATATATTTATACTTATGAATTGAGCTTATAGTTTATGTAATTAGCAAATGACATCTGTGTTAAATAGGAATATATTGTAATAATGTTAAAAGGCGTAAAGATAGAGCAAAATATCGTGGTACAATCATTGATGATAAACTTTCCTTTTGGATTTTATGGGCTACATAAGAAAACTAGACAGCATTTGAGTCTACTTAGGAAGTTAAGAAATTTTGACATTGAAAGGAGGCTCTTAACAATTGTTTATAGATCAATGACTGAAAGTGTTTTAACTTATAATATTGTTGGTATTACAGTGAAACAGAAGAATAGCCTAAACTAACACGAGCCTAATCAATAAAGCAAATAAGATCATCGGCCAAAAACAGAGCACATACAAGAGCTATTCACAATTTTTTTGGAGAAAAGGGCATTAATAATATATTCAGACCAGTCTCATCCCCTCCATTCCTGCTTCGAGATCCTTCCTTCGGGGCGCAGGCTACAGATACCGCTCACCAAGAGGAATATTTACAAGAGATCATTTGTTCCATTGGGAGTGACTGTTTTAAACTCAATTCTCAATTGAGGTGTGTGAATTTGCACATACTGTATTAATTTAACTTATGTATGTGTCATGATTATGCCCTCTTGTCCTATCTTGAGGCAGGATCATGACAGAGTCTTGTTTTGTGTGCAGGCACATGGCCTTGTGTTTGGGCTGTGTGTGTGTGTTTGCGGTGTCTCGTTCTCTGGCCCCACCCCCTTGTTACCCTCGTTTTGTCATCATTGCTTCATGAGCTCCTTATCCCAGCACAAACGGAATGTCTATTCTTAAAGTCTTGTGCTGGCAATATTATGGTTTCGTTTTGTAGTTAGTTGGCAAAATATAACGCTAGAGACCTTCAAGTTAGTTTATACATTTTACATCTCATATGTTCGGCAAAAGCTAGAGTCAAACTCGGGTCCTAGCGCATCAACTCTTTCATGATCAATACACTTTACGATCTACGCCACTGTTGTGTTTTTGTTATAAAGACAGGCACTAAAGGAGGCTTTAGTGCAAATATTGAGAATGAGGATATATATATATATATTTCAGTTCTCAATAAATATTGTTAAGCCATATCAAGTTGTTTCAAACATTTATTTAAAAGAAATAAAAAAGTAATGGACAAGGCACTCAAACAACACTTGCGTATGTTCATTAAGGCACAGCAAACAGTGAAAATCGTATACTAAAGGCAGCCAACCGTGCAATCCAGCGTCTCCTCGTCAGATACTCTCCCTGATGCTGTGTCAATTTCGATCACCTAAAAAAACTGTATTCCATTGTTCCTATGTTTTCCATATGTCTTGTGTGCGTTACTGGAGGAGTTTTTAACGCAGCAGTGACAGTTCTAATAATAACAGGGTGACAAGTCACTTTGGAGAATAGACTCTGCTAAATGTAAATGTTTTCTAATTAATGGTATTTACATGGTAGACATGTAGCGAACCCACCGATTTCACTTACTTTATTAAGCTCTGTTTTATGAATTTTAGATTACTGTGATATCTGTTAATAAAAATTAAAATAACTTTTACTTCTCTAATTAATGGTAACATGATCGTGTGCCTACTGCCTAAATTTAGAAACAATTTCAGAAGTGATTTATTTTAATGTTTACACCGCGCACACATAGAAGCATTTAAGAAACAATAAAGTATAACATATAACAAGTATAACAAAAAAGTATTTTTTTTTGTTGTTTTTTTTTCAAATAGAGATCATCGATACTCCCACTGATTCTGATAGACAAACAAAATAAAATGTAATTTACCAGAGGTTGTTTTTTTTTTTGTTTTTTGTTTTTTTCTCGCACCTCCATCCCCCCTCTTCGGAGGACAACTTTATTTATTTATTATTGTTATTATTATTATTTATATTATACAGAAACTGTGATATCTTTTTTTTAAGTGCATACATATATTATGTTATCTTCAGATTACAGTTGCTTCTACTTGCTTCTTGTGTTGACTCGATCCATCGATGACTTCCTCGTAATCAGTTTAAAGTTTCTTCCATACAGGTAATTCTGTTGTTGTTGCCACTGCCATAAGACTGTGATCTTCTGCCAAGGACATCAGGCCAATCCTCTCCTGTCCAGAAGTTGGTTTGTCTCCGTCTGGCACCTCAGCTGAGACCTGTCCACTATGGGTGACCCTACCAGTAGTTGTGAAGTACCAGCGGTGTAGCTCTCAGCATCACTGATGCACACAAGCCCTCACAGCACGTCAAGCTGCAAACCACGTGAGGGACCCTAACCTAACCGGACAAAGGAAACCGCAAATCAACCAATCACTCGAAACATCCCATCAAACCGTGTGAGCGACCCTAACCTACCCTAACCTAACAGGATAAAGGAAACCGCAAATCAACCAATCACGCAAAACATTCCGTCAACCACGTATAAACTAAGTGCCAACCACTTCGAAACATCCCATCAACCACGTGAAACTCAAGTGCCAACCACTTCAAAACATCCCATCAACCACGTATAAACCAAGTGCCAACCACTTCGAAACATCCCATCAACCACGTAGATAAACCAAGTGCCAACCACTTCGAAACATCCCATCAACCACGTATAAACCAAGTGCCAACCACTTCGAAACATTCCCATCAATGTATCAATGCATGAAAAACCACTCCGAAAGTTCAGCAACCGCACAGCAACAAGATAACAACCTCTCAGAAAACCTTGGACCACGTCGACACCACCCCAAACACTGTGACAACCATGTAGCAATGCATTAAAAAACACTAAAAACAACTTAGGAGGAGCCAAAATCACCAAAAGCATCCAAACAATCTCATAGCAGTGTGCAAAAAACATATTCATAAAAAAAACGTACTCTTCAAACTATAAAACTTACTCTATAACTATATACAAAATATTTACATGCAAAGGTCCCGCTTCCATGGGACACTGACCCCTCAGTGTCTGGGCTTCTTTCTTCTGAGTTCCTCAGGAAGGGGCTCTTCACTGATGTCCACATCGATTCGTGGAGCAGAGCTTCTTCTGCTGGATGTGGAGAAGCTCTCTGTGATCAGCACACGTCCGTCAGGCTGCTCCGTCTCCACCAGTGATGGGCAGTTGAGGGTTTCCCACAGCCGCTGCTTAATCTTCAGTCCCATCTCAAGGCTGTAGGAAAGGTGTCGACCAGAGCGTGTCTTCCTCATGGGCTCCACCACAGAGCGGTACATGTCCTGGTATCCCTGCACACTGAAGCCATGGATGGAGACTGGCTCTTCCTGCTGACACACATCCACTGTAGAGACCAAGGCTGCTGGATGGATGTCTGGAAGTACGGCAGCGTTCTGTAGGTAACGCTCTTCTGAATCCCGTTGGGTCCTTGAACTTCCACAGAGGTGCAGCTGTAACTGTGATCCAACTTGACTACAGCTGCCAGCTGTGAAAGATCTTGAACGGAAGAGACGCCCTCCACCAAAAATCCCCTCAGCCGTGTGGAACGAGTCCTGGTTCTTCTTGGGCGAGGCATGCTGATGACCAAAGAGCAACTTCCAAAATAGACAAATTGAAGAAACTTGCTGATCTGAAGAGTTGTGGAGATCTTGTAGCACGTATGATCAGAATTCAAGGCTGCAGGGACAGTTGTTTTGATTTCAAATGTCAACTTTTGTTGCTATGGCCTTAAAATGCTGTGGCTCATTTAAATGTAAACAACACTTGATATCAGCAGTATAATATTATTTATAAAACGGGTAGTTCGAATCCTTGATTCTGATTGGTCAAGAGCTGTGCTTTATTCACGATAAAACACGGCTACGACCGCTTCACCCAACGGTTCTATTGATCGCTGCGCAACACTGCGTTTCTATGTTGTTTTTATTTGAGCTTTCATGCATTTTACACATTGGAACGTTGTTGCTGTTCACGCTCATGGACTATTTTTTCCAGCGGAAGGTAGGCTTTTAGTGATTTTACTTCAAGAAAGTTGCACTTATATTGTTTTTTACTTTAATATTGTGTGGCAACCGTTTTATAAAAGCAATAAGATACTCGAGGCAAGTGCTGTATCGTGAAATAAGTAACAGCTGAAGGGGTTGCAGGCACTCCGCTTCGCGTCGTGCCTAACAACGCCCTTCAGCTGTTACTTATTTCACGATACAGCACAGCCTCTCGTACCTTATTGCTTACATATAGTAATTTAATTAGAGAAAATACGCTAGAAAAATACTCTGCTTCACATCGTGCCTAACAACGCCCTTCAGCCGTTACTTATTCACGATACAGCACAGCATCTCGTACCTTATTGCTTACATATAGTAAGTCAAGAGCAGCATAAGCTCTTACATGTACTTTATACTTCTCTATCACCATTATCTTCGTCCTTACAGTTATATATATATATATATATATATATATATATTCAGTGTATATGCAGTAGTAATAGTAATGGAATGCAATTACTTTATTACTGTACTTCAGTAGTTTTTAAACATTTCTATTCTAAATATTTTGATTGATTTGAACTTCACAACATTTCTCATTTCACAACAAGAAAATACTTTTGGTAACACTTTACAATACTGTGTGCACTAATATGCATTAATTCACACTTAACTAATGCACAGATAATAATGAGTTAATGTATAACTAATAAAGAACTAAATCATTAATTAATGATTACTGCATCAGCAACTAATAAAGAGTCTATATGATTAATAGATTAAGTAATACATGAATTGCTATTAATTCAATGTGTCATTGTGTATTAATTCCTTAATAACATATTTTATTAACTAATAGTGTAAATTAATGTGTTAATTACCACAATTAGTCAAAGCTATGCACTTCAACTTCCAGTTGTCTGCCTTAATTAATCATTAGCTAATGATTTGCAAAGGTATCATTATGTTATGACTTTACTTGCTGAGGCACATCATTATTAACTAGTCATTTAGTAATTGTAGTAATTTGCACATGAATTTGCATTAACAATTAATTAATTAATCATGTATTAATGCATATTAGTGTACCTGTCATATTATCTGGAAGTTGAAATACAAGGCTTTGGCTCATTCTGGTAATTAACATATTAATTAACACGATTAGTTAAAAAAATGAGTTATTATGGAATTAATCCACAATTACATATTTAATTAATACCAATTCATGTATGAACTAATACATTAACCTTACAGACTCTTAATTAGTTCCTAATGTGGTAATCATTAATGAATAGCTTAGATAATCATTAGTTACACATTAATTCAGTATTATATGTACATTAGTTAAGCATGAATTAATGCTTATTAGTGCACACGTATTGTAAAGTGTTACCAATACTTTATTATATCTCCAGTGCAAATGCAAATTGCAGAAAATAACAGCAAGAAACTTTATGTTTGGTTCCTTTAAATCTGTAAAACTAGTTCACAAAGCAGTCTGAATGATTCAAGCTTTGAATCGCCAATCTGAATCTAAATCTCGTGAAGCACACCTAACAAAACATAATGGATCTCCACTGTGGTACTAAAGAGGAGATGCTAATGTAAAATTTAATCTGTGTTTATCAATAAAAATGCAATGTTGTCTTAAATTATTAACATTGTGAAATGGTGATTATGTGTGATATGATGCAATTGTGATAATTTTTCGTATTTGTAATAGAAATTAGTGCTTCATAAATCAAATAATAAAATGCCATGCCAAACATTTAGTGTGTGACTGGTTGTTTTTACTTTTACTCTTAAATCAATAAAAATGTAATGTATCGCATCCACTAATTATTGGCTAGTTCACAATAATTATGTCTAGGGCTGCAACTAATGATTAATTTGATAAATCTATGAATTTGTTTATTTCATATATTATTCTCCTTCAAAAAAAGTAAACTTTTCTTTTAAAGTCATTTCTTTTATTGTTGTCGTCTAAACAATATGCCAAACTAAAAAATAGGGAATGTATTGATGTAGACTGTGCTGTGTAGATTGTTACTGTCTTTTTCAACTGTTCTCATAGAATTTCTCATGTTACATGTAGAATATCAAAATCTAAATTTAATGTCCAAAAAAAGTGAACTAATACTCTAGGCTTGGAGTTTTAAAGTGTTGTTACCTGCAGGTCGATGGAGGGGTTATCTCCCATGTCAATGTGAGTTTTTTAAAAAGTAATTTTTATAGAGTTTTGCTTAAACATTGCTGCTGTTTTTCTAACATTTTCCAACACACAACTGCAAATTATAACTGGATGGGAGAACATACAAAATCACAGGTGCAAAATGCCTCAGATGGCCTAGAAAACATGCTTATTGCCTAATACAGATGTCAAGCATTATCCAAAAACACTTTTCAGATGTTGTAATCACGCTCATAATTGTACTGTATTTAAATTAATGAATTAAGTAAATAAAATATTATAATAATAACAGGGTGGGCCTATTCATTATATTGTGAGGGTATAAGTCCACCTCATCCATTGGCTACACTGCTGACACACAGAATTATAATTTAAGTGATAATTTAAGGAAGTCACTACTGTTTAATGCAATTGACACTCCTGTGTTTGGCCATTGTACAAATTCTCAGAAAAAGTTAAACCAGTCTACTCTTTTTAGATCCATTCCAATTTTTCACTATATGTTCTTCTTGAATTCCCCTCAAAGACTTGCACCATGGCCAATCTAGAGCCACAAGCCTTTCTGAACCACAGAGGCCGTTCCCCCCCCAAACCTGGATTAGTGAAGTCTGATCCCACAGCCACAGTTCAGTGAGCACACTGCTGGACCAGTCCTGCACCTAATTAACTTAATTTAACCTCTGTCAGTGATTCCAAAGTGCAAACACAGCATCGGGCCAAATAGGATCTGACATTGCTTTCATAAATTCTGTAATCTTACTTCACTGAACAAAATGCTACTTAAAGAATTGGGCAGCACAACTCTGTTCCTGGCCATTGCGGCGGCGGCAGAGCAGAATGTCAACAACTGCCACTTAATCTTTTTTTATGATACATTTAGATTGATATCTGCTGTAAATTCAGTTTGTTTGGTTAGTGAAGCCTCCTTATTGTGAAAATACGAGTGGTCATAGAAGAAGCTAATGTTGTGGTCACACTAGTTCTGGTGTAGATTTATCTGCCAATTAGTACTGAGGTATATGTGGCAGTAATGGTACCACAAGCCCTTTTGAAGTGAGTGCAATGTAAATCTATACATGACATGATGCAAAAACTACAAAGAAAAGTTTGCACGTCTCTAGGCAACATCACATTTTCCCAGAGGAAAAGTTTGAGCTCATATAAAAAGATTAAAACGTTTTTAACTATTAAATAGGGCCTCAAACAAAAACCTAAATGAGTGAGTATAACCCAGAGGTCAAAGAGTTTCTCTGTGAAAGCCATTTTGGTTTCTGAACTTCTTCCTGTATGATTATGAATGTTTTATTATTGCCATTATGCTATAATTTTTACAAGAATATATATATATATATATATATATATGTATATATATATATATATATATATATATATATATATATCACACACATCACTCGTTATGCTTGGTGTGCTTTGGCAGTGTGTCTCATATCAAGGGCCCTATTATTTCATGGGGTTTATCTCACCACAATGAGCATATCAAAGGAAATGAAAGAGAGAGCAAATTAACAGAAAGGTATTTAGCATCTAGCAGCGACCTAAATTTGAGATCTAACCAATTTATGAACCCACTATACATAATTACAGTTTTTATTGCTGCATAAACTATAATGTTGCCTTGTAATTTGATGGTTACACACATAGCAATTTGAAGACCTTAGCTATGCTTTGGCTTTGTTTGTTTGCGTATTTGTGTAACAAGTTCTGCTTCTCTGAAACTGTTAGTGTGTAATTTTTGCTCGGTGTTTTTTTATATTCCTCTAAAAAGGCATAGCCGCACTACACGTGGGTTTAAGCGTTTGTGCTATTGACTCTCACCTCCAAGTGTACGCTTCACTTGGGAAGTTGTTTCACTGGATCCCAAAACTCAGTCATAGTTAAGCTTCAAGTGTCAGTCTATCTATGGATGTGATCTGACAGTATGTTATCTGTTATCATTACTTGTTAAATTTTGCGACGCTTACTGTACAAATAGAAGTGTTCTCCCTTCACATTAGTGCACAACAATAACAAACTGTTAAAAACAGTTCTTGAAAAATGTGTTTTCAGACTTTACTGTAATAATATAAAATAAATGGATTTAACCATATAAATTAATCAATATCATTAATTTAAAGCAATTTCAATGCATTAATTACAGTACAATTCACAGTAGATAGTAGGGGCCTAATTGTTATAGGCCTAAAGTAACTATGCCCCTACTGTGAACTAACTGATGCCTTATCAACACAGCAAGTTGCACATTACCGTGTGTTTGTTTCCAAAAAACAGCTCAGTAGCATTCGTTCAGGATCTGACAACTTTGGTTACGCTGTGTGTTTTCAATTCACTACAAAGAATTAGACTTTAAGAGCCATTAGTTCAGAGTACTCTGGTTAAAGGAGTACACTGTTAGACTTTGCCGTAATTTTACAGTTAGGTACTTACCGCAAAAAAGCCCAGTAAAATACTGTTTATATTATTTACGGTTAACTGCTGTAATATGCACTGCATTGTGGGTATTTTTTAATATAAAAATATAAAATTTTTATGTTATTTGCAGTATTTTACTGTATACACAAAATCAGTAGTGCTACTGTAAATGCATCTCTGCAGTATAAATGAATGGGCATATAAGCACTGTACAATTTATACAATTGCCTTATTCATGTGATATACTGCACTTTTGTTTATTGTCTACACACCTTGTATTACTTATAAGGATATATGCATATTGTATTTATTTTAGGCATATTAAATGTCATATTATAATGTTTTATATCTTTCTCATCCATCTTGTTCTGCAGATGAATCACGAATCTGCATTCTCGTTTACAAGCTATGCGCACGCTGGATGTTTATAAAAAAACACATGAATGGAAAGATTACAAATGAGTTCTTAGTCGACCAGAGTCATTTTTATATTATAATTTTTTCCTATATATATAAACTGAGGTTTGTGTGATGTCATGTGTCGTGTGTTCTCCATAACGCTCAGTCCATCCTGCTGAGTGGACGACATCCCTTACGCTCGGGTTCGCTAGCTGTGAGTCTTTGGTGGTAAGTACTTTCTAATGGACACATTTCTTTTATAGCTTACTTTTACAAAGTAAACCATTACCAATATCAATTAAATATAGCGAAATGGATGAATAAAGTAAATGATAAAATCTAATAGGCTCTTAACAGGAGAAGGAACTTAGTTTCCTCAGAAACTGCCGCTTTCATATCCCATTAACTTAACTTAAATGTCATAGTATTGACTGAATGCCTTTTCCAGTAACGTTATGGACCCAATTTATGGTTTCTGTTCCTTTTACCTGTCAGTTATGGCATATTTTAAGTGTAAACGAGGTGTTAGACACGAGGTGCGTTCTCAGTCTAGTGGGTGCGTTCCATTCGACAGGGTCCCTGCGCAGTGTTCACTGCTCCCCACCTCCCTGAACACGGTATATCAGTTGAAGTGGGACTTCCAGTTGCTGCATCCGAAATCTCCACTCAAAGCACTACTCCCTACCCCCTATGTTGGGGTTAGTGAGCTCACCAGCATAACAGAAGCCACTTTCGGACACTACTCGATTGGTGTCTCGGCGCGTCTGATTACATCATCTGTCAGCTGGTGCCGAGCCGGCTCTGGGATAAATAGATTTTTAAAAATAAATACATTACATTATATTGAGCTTATTTCTCCAAAATGTAAAAACTAAAAGTGATTTCTGGCCGTTTCTGTTATAATGCGCTACTCCACATATGATTATAACTTATTTTTACGATTAGCGCAATGCATGATGGTATGTAGGGCTTAGGTTAGGTTTGGTTGTTCACTACTTTTCAAAATGCATTTCTGGGATACATTGAGTGGACTATATAGGGTATAATAATCATCACTATACATTCGGACAGCACTACAAAATGGCGAGCTCAGCTCACTATATAGTCGAATATACGAATCTTT
The DNA here is from genome assembly GCA_030378365.1 of Hybognathus amarus. Lineage (NCBI taxonomy): Eukaryota > Metazoa > Chordata > Actinopteri > Cypriniformes > Leuciscidae > Hybognathus > Hybognathus amarus. Next base: position 639,061 of record JAQIUQ010007031.1, on the reverse strand, counting down.
TCCACGTCATTTGGTTCATTCAAGGAACGAAACGAACGGAAATGAAGATTCGTTCATTTTTATGAACGAGTTCGAACAGCAGAGTCATTAACTTGCGTCACAGAACAGAGCAAGGCGACCATTTGAGCTTATAAAACTTAAACTTTGTTATTTATTTATTTATTTATTAAATGAGCGATCGGTTTCGACTTGATAAGACCCTTATTCATCGTCTGGAATCGTTTAAAGCTCTTTGAACAGTTTGCAGTTTGCACTGAAAGTGTCTTTTGGACCTTGAACCATTTGGTTCCCCCTGAAGTGCATTATATGGAGAAAAATGCTGGAATGTTTTCATCACAAACCTTAATTTCTTTTCGACTGAAGAAAGAATGACATGGACATCTTGGATGACATGGGGGTGAGTAAATTATCAGAAAAAGTTTTTTGAAAACTAAACTACTCCTTTAAGACCCCGAACAAAACTGGAAGAACGAAATGATGTGACGTCATTTGAACAAAATCAGTCCGAAGCGAAGTTCGTTTTGGAGCTACGTTGTATGTTTTCGATTTATTAAAAAGAACCAGCTCTTGTGAGTCATTTGTTCAGAAATCTGACTACTCCTGATAACTGCTCAAAGAATCATTCGTTCAGGATTCAGGATATGCTGGTTATGATTAGTATGCTTTTGATTCAATAAAAAATTTATTCAGTAGTGGCGGTAGAACAGAAACTCAGAGGTGGAGCATTGGTAAGCAGTCTCTTAAATTTTGACTTGAAGTGAAGTTCAAAACATGGTCAGATTACGTTAGGCGGTGCAGAGTTCGTTCTGATGTCTGGGAACAAAATCAGATGATTTGTCTTTGTGAGAGTGTTTTCCAACTAAATTTAGCCCCACACCCTTTGAAGCTGTACCACAACAAAATGAGAAATATCCTTGAGTAAAGCTCATAGTTACATCAAAATGAACATGGACCCCTTAAGACCCTAATTAGGGATTCAGAGATTTTGGGAAACTCATTACACTCCTTAATGTGTTAAAAAGGAGGAGTTATAAGGTTAATAAGTAGGCCAACTTTTTTCATGACGCTAGCTTTCTGTTAACATTGCTACAATGTACTTTAAATGTGTTGTTCTTGCAGGACGTGCAGAGGGGTCATGTTTATCAGGGCTTTGGACTTTTCTCTCCATCCTTCAACCAAACTCCCCCTGGTGTTGGACAGCTGGGGTTTCCTCTGCAGTGGGGCCGCTGTTCGTCATCAACCTATGCGGCAATCGCAGTAATGGTCTTTAAGCACAGCCTAATTGAGGTATCCTGTACATATTGATTATGTCTGAGCTTCTAAACCCTGTATGAAGAAAAACGTAACTGCAGTAACCACCTCAAGAAAGACATACAAGAAAGTATACAATTATTATAATAATTTAGTTTAGTCATAAAAAAACTAAATTAATTCAACTAAAAGAAAATGTTTCTTGTATTATATCTGAAGTGTGAAGAAAAATAAAAGCACATTCTATCAGATACACAGAAGTGTTTCTATGTTTGTCTCTATGTCACAAGAGGGCGCTTGAGTTCAGATGAATGAACTCAGCAACGAACCGGAGAAGTGCTGAGACTGCAAAACCGTTATAACTTCATTAATCATCCTCTTTTTTTTCTTCTTCAACTGTGACATCATAGGAAGAGAGAACAGATGTAGGACTAAAGGGTTTGAAGTCGACTTGGCGTGATGGAATAAGCTAGTGTTGAGGAGTTATTTATTCACACTGTGAATGACAGGACTTCAAAGAAGTCAAAGCCTAAAATAATGTGCTTATGACAGTTTGGCTTAGACGGCTGTTTCTCTCTCTATTAGAATATCTGTTTCAAGTATCAATCAGTTTACCAGCTTACCAGTCCTTACAACTTATTAATACTTTTTTAAAGTCTTCAAAATTTTAAAATAAAACAAATGGAAGGATTCTGTGACTAAAGGTGTACAACAATTAATTAAAATAAATCAACTCATCAATCAACTTATAGTTTTGACCGTACTAAAGGAGTTTTGGGCATTTGTTGGCTGTTGTATATTAGGCCTATCTATGTGTTAGATAACTCATCCATTAAAAATATAATGGTAACAAATATGCAATAACATTATTGACAATAACAACAATGATATAATTAAGCTTAATAAGCTGTATGCATTTAGATCAAAACGTTTTTTTTAACATCATGAGAAACAAATTCAGTCCAGTTTGTCCCACTTTTAGCTGCTTGTGTTACTTGGAGAGGGTACAATTGAAGGTTTGTAAATGTGGATTATTTTTCAATAGGTCTCTGATCATAATTCTTTATGCTCTCTTTACTTTAGGATTATTATTAAGCCCAGGTCAGGTGCTGGAAACACATGTTGACAACCTTTATAACCAGAAAATCTTAACATCTCAGCTGTAATAATTCCTATTTTTTTCTTTGATCACAGTGGAGACTTGCCCTGCACCTGACTCATTAATAAGGCTCCGGAAATACCTCCTCTTCCTCTACACTTCCATTTTCCATGTCAAATCCTAATCGACCAACTGGCGCAACAAGTTCAGAAGGTAATAGCTCGCTTGCTTTTTGTTTGTGTATTCGCTCGCCATCATCTGCATTCCTGACATTATTCAGATATCCATGCATCAAGCTTACTGTATGGGAACAGATCTAGTGTGCCATATCAGGGCAAAATCCAAAGTCAGCCCTTAACCATTTACATTTAAAGGCCTGTTTTTAGATGTTGAGTAGCCTTGAAACTGAGTCTAGACTGTATGATAATGATCTGTGTATGATCTCAGCATAAGCTTCTGAGTGGCGAGATGGCAGGGCTGTTACTTTACTTAAACTGTCCAGATGTTTAAAATCTGAAATGCAGCATGGGATTCAAGGAGAAGGAGTTAGACCATGATTTGGGATTGATCCTGTGAGAATTAGCCACTTCACCTCAGCAAGCATTCCAAGCATTTGAGTTTCCTGTTTGGGAAAACTAGCTATAAGGGCAAAGCAAAGAGAGAGAGATGAGCTTGTAAGGACAGGCTCTATGGAGCAGCTATAACACGGATATCACAGGCTCTCTGACCTCTGTGTGTTAGTGTGTCCTACAGGTGTGAATCATCAGGCAGGTTGGTCATTAAGTTTTAGGTACACTTTGTTTTTGCCCCTTTTGCCTTTAGAATTTTCTTGATTCTTTGTGGACACAAAGTGCTGAAAACATTCCTCAGATTATTTGGGCCATAATCAACCAGTTTCTGCATATTTGTTGGCTGCACATCCATGATGCGACTCTCCCATTCCACCACGTCCCAAAGGTGCTGTATTGGTTTGAGGTCTATTTCAGACTGTTCGTGCTGCAATCGTGATGATGATAGCTCAGTTCACTACGACAAAACACACAGATCACTTTGGTCTTCTCAATGGGACCATTTGGCATCTTTTAAAAGTAAACTTTCTTTAAAATTTAGAATCTTAGGCATCCATTTCGGCGTCTTGTGCTCGTCATCCACAACAAAAAATGTAACGTTAACCAATTATTTGGCTGGCTATTTCTATTTCTCTCAAATATTGCTCCCAAATCTGTCTAAATCTGTGTTAGTGAGCACTTCTCCTTTGCTGAGATAATCCATCCACCTCACAGGTGTGGCATATCAAGATGCTGATTAGATGATTATTGAACAGGTGTGCCTTAGGCTGGCCACTACATATATTGTAAGTTATAGAACATTTACAGATAACTTATAACTTGTAAAATGCTCACTGAAGAATTCCTTGGTCTAAACTTTGTCTGTGCCACCAACTACATCTGGTCATCAAGCTGGTGTGTGATTAACATTTCATATACTATACTTTTAGGCTCCGCACACACTAAATAGCTTGTAAGGATGACAAATTTGGGGTTTATAGAGTAAAGTGTGGGGAAACACTTCTGTTTACATATGTAAATCCCACAAAACCACAATCAAGTCAACTATCCAAGCAGTTAATTAGGTAAAGAGATGGGGAGGAAAAGAGAGAGAGAAAAAGACTGTTTTAATGCCCCATTAATTGAGGTCATTAATTGATATAAGATAATGAGAGTATACAAATAGTTTACTACAAACGATTGAGTTACTTCAACACTAATTGTATTGGGTTTTATTCGATTTACCTTGGTTTTTGCTACGCAAAGTATTTCAGTTTATTTCACATGTGGATGTGCTGAAAATTAAATGGTGAATGTACCACAATTGATTTAAATGTATTATTTTAAAATGTAGTATTGATTAAATGTATTATTTTAAAAATATGATACATTTATGGATAATATTGTTGGCAATGAGGTATGTCCCTTTCTACAAAAAATCTATATTGCCATCTTTGAGATTATACTGTCTGAAAGCTGTCACATGGTCACCCAGAAATGAGTTCATTCGTCTGGCTGCAGAACTCATTTTAGGCATTTGACAGACATGTCTGGAGAAGTGAAATTCTATAGTGTTTAAGTTAATTCCATTCAAGTCTCTGGGAAGAGTGCTGGTCCTTTAATTTATAGCAGAGCAGGCTTCATTACAAAGGACAACTGTTGCACAATAGCAACTCTGTAAGAGTTTAGTAAACATTCATTTATCATCACATTGTGCTAAAAAGAGACACAGGGAAGTCAAACGACCTTTAGATGGTAGATGTATAGAGGCAGTTATTCAATGTTCGTGAATGGGGAGTTTTCATGAATGGGTTTCTGTTGATACTAAAGTATTTGTTAACTTATGATCAAGATAAGCCACTACAGTCAAGTATTTATTTTCCAAAACCAAGAGATCTTCACATGAAATGCTAATAGAAAATGTATTGGTTTACAGGAAATGTTGATAATAAAAAAAAACATTCATAGGATCAGATATTGTGTTGACCTAAAACTAGGTAGAAAACAAAAACAGTTCCATAGGCCAATATCCATACTAAATTATATATAAATACAGCACTGGCCATACAGTAAGGAAGCCCCTGAATAAAGGTGGACTGTGGTTCTTTGTTAGGTCCTCTCCACCTTTTTTTTCCTTCTTTTTAATAGCAGTAGTCCGTCTCAATGAGGCCTCCTGGACTGTCTGACAGCTCTGACTCCAGAGTCAAATACATGGCGCCTGAGAAGGAATAGCTGCTTATGACCTTATTTTCCACTCAAGACTGGACCTTTTCACTGTTGCAGAGCGGTTTCCTGTCTGCCTGAGCAGATTGTGTTTGTTGCTCCATAAAGCTTTGTCTTAATAATCTCTATTCTCTATCTATCCTTGCCTTTTATATTACTTAGTATCACTTAATCATCACAATATCTGATATTATTTAAAATTTGTCTGTCAAATTAATCTGTTATCGCTAGTACAACGCACTAAGCATTTCGCTTGACTGTTAACCTGCCATCCATGCTTGCCGTCTTTCTCTTGCGCGCTCGCCTTTTAGTCTATCAAACAACTGTGGTGAGTAAGGTTTGCACATAGAAACCATCTTTGGCGTATAAATGGCACAAGAAATAACATTCGTCGTATAGATACACACTTTGATGAGACTGTTGGATAGTCAGGCTGACGAAGAACATTTCAGAATTGAAGACACGCATCCAAACTTCAATCGAGGATAGTAAGAATGCAAGGGTGTTATATAATGCTTTGGATGCAAGCTAGCCTAGCGAACCCTGTACATTGTTTGGTTCTGGTTGTAGAGCACTTGCAGGAGGGCAGCTGAGTGACTGAGACGGCATAGTCGCAGGACAAAACGCTGTTCTGTTACGATTATAACATCAAGCAGGCTCTCCCCACTTTGTGACACACCCACTGAGAAGCCTGTTGAAAGTTCACCAGTTACTGGCGACTTCTAGTACACGGAACGTGAAAATAAAGACATCAGCCACCATAGTCTCATGTTTGCTGGGAGCCAGAGAGTCTTACATCAAAGCAAATTTAAAAGTGCTGGCTAATTCTAATCTTAAATTATTATTCATGTTGGCACTAATGGTGTCTCACTTCACCAGACGTTTAATTAACATTAAAGAGGTGTGTGAACTCTCAAGTATGATGTCAGACACTGTAATATGCTCTGGCCCTCTTTCTGTTTGCAGAGTGATGAGATACTTACACTGTCCTCACTCAATGGCTGGCTGTCTAAGAGTCGTAAATATATAATTCATATTTGTCATTAGGATAACTACTGAAAGCTTTTAAGCTAGCTTGAAAAACGCAACTTGATCTTACAGAATTAGTCAAGTTAAAATCTCAAATCTACATTTTCTGTCAAAGATACCAGAAAAGACACCACAAGTATCCACACCACTGTTTCTTTTTGTGAGGATTATCTGGTATCTGTGAGGATTTCCAGTCAGGATTTAGACCATATCATAATACTGAGACTGCTCTCATTAGAGTTACAAATTATTTGCTGTCATCATCCGATCGTGATTGTATATCTTTATTAGTGTTGCATTTGATACTATCATCCACAAAATTCTTTTGAATAGACTTGAAAATAAAATTATGTTGGCATTAGTGGATTTGCATTGACATGGTTCAAATTATACTTATCTGAACCATAATCAGTTTGCAGCAGTAAACGAAAAAGTGCCATATTGATCACAAGTTCCATATGGGAGTACCCCAAGGCTCAGTACTAGGACTTTTTCTTTTCACCCTGTACATGCTACCCTTGGGAGATATCATTAGAAAGCATGCAATTGGTTTTCACTGTTGCACTGATGATACACAGCCATACATGTATATTTCTTCTCGCCCAATTCACAAAATGAACGGAATGCATAGCTGATGTAAAAAAAAATAATTTTTTCAGAATTAAGTAGTGGGAAATTTCTAGATATTCTAATTATTGGACCAAAAACCTTGGTACTTGTCTGAAGTATAAAATCATTGGTTACCCGTAAGCCAATCACATAACGTTTGGTTATGAGGTGTGTTATTCGCCAGCTCAGCCGCATCGAACTTCCAATGTAAACACATGTATGATGCAAAAACTAAACCATAGAGCGAAATACCAGAATGAACATGGCTGTCCAAGTTTTGATGCCTTCTTAACCTGATCCTTAATGAGTGCAACCAAGGGGGACACAATCACACCCCGTGCATCCCATCTCTCTATATCTGCGGTTGTTTCGATTTCCTTAACCTAAAATACAGTCTTAAACTCTCAGCCCGCCTCCGTTCGTTGAATGGCCGCTGTTTTCAGGCCGACGGAAAACTGAGAGACATGATGATGTCTCAGACTGGTACAGAAGCGAACTGAAACGGAGCAGAAGTATGAAGTCTGATGCAGTCAGGCTTGAGTTTATGAGCACTGCGGTGCTTTCAGTTGTGGAAACCAATATTTCTGCTGCTCCTGAAGTGCCTCCTGTTGGTACTTTTTTGTAAACAGCATCATTTTGCAGGGCCTTGCTACAGAGCAAACTAAAGGGTGGTTGTGGATAAAAATTGGGATGGAAGATTATAAAAAAAAATCTTTTGTTCCCTTGCAAAACTTTCCCAGAGAAACTGTGCTTTCCCTCACAAAGATATTTAAGTGCCCTCACAAAGATATTTGCGTTCCCTCGAAATCTTTTGGGTTCCCTCGCAAAAACTGTTGTGAACTCGGAGCTACAACCCAATTTTCCTCAAAAGAGCTTTAAAATATAAATTTGTCTCTTAGCAGGCGGTTGAAAGACAAGTCCCAATAAGGGACCAGATAAGAGCCTGGAAATTGGAACTTGTTGTCTATGTTACTGTCATTGTAAATAGGTGTCATTTGTGTTTTTACAACAACATTTAGTCATGAATATTGATCCAGGAAGTTAGAATCTGTGAATATATTGACAACTTTAGCTACTGAACTCCTTGAGTTAAGCATGGACTGGATTTCTTTATATTTATGTGTAAGTTAAAACACTATGAAATGCTGTTAACGTTTCAGAGCTGTCTGAAATACTGCCAGCAGGACATTAACCAGGAAGTGTCTGTCCGAAACTCACAACAGTTTCTGCGTGGCAAACGCAAATATCTTTGTGAGGGAACGCAAAAGTTTCGCATGAGAACGCAAATATCTTTGCGAGAGGTAACGCAAAAGTTTCTCAGAGGAATGCAAAAGATAAAAAAAGGTTTTCTCCCATCCCAAATTTTTTCCTTATTATTTCTTCTCTGTCAGTAGAAAATGTGGTTAACACCCAGACATCCTTGGAAAAAAAAAGAATACAGCCATATACTGTGAAACTGGATTTTAAAAATACAGTGATATACATTTTTGTCAGCCCAGCACTAATTATAGCAATCACAAAATCGAAGGAGCAATATTTATTTACTTTTACATTTTTAAATACATTTAAATTGAAATTATTAATAAAAATATATATATATATATTTACAATGCTACTGTTTTACTCTAGTCTGTTTATCTGTTCTGTAATCACACTTAAACCGATTTGTCTTATCGAGATTTTTCTGTGAGATGTAGCTTCTTACACAGAATAAAGCAGTTGTATGTCATATATATGTTATAAGTCATAAATCAACAAAGCGTTTCAATCTTCTGTTTATTAAGCTACAACGATGATGCCCGATAGGGATTTTGCTGGAATGCATTATTGTAGCTACTTCTGCGGCGGGGCATATTTGGTGTGTTTGCGTAAGACACACGGGTGTTCAGATGGAGCTGCATTTACCACCGATCAGCAGTTCTGCACTGACAAGCTGCACATAAAATAATCGTAGCCTTTGCCAAATCAAGTGTGGTTTCATTGCGTTTAATTGTGCAGCCCTATTTTTGATCAAATAAATGCAGGCTTGGTCAACGATAAAACACTTATTTAAAAAAAAAAAAAAAAAAAAAAAAAATAATATATATATATATACATATATATATATAATATGCACTCACCGGCCACTTTATTAGGTACACCTGTCCAACTGCTCGTTAACACTTAATTTCTAAGCAGCCAATCACATGGCGGCAACTCAGTGCATTTAGGCATGTAGACATGGTCAAGACAATCTCCTGCAGTTCAAACCGAGCATCAGTATGGGGAAGAAAGGTGATTTGAGTGACTTTGAACGTGGCATGATTGTTGGTGCCAGAAGGGCTGGTCTGAGTATTTCAGAAACTGCTAACCGCTCTCAAACTGACTGGTTTGAGCTGATAGAAGGGCAACAGTGACTCAAATAACCACCCGTTACAACCAAGGTGGGCAGAAGAGCATCTCTGAATGCACAGTATGTCGAACTTTGAGGCAGATGGGCTACAGCAGCAGAAGACCACACCGGGTGCCACTCCTTTCAGCTAAGAACAGGAAACTGAGGCTACAATTTGCACAAGCTCATCGAAATTGGACAATAGAAGATTGGAAAACGTTGCCTGGTCTGATGAGTCTCGATTTCTGCTGCGACATTCGGATGGTAGGGTCAGAATTTGGCGTCTACAACATGAAAGCATGGATCCATCCTGCCTTGTATCAACGGTTCAGGCTGGTGGTGGTGGTGTCATGGTGTGGGGAATATTTCTTGGCACTCTTTGGGCCCCTTGGTACCAATTGAGCATCGTTGCAACGCCACAGCCTACCTGAGTATTGTTGCTGACCATGTCCATCCCTTTATGACCACAATGTACCCAACTTCTGATGGCTACTTTCAGCAGGATAATGCGCCATGTTATAAAGCTGGAATCATCTCAGACTGGTTTCTTGAACATGACAATGAGTTCGCTGTACTCAAATGGCCTCCACAGTCACCAGATCTCAGTCCAATAGAGCATCTTTGGGATGTGGTGGAACGGGAGATCGCATCATGGATGTGCAGCCGACAAATCTGCGGCAACTGTGTGATGCCATCATGTCAATATGGACCAAACTCCCTGAGGAATGCTTCCAGCACCTTGTTGAATCTATGCCATGAAGAATTGAGGCAGTTCTGAAGGCAAAAGAGGGTCCAACCCGTTACTAGCATGGGGTACCTAATAAAGTGGCCGGTGAGTGTATATATATATATATATATATATATATATATATATCACTGACTCCAAACTAGAGATTACATAATATTTACATTTTGCTGTATCAGTTGCAGTACTGGCAGAATATAATTACACATTTAAACCTTTCCATCCAATCTTACTGGTCCGTTAGTGTTTCTTCTGTCTTTTAAGGGGATTTTAACAACTAACCCGAGTTCTTTTTTGAATGACTTAATTGGTACAATATCATTTACCACTTACACAGCAGATTGTTTAATCACTTAAACTCTGATATCATACATTAATATTTAATCTCAGATGTGACATAAAACATGCCCCCATTGTAGCACCATCACAGTTTAATTTACCATGTGTCAGTTTGTTTGTCTAAGTGGTTCAATCTTGTGGTTTCTCTGTCTTCAGGGCTTTTAAAAAATCATTTTCCTCCTCTCAAATATGACCAAGCTTACACACATCAAAACCTGTTATTATTGCAGATTGAATAACTGCAGGGCACTGAAACAAACATGTGTGTAGCAATTATGTGGGTATACCACATAACAACAAAGTTTATTAAGCTTCACTGTTGAAGTTTTCGTTGACACTGCTAGATACTGTATTAGATGCTAAAAGGCTCCAAGTAAGACCACTAGACACGTTTCCATTACAGATTTGCTCAAAACGTTTGCGATATTTTCTAAATGTCGATAAAAAACTAAAATGTATTTTTTTCCTCTCACGATAAGTCGTTCCAAAAATCATGGCAACGGATGTTGATAGGTTTATGTCACAGCCACCGCATACACATTATTATTATTATTATAAATGGAAGGAGACGTGGTGTGCTATCCAAGCATTAATGCCAGGGAAAGACAGAGTTCCTGGGTGTTTCTCCCTCATTTCTGCTCCGAGGTCTTGATTGTGGCATTTCTTTGAGGTTTAGAGTCCAGTAGGCTATTCCTGTAATTATTGTTTCTTTTAATGAATTGAATAAATAACTCGGTCTCGTATTATGTCCAAATGGTCAGTGTACTTGCATTCGTTTTCCCTTATTTAACCCGTAATTGCTAAACAAAAAATGAACGGTTGTTGTATTTTTAAAATGCAAAGTTGAATACCAACATTTTAGTTTGACTAGTAGGCCTACACCAAATGCTATGCAAAAAAAGTAAATAAATAAATAAATAAATAAATAAATAAATAAATAAATAAATAAATATATATATATATATATAAATATATATATATATATATATATATATATATATATATATATATATATATATATATATATATATATATATATATATATATATATATATTAATTAATATGTAGATTTTACTAGTTTTCTAAGGCCAAAAAATGATAACCTGGAAATTATATTTGCCCACATCTGAATGAGAAGAGCCATAACCACAGCCTACAGAAAGGTGATTTATAGGTCAGTTATAGGCTATAAACGTGTCTGAAAAAATAACGAGGCATTTTAATTGATTATTATTAAACTATTGTTTTCCTAAATCAGTGTCGGCTAAACATATCTCCATCTCCATTCTGGTACCTTTAGAGAGAAATGCACATTACATAATCAGAAGGTATTAGCTTTCGATTCGAATTTGTTCGTTGTAAAGTAGACATTTCAAGCTTTAGTCTACATAGGCTATTTGGTTTCAGTTCTCACACTTCAGTTTACAGAGATCATGAAAGTGCGCCTGATTGTTTTATTTTATTTTACAAAAGCACAACGTTTTCTTGTTATTGTGAGATTACGCTGAAAAGTAGTTGCGAAATAAAGAATCATTATTTTCTGTATGATCAGAAATGATAGAGTATTTTAAGTTGTTTCCACTGTTGATAGGAAAATGCAAGTGCTCGACGCCGGCGCATGCCTGCCGTCCAGTGCAAACTCCACACTCCGCACACTTGCGTCAAAATCTTGTGTTTATTTGTGATAATCTTAGCCCTAGTATTATTATTGTCCAACCTGTATTTTGAATGAAATGTGACTAATTGCTTTGTTCCTTTTGTAGATACAAAAGTGTCTTATACATATGTAGCCTAATAAATTGAATAATAATGATGATAATAATAATTATTATTATATTTGCGGACACAGACCCAAAACACACAGCGTCTTATAAGTCAGGTGACTGTAAATGTGCAAAACCCGTTTCCATTGCAGTTTTGCGAAATATTCCTTTTCGAATTGCCTGAAAAACCTCCTCATGAACGGTTTGACCACTTTCAGTTGCTTTAAACCAGTTCCAGATTTCTTAGAAAACTGAATGTTAATGGTTTGCTTGTCACATGATCAGTCTTCCACTCTGCTAAGTCCATTTGGGCCTCCTGATACATTGCATTAAAAATCCTGCACACTTTCAAACTCAGCACTTCAAAAACCATTACGCCACTCATCTACACATTCAGAGCACACCATCTATTGGCCTTAATACAGAGGGAATTCTTACCAGCACTTGGAGATGCTGTAATTCAAAACAAAACAATCTGGATAAAAGATTCTGTTTCTTTCATCGTGTAATGTTTTGGCATGCGATAAAAGGTCTTGGACGTCAGTTCTACGGGTGTACAATTCACATGAGACATAAAGGAAAATGAATTGAGAGCAGATGGAATAGTGCATAGGCCCAATATCACAATTCATAAACATCTGGCTTTAGAATTAAGCTTGGGAAATGTTCTCTGGTGTTGCGGCAGGATAAACTGAAATCATAATCAGTTTCAGCATTTAGAATTACAGTTAACTTTCGATGGAGAAGAGCTATGCAGCCATATTGGGAAAAAAGGGTGTATTTACTGACTACTGTTTTTTACTCAATTTACTCAAAATATATATTTAAAGAGGGTGGAGTCCCAGTAACAAACATGAGGCAGAACACTTAAGATATGGGAACCATATTCTTCATGGTTCAGTCATGGCCCAATGGTTAGTGTCAGACTGGTAACCCTAACCGCATCGTTCAACTTTAAAATTATAGTGACATGTTTGCTAATGAAGTAAACAAATTAAAAGCCATATGTGTGTGGTGTGGCTTTTGTGTTCATGGTTAAGTGTTATTAAACTGTCATTTGCATTACTGCTGAAAAAGTGTTCTAGCAGGAAAATCGGTAACACTTTAGAATACGGTTCCTTCGTTAATGAATAACTACACAAGAACCAATGAGTAACACAATATTAACAATCTAGTAACTACTATTAACTAACAAGAAACTCTGATTAACGAACTAGTAAGTAATAGCGCACAGATGAATGTGGTACTTCACCACTCTTAAGTAATCAATAACAACTATTTTTTAATACTTCCCAGAGAACTACTGAAACAGTTTATTAATAAATCTAGTAACTACTATTAACTAAAAGAAACTCTTATTAACGAATTAGTAAGTAATAGCTCACAGATGAAAGTGTTACTAGATACTTCTGTGGGAATTACTAATGTTTTGGATTCGTATTATAAAGTGAAGACCATGGGAACTAACTAGTAATGACTCAAGTGTTACTAAAGACATTTTCTAAAAGTATACTAAAGTTCACCAAAAATCTCTAACGGTTGCACAAATCATGACTAGATCATGTAGTAACACTTGAGTCATTACTAGTTAGTTCCAATGATCTTCACTTCCAAATGCCTAGACAGAGTATCACTTTCATCTGTGAGCTATTACTTACTAATTTGTTAATAAGAGTTTCTTTTAGTTAATAGTAGTTACTAGATTGTTAATAAACTTTTTCAGTTGTTCTCTGGGAAGTATTAAAAAAATAGTAGTTATTGATTACTTAATAGTGAACTACCTGAGGAAAGTTGCTCAGGATGTTGACATGTCAGGTCGACTAAAAAATGTGAAATGGTGGTCAATAGTTCAATGTCTGCCTACAATTCAATTATATTAACTGCCATAATAACATTAGAAATTCATGAAAAAACCTGACAACTTATCGTTATAAAATCATTGTTTATATAAAACGTTAAGAATTCATGTTTTTATCAGTACCATAGCAACTCTTACATTTTTTCGAACGCATTCGGATGACCAACGGACACGATTTCCTTCGCACCGCACTCGGTTCAGAACCCGGTATGACTTCCGGCTCGTTGCAGAGTCGTATTGGAGAGGATTTTAACTACCAGTGTGAAGGCGGCGTAAGAATGCAGGTTCGATTCTCATTACCAGCAGGAGAAGACTGAGGTGACCTTGACAAGTCACCTAACCCCTACTACTCCGGGTGTGTGTCCACTGTTTGCAGTGTGTGTGTGTTCACTACTCACTACTCCTAATGTGTGTGCACTAACTTACATTGGATAAATGCAGAGGACAAATTTCGGGTATGGGTGACCCTTCACAATGAAAACGTGACTTTGAGTTAATATGAATTATCCAACAATTCACCAAAATGTAAAATAGTGTTTTGGTTGAATTTCTGAAAATAATCATTCATAATAATTTGTGAAAGATTCAAACCGGTTTTCTAAAATATATGGGTAAAAAAAATTAATTCACAAACATCACTATCATGGTCTTACTGGAGTACTCAATGTCTTCACTTCAAAGTAACAAGCCATTTTTCTTCTCACTATTTAGGAGAATAAACAGTTATTTGTATGGAAGCAAATCATAGGAAAAAGTCACATAATAAAACTAGTACTAGATAAAGAGTGCTAAACTTGAAAAATGTCCACCATTGAATTCCACCCATGTGTTCTTACCTTGTCAGCTGCAGTTCAGCTCTATTATGCATGTATATGCCTGCAACACATTTTCTTTTTTCTTGCTCTCTGACAGCATATGAATGAAGATGGCGTACCTGACCTACAGCCACGCACATATATTCACTAATGAATAATTCACAGTCATGCAGATTTCAGCCACATGAAAGTCTGCTAAGAATATAACAACTCTGTTTTTCATTCTTTCTCTTTCTCTCTGCCAGACAGGCTGTTGTGAAGTTCAGTGAAATCACACCTGTGACCGTATATCACTCCAACTTTCTGTCAACAGATAAACAACAAATAACATGATGTAGAAAACGGATATTGGTTATATATATAATCAGCAGAGGGCAGAGGCGTAGGTTTGATTTTGAAATTGGTGGGGACGGGGACCTCAATTTTGGGTATTCGATTCACGTGTTCAATTTCGATTAGACTTCGTTTCGAAGCTCTCTTATCGATTCCATTTCCGCTTCAATTTTCTATTTTCGATTCCTAAATTTGATTCTCAATTCTGACTATAATGAATACTGATGTAATACAAATGGACATAAGTTTACTAATGGTTAATTAATACAAAGAAATTAAAAGCCACAAACCTGTATATAAATCTCTTTTTATTTTAGGTACACTATACATGCATACAGGGATTTTGATGCAAGATGCAAAAAATTCCTAACAGTCGCAACTCTGACTAAAACAGGATCAGGTTATCCTTTATGTTTAAGATAGATATAGATAAATAAATATATAAATAATTAGAGTTTTTTTATTACATTGATCATTGGATAGTCTTTAGTCCAGACTGAATTAAATACAGAGGCTATTAAATCTGATTGCTTACAATTAATGCTATTTTATGTTGTTATGACAACAGAATTAATGACAGACACAAATGGCTGCGTTCACTTTAAGAACTAGTGCGCGAATCCATTACTGTCTCACGCGTTTGACGCTTGTTCGAGACATAACTGACTGTCTTTACGAGGTTACTCACCAAGACCATAGTTGACATAATTTTGCGTGTTTTAACTGTTAAAGCGATATAATCCAGGGATAAACATTTGTTTCTGGCGAGCTGTTTGTGAAGCGGATTTAGGCTGTAGCCTACATGTGCACGCAGTGAAAGACATCTTTGAAAGTGCGCGAGCACGGGGTGGTTTTACATTGCTTGAATGTTTAAACTGATAAAACTTAAAAAGACATGAAAATGATAAACGTTAGTTACGATCATAGGTTACGATGCAATGCTGACCCGATTGTGCAAGTGAATATTCCGTCGCGAGTGTGTACCTGCAGCCAGCGCGCTTGCCTAGTGCAGAGAGAGAAGAACGCAGCACCGCAAGTATAATTTCCTTAATATGGAAAAAATATATAATCGATTTTGAATCGACCACATTTTAATAAACGATTAATTGAAAATCTATTTTTTTTGCCCAGCTAAAAACCCTAATCATTTTATAAATATATTTTAAGTTTTGATTGAAATTATTGCTATGGGATAAATCAGTGTCACTGGATATTGGTAGGGACACGTCCCTGAGCGTCCCTACTAAATTCTACGCCCCTGGCAGAGGGTGATGATTAAAAAAAAACTTTGCACATCATAATTTGCATATGGCTCCCCATGCACAGCAACCAACAGTTTCCAACTGTGAGAAGAAACCCATCATAAATTTTTCGACAGCAAGTATATTCAAATTGTCAGTTGCTATTGAAAAAAAAAACGTCAGAAAACCTTACAGTGTTGCATATATATTTATACATGCAGTGAATGGGATCATTTAACTCCAATTCCTGTGCACCCTTTACCAGATTAACTTTACAGACAGCTTCAGGCAGCTTCGCTCTCCCAGCATCCCGCACTCTCCCTCTGTTGTGGGCTGCCGGCAGTTAGAGGCGAAGTGCACATGTTGGTGTTTATTTCCATTCTGTCATGTGTATGAATCTGATTACAGGTCACTAAGTCAATATTTAGCTTTTGCGGACGGATTGCAGGCGGTCAGTATATTTTGCTTCTTGCCACTTCTCCCAGCATCTGCTGCCAGAAGCCTGCGTGTAAAAATCAAAAGTGCTCCAATGTGACAAATATAAAGACAAACAAACAAGTTCAGAGCGGCTGTGTAAAACAGGGTGGCATTGCATCTGTTATCCTTATTCAAATCTTATGCATAATTCTTAGCCTTTATAGGTAGGCTATTTATAAAACAATAACTGTCCAAATTAGATATACGACCGGTCAAAAGTTTCAAGATCGGTAAGATTTGTTATGTTTTTAAAAGAAGTCTCTTCTGCTCACCAAGGCTGCAATTTTTTTGATAAAAAATACACAAAAAACACTGATAGAAATATTATGACAATTTAAAATGACTTTTTTATGTTAATATATATTAAAATGTAATTTATTCCTCTGAAAAAACACAGAATTTTCAGCATCATTACTCCAGTCTTCAGTGTCACATGATCCTTCACAAATCACTCTAATATGATGATTTTATGCTCCAAAAACATGTATGATTATTATCCATGTTGAAAACAGTTTTTTACATTTTTATTTCAGGATTCTTTGATGAATAGAAACTTCAAAGAACAGCTTTATCTGAAATGGAAAGCTTTTGTTACATTAAACACTACCCTTTAAAAAGTTTGGGGTCAGTAAGAATTTGTATTTATTTTTGGGGAAAATAAATAAGAAATCAATACTTCTATTCATCAAGGATGAGTTACATTGATCAAAAGTTACAGTAAAGACATTTATAATGTTAGAAAGATTCTAATTAAATAAAATGCTGTTCTTCTGAACTTTCTATTCATCAAAGAATCCTGAAATAAAATGTAAAAAACTGTTTTCAACATGGATAATAATAGCATTTGTTCGTCTGAGCATTCTGAGCTTCTTGAAAACTAAAACTTTGTGATTTATTTGTTAAATGAGCGATTGTTTCGCTTGATAATACCCTTATTCATTCGTCTGAGAATCGTTAAAGCCCTTTGAACAGTTTGCACTGAAAGCTGTCTTTTGGACCTTAACCATTTGGTTCTATTGAAGTGCATTATATGGAGAAATGCTGGAATGTTTTCAGATTAAAAACCTTCTATTTCTCTTTCTTGACTGAAAGAAAGAGAAAGACATGGACATCTTGGATGACATGGGTATGAGTAAATTATTAGCAAAAGTTTTTTTTTTTACAGTGAGGATGTAAGTGTACAACCAAACTTCTGTCATTACTCTACGGTTTTGTTCCAAACCCGTCAAGAACTTTAGTCCCATCTTTGGAACACAAATTAAGATATTTATTGGAATCTCTTGAGCTTTCCTGACATTTTAATGGTGTCTTTACCACCTTTCTGTGCCTTGAAAGTGGTAATGATGTTGCAGTCTGATGGGGGGTCAGAAAACTTCTTAATATTTCATTAAAAATACCTTAATTTGTGTTCCTGAAACACAAACGGAAACTCCTTCCGTATTCGGAACGACAAGAGGGCGAGCAATTAGTGACCGAAAATGAATTTTAACCTTTCAACAAACCTCTCTGAGATCTAGACCATCTTGTAAAAAAAAAAAAAGAAACACACGGACGACACAAAAGTCCCTGTGTTCACTGAAAATACAGACACAACACAAATATCATAACATATGTTGATTATTATGTTGTTTAAAGACTCACTAAATTGGTGCATAACAGGTCGGCAACTCAAAGAATTTGTTCACATAAGTCTGAGCTGCACAAATCTTGGACTGCGTATAGGGGGCAGTTTCTGTATGAACACATCATGGTTAAACTCTGCCAGTTTACATTCTGGCCCTTAGGCTGAGGGGATTTAAAATTTATTAAAAATAGAGAGAGTATTTTTTCTTTCAGTCATGACTCTCATTTCAGGGTTGCACCTGTGTAAGCAGACCACACATGTCTCTGACCCATAGACAGTGAATACAGACATATGTGAACACTGCGGCAAAAACACACATGCTCACAACCTTTATCAGAATGAAAAGGAATTGTTTTTCTTTTCTTATAGTTTTTTATTAGTCCCTTTTCCTATAGCTTTTTCATTTGATCTCTGCTGAGCTTCTAGTATAACTCACAGAAACAAAAGTTACAAGAGAGAACTAGTAAAACATTGAAACTTGCTTTGGCAAACCTATATGTATTAATACTTTGGGTGAATTAGAACATGATGTGAATTCAGTGTTATTTCAAAACTTTAGATCGAGACCATATATTCATATATTGTGTTTAGGCAACACAACAATCACTTTTAAAACAAGAATTCAAATTCATAAAATGTTCAACTTATTTTCTAAAACTGGTTGTATGCATAAACCAATAGTACAGATATTTCACAGAAGCCAAAAATAGATAGGACTTTCATTCTTTTAAAGTTTAACATCAATGTAAATTAATTTGTATGTATGGTTTATATTATTCACCAGTTATCCCTTTGCCCCTAAAACACCCAAAAGGTTCCTCAAACTCTTAACGCCTGCCTTCGTTTGCAGTGTAATAGGTGAACAACACGCAGGAAAATAAGTTCAGCCCCAACCACCAACTCAATTTCACTTAAACTCACACACACATCTGGAATTCATTGTAAAGCAGGGAAAAATTGGGGAAATGAGAGCGAGGAGAGACTTGTAGATGCCTTACATTTCCTCTGATGCTGAGATACTGTTGTGTGCCGAAAATCTCCTGGCGGTTTGTTTGCCTGCACTTTTTCTGGAATAATAGAGGCATTTTGGGAGGGAAACAAATCAGACATTCACACACAACCCTGCTTGAAAATATGAGTTAATGCCTGGGACAAGGCCATTTTTTCGGAAATATTGCACTGATTACACTTTAAATTGGAACGCAGTAACAGAGGCTTGTGCAGCCAGAAGCAAACAGTTTGTAATTTGAACAGATGGTCTTATGTAGATGTATTCTCTTTCATCTATGTTGTAGACCATCTAAAATGAGACATGGATTACTGTAAGATAGCATAATGCATTTCCTCTTGGGTCTCTGTCAGAGAATTGTAATTTAGAAACAATGTGTGCGGTGGATTGGTTTTGTTTATCTGTGAGAATTAAACAGAAATATACTTTAGCATGTTTTTCTAATTTACTAGTTTATATCCAACTTTCCCAGCTGTTAATATCTCCCTTTAAATGTTATAAATAACTTGGAAAACTGAACTCTACATTGCCTTGCTGATGTATGAGGGGTCGAGGTTAATAATAGCATGGTAATAGTTCAGGAAAACTGGTATCAAGTTAAACAGACCAAAGGAAAAGCAAAATTGTTTGGATCTCCATTCATAATCAATAGGCCATTATTATAGAGGCTGCAAGTCTCTCTGCGATTAAGTGTACTCTTGGGATCAAAGCGGCCTGCCATTCAGATAAGGCAGAATGGGAGCAATTTGATTGGTGCCTGATTTGGGAGCAAACAGATTTTCTCAGTGGATAATTGGACATGATGTCACGTTCCTGCCATTTTGACCACTCCTTCTTGACCTTTTCCATTCTGCTTTATTTAAAAATAAAAAAAATAAAAACTTTGTTAGTTCTCTGAGGAACTGAACAAAAACATGCTGTTTTTGGCAGACAAATCAGCTAACATCCCTGAAGCTGAAATAGCTCCTTTCTCTTACCAGTGGAATTGGAAACACAAGAAAAACCTTTAACTTTGTTTTCTGAAGTTTAATTTCCGTACTTTGCTCTAAGTGTTCCCAGCTGCCATCCCCCCTTTACGTAACACTTTTCTCGGCAGGGTTCTGTCTTAACAAGGGTGCCGCACAGTCCCTGGGTCCCAACATTTATTTTGCACACCACTTCAAGTCAGCATCCAAGCATTGGTGACTGGAAGCTCATGATTTAATAACCACAGAGTTGAGACACAGGGTGAATCTGGTCTCATTATTGACTGAAACTTATATCTCACTTTTATTTTTCTGTACACATTTTATTTTTCTCTTTTGCACAGGTTACCAAAGACTCCCTCCACATCAGACAAACAGAAATCCTGCCTCAAACTTGAGCCATTGGTTCGTAGGAAGTTTTGCTATTAGGTGGAACAGGATACTCAAGAAATAGTTCAATGCAAAAATACACAAACTTATTCTATTCAAATTAGCCTGGGATATTAAAAGTGTTTTAACATTGAACAAACAATTGTTCTTCCATTTGAGGTATAATGAGTAGGGCTGTCTAACGACTCAACCGCAATTAATCACATTCAAAAAAAGTGCGTGTTTACATAATATATGTGGGTGCACTGTGTATTATTATTTTGTGTATGTATACTGTATATATAAATACACACACATGCTTGTATATTTAATAAAAAAATATTATTTATGTTATATATATATACAACTAACTATAAGTAACTTTGCCGCTACATGTCAACTAACTATCATTAGAGTATTAGTCAACTGTCAGCTTAATATCTGCTAACACTTTCATTTTGTTGGTCCCCTAACAGACATTCAACTGACTGTAAGTAACTTAGCAACTACAAGTCAACTTGTTCTCCTAACCTGAACCCTAACACCTAACCCTAACCTAACAGTCTACTGACAGTCTACTACAGCCTACTAATACTCTAATGACACTTAGTTGACATTTGTAGTTTAAAAGTTACTTGTAGTTAGTAGAAAGTGACTATCGAAATAAAGTGTAACCTAAATGGTATATAAATCTATATATATAGTATATACATTAAAATATTTCTTAAATATATACAAGCATGTATATATATATATATATATATATATATATATATATATATATATATACATACACATGCTTGTATATATTTAAGAAATATATATACATATATATAAACAGCCTGGTCTCATTGTTAATACGTAGGTATTTTACGTTTTTGCAAAGATAGAAAACGTACTTTTTAGTACGTTTTGAATAGATGCTGAAACGTATAATATGGACGTATCTGCAACATTTAAACTTAACATTATTACGTTTTTACAGCTAAAAAACGTAAACTGTTTACGTATATTCTATATCATACAGATATCTGTATAATTTCCCTTTTTACCATTTTATAGATAAATGTAAGATCCCTGTAACCCTAATCCCAAACCTAAACATACCCATTTTATACATAATATAAAAAAAGGATAAAACGGTGTTGGAAAAGGGCAGTTTTATTAACAATATAACGTTAGCATTAAAATCTATTTTGAGCCACCAATCCTACTCCTACCCCTAAACCTACCCATAACAATTCCTTAAAACTAACATATAACAAACTACAATTATAAAGAAAAACATAACTAACAAACAAGTATAATCACAATAATTTATTTATTGCGAAAATGTTAAAACCAATACCAAAAGCCGTTCACATGATGAAGCGTTGCAGTCGCAGTCTTCTCTGGCAGTATTGTAATAGTTTTGTATGAAGTACAGAGCAGAAATGAAATTATAATCAATGAAAATGTTAATCCGGCTTCGGTTCGCGCTTTCTCCATTTCAAATGATTAACCAACCGTCTCACAGTCCTTCATGTCGCAATCTGTGACGAAGCAGGGAAGAGCCAATGAACGTTTGATATCACTGCCGTAAAATATGACGTATCGCTTCTCAAGGGCGCATTTTTTGAATTTGAATTCATAACCAGCCCCGTGTTTGACATGTACGGTCGCTGCTGAGAATGGAGGAGACGAAGATCACGACAGGATAAGAGGCTGAATTAGGAGTTGTTTCTTGCATACAACTATGGATTCTAAAGATTTGGATTACATCAACCTAATAAAATTGATGTCTTTTGTGAATTTTGTTGTGTTTTTTATAGGAGAAAACGCTTTATGTGTCTCAAGGTAAATAAACTATTACAAAACGGTTAAACGAGTAACGTTAAAGAATGTATTTTTAAGGTTTTATATTGTATTGTTTAACACCATGCAGGCGAAACGAGCAAAATGTTAATATTTATGAGTATTATATCAATAAATGCGACTAAAAACTTAATTAATAAGACCGTGGAATGCAATAGGGTCAAAACATAATGCTACGATATTAATATGAATAAATTGTGATACATCATACGTACAAATGTGTACGTCGGTGGATTTGTTCATACGTAAATAAATGACGTTTTTGTGCTGTCAATACGTAAATATTTTACGTTTTAATACTGTAAATACGTCTGTATTATACGTTTCTGCGCATATAAAACGTAATTATACATACGTATGATAGAATGACACTTTACGTACAAATGCATACGTAATTCTCATGAGATCACGTTGATATAAAATAATTATACACAGTGCACCCACATATATTATGTAAACACAAACTTTTATTTTGGATGTGATTAATCGCGATTAATCGTTCTAACAGCCCTAATAACTAGTAGTAACCTTCATGAATCTTTGCATTCTTGCACATACAGTTAGACATAAAAAGAAGAATTAATTTAGTCCTGAAATAATTCTATATTGTAATTATAATTATATAATTACGTAATAGTTATATGAAGCAATGGCTGTTTTTCCCCCTCACAATTACCGATTGAATGCAAATACATGTCTTTAACATCTATCATTCAGTTTCTCTTGATCCTCTGTTGCATAGCTGTGAGATTCAGTCAGATTACAGCAGTCATCAACTGCCTTCCACAGCAGCTGATAAGCGTCACCACAAACACTTTTTGCATTTGCTCAACAGTTTTTTGGCTGTGAGATTTTGCTAAATAAACCATTGAAATCAGCAGCTGCTTTGCAAAAGAGTCTCCATTATTTATATGTAAACTTCTGGCTTTATTAAAAGATAGTAAACAAGTGGTTTTAATGTGTGACTCTGGCCGTTGGCCAGTGTAAATGCTTTTGTTATGATAACAGGCTAATTTCCTGTAGTTAAGATTTTTGTTTAACTTCAGGCCTATTCTCAGCCACTGCCTGGCAAGGGCCTAGAGCTTGAGTTTTGTCAGACTCTTAACCTTAGCTGTAAGGAGCATACCAGATGTGGCTTATTTAAGCAAATTATTAGCTGTTCTAGTACATGTAGCTTTCCAGCTGAAGTATTTCCATCCTATTTTTGGCAAAGGGAAGAAGACGACATTCCACTGTAGCAAGATCACTTTTTCCCTACACAGTGACAGCTCGTGGTGCTTGATCATTTAACTTCATGGAATTCTCGAACTAAGGCAATTAATATTCACAAACTTCACTCCAACTCTGCCTCCCATAGCCTTTGCTGCTTTCAAACATCCCAAATAGGAATGGAAATAATCCACAAGGCGTATTATGCCTGGAATATTTAAGAAGCTGTATGGATTCCCAGTAAAGAATAAAGGCAGACTTGTTTTATGACACTTATGTTCTATAAAAATATATTCAGCCATAAAAGCATGGACAAAACCAAAGCATTTGGCCATCTAAAATATAGAGTTGAAATAAACCCTGTAGTTTTTCAACATTTCTGCTTAAGGAAACTCTGCTTAATGTTAACAAGAAATCAAAACTGAACCCATTTGTCCTGTGTAATGCAGATTCCTGTTCTTAATGTGAATGATTCATTGTTTGCATGTTCATCCAAAAAATAATAATAATCCATTAATACATCCAAATAATAATAAATCCAGTCGTATTAATAACCTTTAAAAGTGGGGTAAGTCGTTTTTGAAATATCCTGTTCTGGAAAAGTTAGTTGGGCGACAACAACAATCGTGTAGCCAATCAGCATAGCAATATAACGGTGGAGGAGAGAACAATCACGAGGGAGATTTAAACTGAAAACTGCAGAAATATTGATGAGACACAATACAAAAGAGAAAAGCTCAGAAGAAACCACTGGAAAATAAATGGTTATGTCTGGGCAAGAGCTTTAGGAACAGGACGTTGCTTTGATTTGGGTCCACACGTGAGCAACATTGGGTTTGAGTGTCATTGGGTGTCTGGAGCTGCTGTGCTATTGGCAACTAACTCTTGTTTGTAATTACTATTGTGTGTCTTCATCGTCGGTTAGGGACCTGAGTGTGCTCATTGATGCCAATCTTTCATTTGAAAGTCATGTGTCTAGTATCTGTAAAACCTTAATATTAAAAATATATATAAATTACCCAATATGCTCTCATTGACAAATGCGGAACAATTAGTTAATGCGTACATGACATCTAGATTATTGTAATGCTCTACTGGGTGGTTGCCCTGCACGCTTAATAAACAAACTACACCTACTGTAGTACAAAACGCAGCAGCTCAAGTTCTTACCAAAACCAGGAAGAATGACCATATTAGCCTGGTTCTGTAAAAACTGCATTGGCTGCCTATTAAACAGTCTCGCAGTACTTGAACGAGCTCTTATTCGCATTATAGTCCTTCACGTCTCATTGCGATCTCAAAATTCCGGCCAGTTGCATATACCTGAGAATATCAAAATCGACTGCTAGTGGAAGATCCTTTTCTTATTTTGCACCAAAATTGTGGAATAGTCTGCCTACCATTGTCCGGAGAAGCAGACACACTCTGTCAGTTCAAAGCTTGATTAACACTAGAAGTGCCAGAATTCCAAAACTACTAGAACGGCCACAAACGGTCATTTTGACCGTTCGATTCAAAACAGTGTTTATTTTGTTGTAGCTTAGCCTGGACCCGATGACAATGCAGTGCTGAAGTGCCAACTAGCATATCCCTATGGAGGATCCCTTTCCCACTTTACAGATAAAGCGTTTGTGAATTTGTTTCACGTCCCTACCCAAAAGTGATAAATAAAACAAAATTCTGTATCAAATTTATAGAAAGAGACACGTAGTTTGTTCAGGCATGGTTTTGTAGGGAATTACAAACCTGCACACATATACTCAAACACACATAACTATAGAATCAATTCTTAATGCGCATGTGAACGGCATCAGCGTTTATCACAGGTTTGTGTTTAAAGTTTGTTAGAGACATTCATATACATTTTTACCTTACAGTTAGGCTACTGTAAATCCGGCATCTAGTTCATAAACGCCAGAGGAGAACTGGTCTCCGACTGAGCTGGGTTCTTCCAAGGTTTTTTTTTTTTGGGTCACCTGATGGAGTTTTAACACACCTTTAGGTCACTTGATGGAGTTTTTTTGGTTACTTGCCACTGTTGTCTTTGGCTTGCTCAGTTGGGATATTGAAATGAATTAACTAATCAGTAAAACCCTTGATCAAGTTCTACCAAACGTGGAGTTTTTTCCACTAAGAAACAAACATTGTTATTATGTTACAATCTATATTGTAAAAAGCACTATATAAATATACTTGACTTGACGTGCACTCTAAAAAAATGATTTTATCTCTTTGTTCAATTCAATTAATTAAAATGAGCATATATGAACACAATGCTTCATAGAAATGATTCCAGCTTAATTTCATTAAATGTAATCAATGTAATCTTTTAAAAATTTGGTTTACCAAATTTTTTTAATTGAGTCAACATGAATATTTTTCGTTCGTCTTAAACGGTGTCACTCAAAAAATGAATTTTGGCCTCTTGTTAAAATAATTAATTAAAATAAGCAAAAGTAACATGATTGTTTAATATTGTCACAACTTAATTTAATTGTGTTCAATCAACCTAATTCATTTGTGTGAAATCTACATGAATCATTGTTGTTGACATCTAACTGGGCAGTGGATCTGTAGTTCCCAGCATGCTTTGCAAGGGACTGCATTAAGAGGGTCAATTTATGGAAACAGGTGTTATTTTATGTGTTTTTCAGTGAATGGAAAGATGTTGTTAGTTAATGTTAGTGTTTAATGTTCAGTTATGTTAGAAACTTAGAGTACTTTCTGTAATGTTATATTGACTATGTAAAAAATGGTGTCTTGCGAAGTGACCATAGAGTCAAAATAACTATAATTATAATGTTGGTGAATTAAGGCAGGACAAAAACTAAATGTAGTTAACCTGACAAAACTTTATCTAGTAGGAATGACTAAATTAATTTAAATTCATACCAACAAGATTACAACAAATTATTTCAAACTAATTTGAATTTGTTGGAATAATGTAAAATTACATTCTGCTGCAAGACCTTTCCTTAATTTAATTAAGTCTGCCTTCTCTAATATATTCTTTTTGAGTGTGTGCTCGTATATTCATTTTCTGTGCTTCCTTGTCATTCGTTTATCATCTGCCGCTTTTGTTTTTCGTCAAACATTATCATGTTGTGCTTCTGCTATGACATATAAACATCCTCTCTGACGGTAGGCCAGTTAGTCAGAGTCGCCTTGGTGACTGGCAGTGAATGTGGCGTTTAATGTCATTGTTAGTGCACTCGATCTACACATGCTCAAAGATCGGATTCGAAGTAATTCGGAGCATGGCTGTTTGGATTAGAGTTTTGGAGGCAGAGCAATTAAGAAGGGGTGTGTTTGTTTGGGTTTATTTCAAATATCAACATTGGCCAAGGCCAACAGTGTATTTCAAAATGACTTACCCAACCTTTAATCGAAATGTATTAACTTGCTTTTCCTCTGAAATTACTTTTGCTGATGTCAGTATGTATGTGTACTGGGTCACCACCCAAATAAGCACTTTGTCTATTGAGTGGTGCAGGTTTGAAGTCAGAACCGGGAAGACTAATTTTATAATGTTTCTATTTCTGTTTCTATTGAGCAGGTATGTTCATTTTTTAAAATGTATATTTCCAATAAGTAACTAGATAAGACAGTTGGGGTGTGAGTGTGTGCAGAGTAAAACGTCAAAGGATTGTCAAGTTATGTTTACCACAGGCTTTATTTTACACATAAATTGGAAACACCCATTACAAACCCCCCACAGGAACCAGTGGCGAATTAGACTTAGACTAGCGGGTTCTGATGTCATCCCTGCACCACTCTATTGTGGATCTTCAGTTATTAATCTCCACCCACAGAGGGACCACTGCCAGATTAAGAGGCTTGTTATTATCAGCTCTGCAAATTTGTGTCAAAATTCACCAAAATTCAACCCCACAGCAAAATTTGCACAGCTAAATTTTTTCACCATCCTAAGTTCAACAAACAAAATTCTTTATCGTCCTGATTCACATTCAAATAACTGGATTTTGCTTATGAAACTTCACAAAGCAATGGTAAATCTGACCTCATCTTCACTTTTCACCATCCAACCAATTCCCTACCTACTTTTCCCTTTAGTTTCACTTTGAAATATGTCATAGTTCTGAAGTGAACTCAAAATAGGTTGAAATAGGTTGATTTAGATTTAAAGACTAGGAAATGGCTATTCTGGATCGTCTAAATATTTGTTTAGACACCATGTTTGAGTTTTAACCACAGAAGGTCATCCATAATGTCTTCCTCATTACTCCATTTCCTCTTGTCTGTCAACCCTCAGGGCTCTGAGGCCATCTAGAATGACACAGAGCTGAGGGTACCAGCATACTGGAGCTGATAATTCCACATCATCCTTCTCTTTTTCCAACACGATCAAATTACCATCTCAACCACATGCCACTCCAGCCCGGCCTTGTAATCTCTGCTGGCCGATTACATTTCATAATCTCCTTGCTCTTTCAAAAGGAGTTACAGTGCAGACAAGACATTTATTCTGTACATGTGGTTTGATCAGGCTGGCATAATGTTTTATGCAGCCAACTTTGGGCTCATGATCTCTGTGCAGGAATGAAGGGGCAGGGAATTCACACGTGTATCATGTTATCATCATCATTACCTCGAGGTCCTGCAGGGAGAGGTTATAATTTCCAGATCCTGTGAGAGTTCAACCCAGATCTAAATCATGCATCCAAACATCTGCTGGGGGATTAGAGACTGATGCTGAAAATATAAGGTCATAACTATGGCAGAAGACAAAAGGTGAAATGTGTTCTTGTGGGTCAAGACATTCATGGATCAACATATTTTGTTGGACCTGGGAACAACATTTATGTCCAAAAATGTAGCCCCTTTGCCTACGGATAAACCTAACCTTATACCCATAACTTATCCATAAAATCTGAGGGAAACGATTGGTGAATAACAAAATGTAAACTTGTGCTTCAAATCTGATTGGTTGATTGGAATGTTCAGGATCTACAAGATCAGGATGCAGGAACATGTACTTGGTGAAAGCATGTTCATCACAATTTCCACACAACTAGTGGCAACACTTTGAACTGAAATCTTTTAGGGTGTATTGTGCCCGTAGCTTGTTTGACCCCCAAAGTCTGGTTCGTTTGTCTAGTGCGATCTGTACCATGTGCGTTCGTTTGTAATGTGGCTGAGTGCTTGAAAAAGAGGCACAGGACACACAAGGAAATATTTACAGTAAGAATACATACACGTTATGGTCGGTGAACCTTAGTGAACTCTCCCAGACTACAGTGAGTGCCCTTAAGAGGCGGTGGGTCTGATATATTACTTTAAACAAGCAGGGCCAGCTGAGGCTAGGTAGGTCTTAAAAATGGCACTTGTGTAAACATTTAGGAGTAGAAACAGTGTCTGAGGGTAGTTAACGTCTCGTGGGTCTTTACTAACATCATGCTGTGATGAGTGAGTGAAAAGGATTGCTTCTTTCTTATGTCGAGGTGTTTATCTCTACATTACGTAGTTTATTAAAAGAAAATAAACATTATATAGCTTAATAAAGATACTTGAAGTGCCAGGAGGGATTTGGGATGGGCTGGAGGGGTTCAGGCACACTCTAAAGGAAATGATATCAACCAAACCACTTTGAAAAAGAAAAAATGAAAGCAAAACCAGTACTTTTTTGTACTGGTAAAGTTTTGTACAGTTTTTTTCCCCCTGTTGTTTTTTACATCTAGAGTTTTCATGTTCACTGTACAAAAATGTATTCCATAGGGGAGAGACACTTTTCACATAAACGTTGTTTTCTAATATAACGTTACAGATAGATTTTTTGTGTGTGTCTGATCAACAACTCACATATGCATTCTCTTAGTATCATGTGTTATTCAGTAGAAATATTGAAGTAAAAATTTAATTTGAATGGGAGTTTCTATCATTACGATTTGAAACACAGGGGTGGGACGGATGAAAAAACATAACAGTTTAAAATGGTAACTATTTATCTAATGCTTGTTTTTATGAACAATACCTGACAAGTAACTTGTGTACATATTGTTACACAAATATTTTGTAATTGTTTCAACCTGCCATTTAAACCTGTTTTGTCCGTTAACTAAAAAACTCTGATATAACACAATCAAGGGTGCTGATGTAGTACTAATACACCTGGCATATTATCATTACAATGGCACATGAAACAATAATACAACTTGTCAGTCCAAAAAAAAAAGTACAGCACGAAAGAATTCACTACCACACTCAAAAACAGCTTTCCGGCTTTAACTTTAAAACGGCAAGACGTGAAAGAAGAAATGTATTCGCGGGTCTGATAGGCATTGCATGCTGTACATGCCGACAAAATTTGACGTACATGACGCTGAGGGGTTTTCAAGAAAATCTCAATGTTTCATCCATCCCCCTCTCCCCTACTAACAAAAACAAAAGCACAAAAAGTAGGGCAAAATCCTCAGACATACACACACTTAACAAGCTCATAATTGGACACTGCGTGATGACTTCCTGTCAGAGCTCCATGAGGGATTCTTGTTCTTGACTCTGCTGATGACCCCAAACCAGAAACCTCAGCTTTCATTCCTCTGCCCTTGAAATATGCCCTGTGGCTTTGAAAAGCTCTCCAGTGCATTATCAACTGGCCAGCTTTTATGTTGAAGGCGTCTGCCTTTCATCTGGTGTCCCTTGTAGCATATTCTTAGCTGAAACGCCTGTGTTTTATTTTTTAGAAAGGATTTATCTCACAGTATACAAAATAAGTCAATCTTATGCACATACTATACAAAGATAAACAACAACAAAAAAAGCACAGCTGATTTGAGACTCAGAGAAAAGTCGGTTACATTTAAAGCCTTCCACTAAGCATTCACTTCTTTGACAACACAGAAGCCCCTTTTCCACCAAAGCATTTTGAGAGCCGGTTCGGAGCCAGTGCCTGCGCGCGAACCAGCTCTTTATGTTTCGACAGCCAAAGAACCGGTTCTCGGCTCGGGAAACTGGTTCCAAAGCGGCACCAACTCTTTGCTGGACTAGAACCGTTCTTTTACCACATCATGCTTACGTCGGGGCTGGGCGGGTTTATATGTGTTCTAAACATCTTTTCTGACCATAATAAAGGATCGCAAAGCCAGGAGAAACATTTGCAGAAACACGATGGAGTCCGCCTTTGTAATTGTTGTGCTTGAAGTTAACGCAAGCGTTTCTATTTTTGTAATTTTTTTATAAGCAAAAAAGAAAACTTATCAGAATATACATATCAAACGAAAAGATTTAAAGACTTACATATTTCAATCGTTCTTAAACCCTTCTTGGTACATGAGTTAGATATAATCCCTAAGTAATGTTGTATTTGCAAGCGTTTCTAGCTAAGACGTATGGCGACGTAAACAGTGACGTAACGACGTCGTTCCCTGGGCGCTCTAGTCAGTGGAAAAACAAACAGGTTCTGAAGCGGTTCGCAAGTTGAACCAACTCCGAACCAACTTTGAACCAGCACCAGTTCTGTAACCAGTTCTTTTTTTGGTGGAAAGGGGTAAGAGAGAGAGATTGTAGCGTCAAAATATGTTTTGGTCTAAATTTCTGCAATAAGGAACTGCCTATGATAATGACAGCATTTAAGCTGTTTAATGTGGAGAAGCAGGATAAATCAGAAGGTAATCGCCTTCTGTGGAATGTGCTAATAACAACCAGAACAAAATCATGTTTATCACTGGCACGTTGTAAGGGAGGCGATCCTCATCTCGAGCAGAACCGAATCTACTGTCTGCACAGCTGAATGCCTAGAGCCGTCAACCAGCATGAACAACCTGAGGGAGACTTTTTTGTTTTACTCCTGCAAGGCTTAGATAAAGTCGCTTAGTGAAACACACACACACACAAAAAAAACGAGTATCTGCCAATATCATCTTTCCTGGAATTCCTTCCTTTCAAAATAACAAATATTCGTTAGATTAAATAAATATCTTTCACAGAAGACCCAAAGACAAAGATTCATTGCCTGAATTGAACTTGTGATTAGTTCCACCAATTGTTTCCCAAGTGAGTTCTCACAGACAAGAGGCAAGCCAGTGTAATCCAGGATGGCTCAGACCAAAGATGCCTAATTCCTCTGAGCCCCTGTTTCCCACTGACGACAGAGATGAGACAGTGTCATTATTGTTCTCTCACTCCCTCTTTCTCTTCTTTTCTCCTCATCTCAGTTTCTCCAGCTCCATTTTTTTTTCCCAGTTGGAGGGTGAACAATAGGTCATTCATGCTCTCCTGTCATCCCTCAATGACATGAAACTTCAGAGATGCCCCTGGGATATTGATTAGAAAGTCTAAAACACAGATGTACTACAACAGAATGCTCAACTTATAGTGTTTTTTAAAACTATGACATTGTAACTGAAAGATAGTGAAATAAACAAACAATTTTAATAGTTTTTCTATCAATTACAGTATTTGTGCCATACCAAACAATTTGCCCCTAAGAGAACTTAAGGTCAGTGAGTTATATATGAGAAATATATGAAATGTAATGTGCTAATATTACTTGTGAACAGGATATTATTATTATACTGTCATTTCCAAACAAGATGTAATTTTATAAGTGTAAAAATATTATTTATTGTGTGTATTTAGGATACATAAGTTTAAAAATGTTATTGCCATCACCATCATTTGCATCTCAAAACAGAATGCATCATTCAGGATGTGGAATTAAAAAAATATATATATATGAAGAGTTCAGATGCAAAAGCCTCTAAATGCCATTTGAAATTTCTTCTAAAATGACCATTTTTATCAAGCTTGTATATTTAAGTTCAGTAATTTCACTTAAATTAATTAATAGGTAATCTTCATTGCCATTTAAGTGAAATTACTGAACTTTAATATACAAGCTTGATAAAAATGATCATTTCAGAAGAAAATTTCAAATGGCAGAGGCTTTTGCATCTGAACTCTTCATATATATATACCTATACAAAATAAATACCAAAGGCAAATATCTTTAGATGGAAAACAATAACACATTAACTTTTCAACGCATTCTCATTTAGCGTCATATAGAACGCTATATGACAAAATGGTGCTATACTACGCACATGGTACCCTTATCATTTATAGAACACGTGCTGTGATAGGTAGGTTTAGGTGTGGGGTAGGGTAGGGTAGTCTCATCTTACGCTACAGGATTTATGACGCCTTGAGTTTGCGTGTTATAAATTATATAAGGGGACCATGTGCGTAGTATAGCGCCGTTTTGTCATAAAGCGTTCCATGTGACGCTAAAGGATAAGGCGTTCCATGTGACGCTAAAGGATAAGAACGGGCTGCAGTGGGTTGAAAAATAATGACAGGATAATTATTATTTTATTTTTTATTTTTGGATGAACTATACCTTTACATTTAGAATCTCTTTTATCCACTGCTTGATCACTGTCCCCATAAAAAGCCAAAATATTCTTAACTTTTAGATGAGAAGATGAAGTGATCTACCATCACAGAAGCTCCACCAAAACCATTGGTTTCCTATCAAAGGTCGCTGTGTTCAAAGACAAGCATGAAGATAATGGCTGTATAAATCAGATCAGGTACTCACCTTAACTCAAACAGGCTACAGTACAAAAATACATTCCACATAAGAGATAAGACTCGAAGTATAAGAAACAACCTATACGGAATGAACTTCAATTTCGCTGGAGTGAGACTGTAAAATTTCAGTGTGTGTGCGGATCATTTTTTGGTAACCCTAACCCTGAATTTAAAAATGTCGGTCCTTGTTTACTTAGTATAAACCCTAATAATGTAATCGCTATGTTTACATAATTGGGGTTATGTAAACCCTAATTAATATGTATAACCCTAGAATGGAAATGGTTTTTTTTCCAAATGTACAATTAATTTATTGATTGCAATATAAAAAAAATAAAGATAGAGGTGATTAAATAACAAACATGTAAAACAACAACACCTAAACAATATGAAATCTTAAAACAAAAGGGACACATAATAGTTACTCCATCTCCCCAGGCCAGAAAACCACAACACACAAGTTTCACAATTTAGGCCTGTTATATATATATGCCACAGTGGCAGTTTGGCCTGCGTCACTGCCTCTGCAAGAGGTTTGTATCTGAAGCAGGGTTCAGATAAAGCAGGGTTCAAGGTAAAGTAATTATTTATGTTCCCAGTAAATTAATTTTGACTGCATTATAAGGATTTCTTAATTCAGGATATGATAAAGACTGCATAGGTGGATGTGTTCGGGGAATTTGGCTGTTAAAAGTATAACATTTAAAGCCATTTAAATGAACGAAATGACTCGAATAAAGATTTGTTCATTTTAACGAACAAGATCGAACAAGCGAGTCAGTAAAATGATCCAAACTTCCGTCTTTTATTGAGCAACTAGCTGGCCCACATAACGCCACGTCAGACATTTGCAAGTATAGTTGAAGTCTGTACTCTTGGCACACAGACTTATAAGGCAAGGCTATGTCACTAGTGAAAAGGCACACCATTATTGGCTTACCTTGATTGTCATCCAAACTTTCAAATGTGCATCAGTGGGCTCCGCTTGAACTCTCTTCGAACTTTTCACACGCAACTGACGTATCAGGTGCAAGGCTTTCAGCAAATCCACGATCAGAGAATACTGCCATGAGTGGGCAGATGTTACAGCTGTGGGCATTAAACTCCTCTCCTGTCATTAAAATGCTATGGTCTAGTCATCAACAGAAATTTAACGGATTGAGAGTGGAGAAAAATGGATTTAGCTGTCTGTGACATTTCTTGCATGTGCTGATTGATTGATGCTGAAAGCGTAAGTGTCACACCAGATGCGAGAGAGTTGGCAACCCTGTAGCAGGTTCCTGGAAATAAGCGGTTTGAGATCTAGACATGACAATAATAAAGCATAGTCAGTTGGGATGTATACAAAGCCATGAAACCATCCTGTGCCGTAGAACTGAATGCAATCTCTGCATTTTGATAAGTAAACAGGATTTAAACATTACTGAGGTGAAATAGTTTGCTTTGCTCATCCTCCTCTGTTTAGTGTGACTATTGTGTGACGGTTGGTGGTTTCCACAACAGTCTCAGAGTTCATTTAGCCTGTTTTACTATTCTTACATTCATAACTTATTCTTCCCCTCTCTTGTTTTTGTTCCTAACATGGCCTGTGCTGTTGTATCCCATAAATGGGTAATGACCCCCCTGTGCGTAGCAGAAAACCTTCGAGTCAGAGTTGTTTTGGAGAGAGAAATAGTAAAATTTACTGCTTCAACCAAGCAACTCTGGACCACCCGGCTCGGAATAGCACATAATACAATCCAGAGCTCTCTCTCTCTCTCTCTCTCTCTCTCTCTCTCTCTCTCTCTCTCACTCTCTCTTTCACCTTTTTCTTAATCTCCCTCGTGGTCTCATCTGATGTCCCCCTCCTCCGATCTACCTATATTTGGGATCCCTTGACCTGCCGGAATGTTCTGGCCCATGTGGTTACAACAAATATCATCTCCTGTAGACCGCCATCAGTTGAAATTTATGATGCAGCAGATTGAATCCCAACCTGAAAACTGGATCCTGGTGTGTTTCAAGGGAGGCATGTCCCTGCATCTATCATATCTGGTGGTGTCAACTAAGATATTAACTTGGAGTACCTTAACTTCACTTTCAGTGCTTTGCAGATGTCTCTATGTGCACATGATTTTCTAATTACGATGGCACTAAATATTACAACAGTGTCAAAGCACTTAAACTATGCATCCATGAAAAGTGTCTCTTTTTAAAGGGACTGGAATTTGACTCATGATCTCACACTCACCGTGCCACTTTATTAGGTACACCTGTCCAACTGCTCGTTAACACTTAATTTCTAAGCAGCCAATCACATGGCGGCAACTCAGTGCATTTAGGCATGTAGACATGGTCAAGACAATCTCCTGCAGTTTCAAACCGAGCATCAGTATGGGGAAAAGGTGATTTGAGTGACTTTGAACGTGGCATGATTGTTGGTGCCAGAAGGGCTGGTCTCCAGTATTTCAGAAACTGTTAATCCACTGGGAATTTTCACCGCACAACCATCTCTAAGGGTTTACAGAGAATGGTCTGAAAAGAAAAAACATCCAGTGAGCGGCAGTTCTGTGGGCGGAAATGCCTTGTTGATGCCAGAGGTCAGAGGAGAATGGCCAGACTGGTTCGAGCTGATAGAAGGGCAACAGTGACTCAAATAACCATCCCGTCCAACCAAGGTGGGCAGAAGAGCATCTCTGAACCGCACAGTACCGTCGAACTTTGAGGCAGATGGGCTACAGCTGCAGAAGACCCCACCGGGTGCCACTCCTTTCAGCTAAGAACAGGAAACAGGCTACAATTTGCACAAGCTCATCGAAATTGGACAATAGAAGATTGGAAAAACGTTGCCTGGTCTGATGAGTCTCGATTTCTGCTGCGACATTCGGATGGTAGGGTCAGAATTTGGCGTCTACAACATGAAAGCATGGATCCATCCTGCCTTGTATCAACGGTTCAGGCTGGTGGTGGTGGTGTCATGGTGTGGGGAATATTTTCTTGGCACTCTTTGGGCCCCTTGGTACCAATTGAGCATTGTTGTAACGCCACAGCCTACCTGAGTATTATTGCTGACCATGTCCATCCCTTTATGACCACAATGTACCCAACTTCTGATGGCTACTTTCAGCAGGATAATGCGCCATGTCATAAAGCTGGAATCATCTCAGACTGGTTTCTTGAACATGACAATGAGTTCGCTGTACTCAAATGGCCTCCACAGTCACCAGATCTCAATCCAATAGAGCATCTTTGGGATGTGGTGGAACGGGAGATTCGCATCATGGATGTGCAGCCGAGCAAATCTGCGGCAACTGTGTGATGCCATCATGTCAATATGGACCAAACTCCCTGAGGAATGCTTCCAGCACCTTGTTGAATCTATGCCACGAAGAATTGAGGCAGTTCTGAAGGCAAAATTGCACCTTGCAAAACCCGTTACTAGCATGGGGTACCTAATAAAGTGGCCGGTGAGTGTATATTCCAGTCTTAATAAGCCATATTACTCATAGTATGAAGTTTAAGTTGTTATTCTCACTCTTACGAACCTTACAAACTAAAGAGGACTACTGTCCTGTTGTGGGTTCCCAAACAGAAATTGAGCCTCATGCATCTGTATTCACTTAATCAGCTGCTCACAGTATCTGTAATCTAACTGACACTCAAATCTCGGCACATATGACCTGCTGAAATTGGGCTTCATTCACGAAAATGTTCTTTCTCCAGTCTCCTTTTTTGTGGCATTATCCAGAACAAGCTACACGGATCATAAGTTTGGCCAGAGTCCCGGGGGACTTCCAGAAAAAACTGAAGTCCTCGTTGAGGTACTCACTGAGAGACATACTTTAGAAGGCCTTCTGGCGCCACAACCTAGAAACCTCCTGGCATGATCATTGATCTTCTGGCAAGAAAATGGTCTGATCCATGAGTTTTAACAATGAAAGAACTCAATTGACTTTCACCACAAAATTCATAATGATTATGATGGTTGGAGGAACCAATAAATGCCCTAAAAGACAATCGCCTTTACCCAGGAGTTTTGCTGTGATTCATCTATTGTAAACACAAAAATATTGCAAGACATCATTTATTGTTCCGTCCAAGTAACCCATTGTAATCCAATGTACTGTAAGTCCAATGAACAAAGAGCTTGTTTGTAGAAATGTGAAACTTCCTTTTGAAACATGCAAACCGAATAGGAATTTCAAGCTGCATGCTCATTTGGATGAGCCTGAATTTATAAATCTGACCACAAGCTTGGGCTCTGAGACTATAAAGCTGGAATTATAAACAGTTTATTTGAAGTGGCACCATCTTGACAGTGAGACTACAACAGTGATTCATTTACAATAACAGTGGCATTTATGCCAACCCTGACCAGCATAAACATACAGGAGATTGTGTTCTGACCCTTTCAAATAAATGCAAACACGAGGACGTGTACATGTCACCCAGGATTAGTCAAGTAAACTTAGCTGACAGATTAAATCAGATGGTTTCCAAAACAATTCCTTAATAAACACATACACCGCATTTGCTGTCTAAAGGTGCACTGTAAATCCGCAGGGAAGATTGCAATCTGGTGAATAAAAGAGTGTATTATGTTGACCCTACAGTGAAAGTCCACCAGGAAGGATAAGATTTGATTTACACTCACCTAAAGGATTATTAAGAACACCTGTTGAATTTCCTATTAATGCAATTATCTAATCAACCAGTCACATGGCTGTTGCTTCAATGCATTTAGGGGTGTGGTCCTGGTCAAGAAAATCTCCTGAATTTCAAACGGAATGTCAGAATGGGAAAGAAAGGTGATTTAAGCAATTTGGGGGGCATGGTTGTTGGTGCCAGGCGGCCTGTCTGAGTATATCACAATCTGCTCAGTTACTGGGATTTTCATGCACAACCATTTCTAGGGTTTACAAAGAATGGTGTAAAAGGGAAAAACATCCAGTATGTGGATGTTGCATAAAAGTGGCAGTCCTGTGGGCAGTGCCGTCGTAGGTGGGGTGCGAGGCCCTGTGCGAAATGCCTTGTTGATGCTAGAGGTCAGAGGAGAATGATTCACTGATTCAAGCTGATAGAAGAGCAACTTTGACTGAAATAACCACTCGTTACAACCGAGGTATTCAGCAAAGCATTTGTGAAGCCACAACACGCACAACCTTGAGGTGGATGGGATACAACAGCAGAAGACCCCACCGGGTACCACTCATCTCCTCTACAAATAGGAAAAAGAGGCTATAATTTGCAAGAGCTCACCAAAATTGGACAGTTGAAAACTGGAAAAATGTTGCCTGGTCTGATGAGTCCCGATTTCGGTTGAGACAATCAGGTGCCTTGTTACCACTGTGCAGGCTAGTGGTGGTGGTGTAATGGCGTGAGGGATGTTTGCTTGCACACTTTAGGTCCCTTAGTGCCAATTGGACATCGTTTAAATGCCACGGCCTACCTGAGCATTGTTTCTGACCATCTCCATCCCTTTCTGGCCACCTTGTACACATCCTCTGATGGCTACTTCCAGCAGGATAGTGCACCATGTCACAAAGCTTGAATCATTTAAAATTGGTTTCTTGAACATGACAAAGAGTTCGCTGTACTAAAATGGCCTCCACAGTCACCAGATCTCTACCCAATAGAGCATCTTTGGGATGTGGTGTAATGAGAGCTTCGTGCCCTGGATGTGCATCCCACAAATCTCCATCAACTGCAAGATGCTTTCATATCAATATGGGCCAACATTTCTAAAGAATGCTTTCAGCACCTTGTTGAAACAATGCCATGTAGAATTAAGGCAGTTCTGAAGGCGAAAGGGGGTCAAACAGAGTATTAGTATGGTGTTCCTAATAATACTTTAGGTGAGTGTACATATAATAAACATCATATATTTTTTCTCTATAAAATTTATATAATAATATTGAATGTCTTAAACCATTTAATTTTCTGAAATAAAATGATAAATAATAACCTCAGAGTGACAGGTGCCTTTGCCTCGAGCCTAACATGCCACACTATATCCTGTCTAGACGAGCATAATTTCCTTTCTGGTGAGAGGGTCAGCTTGTTTATATTTTTATGGAACTATAGGGAAAAAATGATGTTAGCTCACTTTGGACTGAAAAACAATGCTGCTTTTTAGCAGTTCCCGAGTTTGGCAAATTTTGACCATTTAAACGCTCCTATAAACTTAAAACTGTCAAGGTATGTCTGACTAAATTTTTTAGTTATAAAGTTGGAAATGCAAGCAATTGTATAATATTTGGTGTATAATTCTTTATATATATATATATATATATATATATATATATATATATATATATATATATATATATATATATTTTCAAAACAATAGCCAAAATGGAAAGAGTGATAATGAAACTGCTCAAATTTCTTCAAATATGGTTCACTAAAATTCACTGTAAATAAAACAACTATTGTTATTTCTGCTATATATGTATATATATATATATATATATATATATATATATATATATATATATATATATATATATATATATATATATATATATATATATAGTACAGTATAGTTACCGTATCTTTGTGATTATTTGTGAAATGTACAAGCAAATTTGTCTAGTTTTGTAAATATTTCAGTGCATTCATTATGAGAATCATCTTCTAATTCATTCTGAGTTTTGATACATAAAGCATCAGAAGTCCCAAAGTCTCTTTTAATTTTTAATAACTGTGAATGAAACATCTAAAGTGAGTCACAAGCACATTATTTGCCCACTCCCTTCTGGACCGGTTTAGACAGCCAAACCCAGTTTCTCCCACCATCCACAGGAAGTCACACTGCCTCAGAACGGTCTGAAATGGAAGCTCTGTCAGTTGGGGAACATTCCTTTTGACCTCATGTCTTTGGGGAGAAACACACAAACAGCTCCTTTGCATGCTTGTTTTTAATGCCACTATCAGAGAGCTCACAGGGAAAAATGTAACCTCTGTGTTGTCATAGTGTCTCACAGTCCTGGGAGAAACACCCTATGGAATAAAGCAATGGGTTCCTGGTGACGAGCTTGTTCCCAGCAGTTTCACGGTTCTTAGGACTTATTTACTAAAGGTTTGCATGTTTAAAATCATGCAAACTTGGTAGCACATGTAAAAATACACAGCATGATATTCTAACTTCAGATGCAAAATTAAAAAAACAAAAACAAAAAAAAAAACACAAAAAGTGCATTGTCATTTTAATTACAGTATGAGTTTCCCTTAAAGGGATACTCCACTTTTTTTTGGAAATAGGCTCATTTTACAACTCTCCCAGAGTTAAACTGTTGAGTTTTACCATTTTTGAATCCATCCAGCAGATCTCAGGGTTCTGGCGATACCACTTTTAGCATAGCTTAGCCTACATCATTGAAGTTGACAAGACCATTAGCATTTCTCAAAAAAAAAAAAAGAAAGAGTTTTGCTATTTTTCCTATTTAAAACTTGACTCTTCTGTACTTACATCGTGCACTGAGACCTGACGGAAAATGTAAAGTTGCTATTTTCTAGGCTGATATGGCTAGTAATACTCTCATTCCTGCGTAATAATCAAGAAACTTTACTGCCGTACTATTACGCAAGCTTAATGATATGACCCAGCGCTTGAAAATAGGCTAATACAGAGCTGGGGACTATCTTCAGGTGCTGCGTCAGTATCATTTCGCCTGCTGCACTCATGGTACGGCAGTAAAGTAATGCAAACTCTTGCCAGAACTCCTGGGAGCAGAGTGATCAGGGGAAAAGTGTACATGCACCTTTAGAAACCAGTACAACCGAATGGCAGGTATTAATCTTATTTCCATCAGATTTAGCCACTAGGCATGGACCATCTTTCCAAAATTCCACCCTCCAAACACATGCATGCAGACAGAGACGTTGTGAGATGGTTATAATCATCTCAATGTCACAGGGAAATAAACATTCAATTTGATGTCAGCAAACACAAACTGTGAACTCAACTTTACACTGACCTTGTATAAACACTGTAACATCAGCTGTCAAAAGCAAAGGTAGTGTTCAGACAGACACTCTCAGCTTTCTTGATTTCTATCTATGGTCTGACCCGTGAACAGCCATAATGATTGACAGGGAGAAAGTGCCTTAAAGTCTTCTGAATGGTTGAATAAAGAATCTGACTGCTTCCTGATGTGCTCATACTTATAGTTTACAGACCAGGGACTGTCACAGAGGCAAGGGTGAAATTCAGGAGCTATATCTATATTCAGCGATATCTGTCAATCAAAAAATACATTTTTAGCATGCCGTTTCATAACAATTTTTTTACAGCACTTTTAAATTTGAGTGTCCAAACGTATTATTTGCACATCCATTTATAGTAAATTACCCACAATACGCCCATGAAGCACACATGCAATTTGTTAGACTGCAGAAGCACATTAGCATTGATTTGAGATCTTAGTAAATCTTAGACTTCATTGGGGCAGCACAGCAAGATGGAGTCAGTTTGGAAATAATTGTTAATATAAGGACATGTACTGTACAGTCACAGAAAATTGATGTAGCTTAATCAAATTTTCTCTAAAACATTAGTTTTGATAAATTAAAAAATCATTGGAAAATGCCACAACCTTCTGGTGAACTTTCAAAGAATAAGACGTTTTTTAAAAGTAGTTTTTTACTCGCAGGAAATCAGTTATTAATAAAATATATCAATTATTTAAAACTGTAATATAAAAACAAAACAAAAGGCACATTATGAACACAGGCATCCTGTTAAAAGACAGTATTAAACTGGTCTGTACTATTTTCAGAGGCTGTTCCCGCTGCTAATGTCACATCTGCACTAAAATCATCAAAGGCCATAGCTCAGTCCCTCGCAGTTTCCATGAAAGCATGCCAGGGCTCAAACGGCTCCACACTTATCTCACACTGGCTCCAAAGACAACATGCTTTTCACTAACTCACCTTCCAAAGACAAAACATCTCTGTTGAGCTCTGTGTGCATAGCCCTTTATTGCAATCATATCTATAGATGTGAACTTACATATGGTGATGTAGAATCCTGAACACTAGCACTGAATGAACAAGTGAGCATAATGTCAACTCCAGGAAAGAATCCAGACATCTGTGAGTCAAAGGGGCTTTTTTAACAAGTTTTTGTTCTGGATCACCAAGTTTTGTCATCTCAAAAAAAAAAAAGTAACTTTACTGCATAGTGTCAAATAAAGTCAACAGTTTCTCTCTCCAGAACCTACACTCTTAGAAGAAAGGTTCTATATAGAACCTTAAAAGTTATATCAGTGCTACGTATTTGGAACCCCTAAAAGGTTCTATACAGAAGCCTTTTTAAGGGTTCAATAATAAGAACCCTGTAGGTTCTTTGAAACCAGGAAAAAGGTTCTATATGGAACTTTTGGGTTAATTCATTATCATTTGTTTTGTCCTTTCCAATTAAATATTTCAATATCAATGACAAACATCAAGACCCTAAAATGTATTTATGAATGCATGTGAATGGTCACAAAATTCAAGATATGGGGGTTAGAAAATGTATATATATATATATATATCATCTTATGTAGTAAATCAATATCACACAAAGAGTGCCATTTCAGTTTTTCTCCTTCAAAAGTTGTTTAATTACAACTACAAAATGTTGCAGAATAATGTAATATGTGAATGAATAATAGCCTATAAAGAAACTTTGTGTCAAAAGGGTTCTTTCTTATCATTATAGAACCTTTTTTTAGCATAAAAGGTTCTTTTGAGTTGAGTAAGAACTCATGCTTCATATATAGAACCTGAATGAACCCCTTT
This sequence comes from Hybognathus amarus, assembly GCA_030378365.1. Classification (NCBI taxonomy): domain Eukaryota; kingdom Metazoa; phylum Chordata; class Actinopteri; order Cypriniformes; family Leuciscidae; genus Hybognathus; species Hybognathus amarus. The sequence goes on along the minus strand of JAQIUQ010007031.1, from coordinate 596,012 downwards.
TTCTACCTGGTCAATTAAAGAGTTAAAAAAGTTATTTAGCGAACTGTAATTTTTTTTACTTGTATGTGTAGTTACACTAGTACTCTTTTTAGCTCCCCTGCAACCTTGTCATAGTGTGTAAGACGGCACTTTTATTCAGGGTTATTCGCTGTAGTGTAGCATTTTGGGAATTTGTTTTGGATGCAAGTGACAAATGTTGTATTACTCCTATAAAATGTATAAGCAACAAAAGAAAAAAAAATCAATAACTGTGAAAGACCACACTACATGTATCAATGCATTAAGAAATCTCAGTGTCATGCTGCCAACCCCTCTGTGATTCAGGCCTTGTCCACACGGACACGGGTATATAAAAAAATCCCATCCACATGAAACACAAAAACACTCTATCAAGTGCTGTCAAGCATGCCACACCAGAAGGCGGGTAATATAACCGTAACCATAAAGCCACATTGGCCAATCAGAAGCCTAACAAAAAGTAGGGGAGAGCGGGGCACAACCTAACGCGTTTTGGTTTTGGCTCAATTAATTAAAAATAATTAGGTTAGATTAATACTTTTTTTACACAAGCAACATACACATCTCTGCTACAAATGACCACTTAAAGTTTTTTCTAGGACCTACCATTTTCGTACAGTTGCACTGAAAGTGACAGAAGTGCAAATGTTACAACTTACCCCATATGCGGGGTTAATTGTAACAGACAATGGGGTTAGTTGTAACACTTGTGTGTAACACACATAATTCAGTACTATTTTATTTTGTATAGTTTGATATTGTTTGTGCATCTGTATAGACAGATATCCACAAATCCATCCCTCATCCAATCATCCTTCTATGATGGATCAAATATCATGGATAGAGACATAGAAAAGGGCTGCATAGTTTTGCAATAAATAATAATAAATAAAATTATACATTTTGTAATTGCAATTAAATTAGATTTGTGTGTGGCAGCTGCATGTACAAATATTATTATTATTAATAATAACAGTAATACAAATGAGGTTAATTGCATTAATAATAGGCCATATTTCTAATAAATAAACAAGTTATCATTCATAGTACACTAAATTTTAAACATTTTAAATTCCAACATTGTTTGTGAAAGTCTAACAAAGTTAAAAGTATAAATAAATACTCAAAACCGAAAAGTTGTGTGGCTCCGTTTTCATTTGATTATCATTGTACACTTGGTGGCTTACTTGTTACACTCTGTTAGAACATATACACGTAACTCAGAAAGCCGAAAAAAAAATTACTTTCATGGTGTCAAAACACTCTTTGTCCAGTATCTTCATGAAATATAATCAAAACTTTCCGCAAATTCACGGAGACCGTCTTCTGGCAGCAAGAGAAAAATAGCGGAAAGACAACCTGCTTGATCCTGACGAACTATGTAAACGGTCCATGTTACATTTAACCCCGCGTTAGGTTGTGCCCCGCGCTCCCCTAATTACAGGTTCCGGTAGGCAGATAACAGCGCACACTCTGACGTCGCAAGGCAAAAACCCCAGTTTTACTGTCTACGCGACAACAATGTAACCGGTGTTTCAGAAAATCCTCACCCTGGCAGGGTTTTTCAAAATGTTCGGTTTCAGTGTCCTGATACTGTGTTTCTGTGCGAACAAACAGACAAACTGTGTGAAAAAAGTCACGATTATAGAAATACCTGTGTCTGTGTGGTCAAGGCCTCAGTGGGCCAGCTGTCCAGCAGAGTTTTGCTCCAACCCTAATTAAACACACCTGAAACCGCTAATCAAGGTTTTCAGGATGTAGAAGTTTCAGGCAGGTGTTTTGGATCTAGTTGGAGGAGCTTCATATTGCTGGACAGTGGGCCTCCAGGAGCAGAAAGATTATATAGAAAATACACTAAAATATTCAATAAATAATATACATATACATAAATACACCTCAGCCAGAGCAGCTACATATAATTCACAATCAGCAATACAAATCACTGTTCAACAAGTGATAACCACTTCAACAATCTGTCTCATTACCAAGTTCAAGTACAGAAAGCAGCAGATGTGAGTCCATGTTCAGTTGACTTTTTTTTCTCCCTACAGAGGTTAAGCATGAAAACGTTAGAGGGCTGAGTATCAAAGAGATCGGCACAAGACAAATTACGTGTCTGAGATAACATGGGGTGCTGGGACTCCGCTTTCTTTCGGATCTTCCTTTGGGATAAAGACTGGAGATTGAATAATGAACTATCAGTGTAATGGTTTACCATTTCAGCTCAGTGATCTAGGCAAATGAGAAACTGTGATCATTCACTAACATGCAAGCTTGACCACTTGTACTTAAAAGGTGCACTAACACATTTTCCAAGAAGATCTATAATACCTGGAAAATTCTATTCAATATGAATCCCATTCATCTCATTTGCAGTTGCTCAACTAGCACATTGTGTTGCTTGCACAAAGTATGTTGTTACCCACAGAGTTGTGTAATAATGGCATCTACAAGCAGGGATTAACTGAATGCTGCAACCTTAAAAAATAAATGTTCTAAAAGAGATGCCATAGAACAGAATTAGCCATAGAATTTTGGTTCCTTGAAGAACTTTTAACAGGTCTTAAATTTCCGTTTGTTGGATTTAAAGTCACTTTTGACCAGACTAGACCAGACTAACACAAATCAATGATAATCACAAATGACAAATAATATGCTGACTACAATGTAGATATGATACAGGCTTCTGGAGATCGAAGCACAGAATTTCACAAACCGGCAAATGCCTGGACTGAAGATATCCACCTTGTTCTTGGCTCTCACCCCTGTTGATAAAGCATCAATGCTTTTGGAAAGTTAAAACTTTCCAGACAACATCAGATCTTTCGGAATGTTCTGTCTCTATAAACCTGTATGACTTTATTTCTTCAGTGGAACATAAAATAAAACGATATATATATATATAGACACACGTGTGTGTGTGTGTGTGTGTGTGTGTCATACAATAAAAGTTAAAAAAGTTGTTAAATGTCCAGAGTTGTTTTGGACCCTTAGACTTTCATTGATATGGATAAAAACAGTTGTAAACATTATAATAACTGTTTTATTGTTGCACAGAAGAAAGTCATGCAGGTTTGAAACAACATGATGGTGAGTAAATGATAACAGAATTCCCATTTTCAGTGAACTATCCCTTTAAGGAGCTTATTATGCCCAGACTGAGCCCATAAAAAGTACTTTGGTTGGAATAACTTTATGTAGTTGTTAATTTAATCAAATTAAATAATACTTTTGACTTGAATTGATTTAACCACATGAAATTTGGTTGCAAAAATGTGCTAAGAAACGGTGTATGATAACATAATTAATTAGCTGTCATATACAGTGGGGCCAAAAAGTATTTAGTTAGCCACTGATTGTGCAAGTTCTCCTACTTAGAATAATGAGAGAGGTCTGTAATTTTAATCATATGTACACTTCAACTATGAGAGACAAAAACAAACAAAAAAAAACAGGAAATCACATTGTAGGATTTTTAAAGATTTTTTTTTTTTTTTGTAAATTATTGTTTCATTTGTCTCTCATAATTAAAGTGTACATATGACGAAAATTACAGACCTCTCTCATCATTCTAAGTAGGAGGACTAAATAATTTTTGGCCCCACTGTAAATTCATGTAAACAACAGGTCTAAGATCAGTTGGTCTGGAATGTTACAGGTTTCTAAGGTCAAATTTATAGAATGACAGAACCATTATTTTTGACAAACATAACAATACTGTGACATCATCTCCCCATATATCTCTGAGCACACCGGACCCATGTTCAAGGGGCTTGTGTGTGTGTGTTTGTGTGTGTGGGTGGGTGTGTGTTCTATGAGATTGAAGGGGCTTGATAGGAGCCTGCATCTGGTTTTTGACCCTTATCATGATCTGCTAGAGCTGCAGCTGCAGCCACCCTCATTCCTGTTCTACATACATGATTACACACATACATACACACACACAACCAGCTGTCACTGCTCAAATCTCTGGTATCGCGTTTTCTTGTGGAGTGCTAGCTCTCCACATTACTACCACAAGACACCAACACACAAACACCACAAAAGTTTGATACATTCACCCTGGTTTCTGCCAGGCTGACAACAGTTTCACTAGCTATTAGTCTGGTCTGGTTGATTGCTATTACAAATTACATTTAGATTATGGCTAAAATTTCTGGAAGGGGAGGAGTGAGATATCAGTGTAACACATATCACTTCTCTGTACCTATCATTAGACTGCTGCTTCACAGAAAGTGTGGTAATTTGTGATGAAAATGAACAGTTACACTTCTCCCCTCACCATTAATGGCCCCATCAAAACCTTCAATTATGTCTAATGGTGCTTTTCATTACATTTCTTCACACTGATAATTAAGACATCAGCAGAGCCATTCATCAGCCTTAAAGATATCAGACGACAGTAGGTGAAGAGCATGTCAAGAAACATCAACACATTCTCATCCTAGGGCGTCACATCGTGGCGCTTTTGACAATGCGTCTAAATACGACGCACATGGCACCCTTTAGCGTCAATATAACGCTTAGGTTATGGGTAGGTTTAGGTCTGGGGTAGGGTTAGACCACTAGGAGGCGCCTTCTGGCCCATATACACTCACCGGCCACTTTATTAGGTACACCTGTCCAACTGCTCGTTAACACTTAATTTCTAAGCAGCCAATCACATGGCGGCAACTCAGTGCATTTAGGCATGTAGACATGGTCAAGACAATCTCCTGCAGTTCAAACCGAGCATCAGTATGGGGAAGAAAGGTGATTTGAGTGACTTTGAACGTGGCATGATTGTTGGTGCCAGAAGGGCTGGTCTGAGTATTTCAGAAACTGCTAATCTACTGGGATTTTCACGCACAACCATCTCTAGGGTTTACAGAGAATGGTCCGAAAAGAAAAAACATCCAGTGAGCGGCAGTTCTGTGGGCGGAAATGCCTTGTTGATGCCAGAGGTCAGAGGAGAATGGCCAGACTGGTTCGAGCTAATAGAAGGGCAACAGTGACTCAAATAACCACCCGTTACAACCAAGGTGGGCAGAAGAGCATTTCTGAACGCACAGTACGTCGAACTTTGAGGCAGATGGGCTACAGCAGCAGAAGACCACACCGGGTGCCACTCCTTTCAGCTAAGAACAGGAAACTGAGGCTACAATTTGCACAAGCTCATCGAAATTGGACAATAGAAGATTGGAAAAACGTTGCCTGGTCTGATGAGTCTCAATTTCTGCTGCGAAATTCGGATGGTAGGGTCAGAATTTGGTGTCTACAACATGAAAGCATGGATCCATCCTGCCTTGTATCAACGGTTCAGGCTGGTGGTGGTGGTGTCATGGTGTGGGAAATATTTTCTTGGCACTCTTTGGGCCCCTTGGTACCAATTGAGCATCGTTGCAACGCCACAGCCTACCTGAGTATTGTTGCTGACTATGTCCATCCCTTTATGACCACAATGTACCCAACTTCTGATGGCTACTTTCAGCAGGATAATGCACCATGTCATAAAGCTGGAATCATCTCAGACTGGTTTCTTGAACATGACAATGAGTTCGCTGTACTCAAATGGCCTCCACAGTCACCAGATCTCAATCCAATAGAGCATCTTTGGGATGTGGTGGAACAGAAGATTCGCATCATGGATGTGCAGCCGACAAATCTGCGGCAACTGTGTGATGCCATCATGTCAATATGGACCAAACTCCCTGAGGAATGCTTCCAGCACCTTGTTGAATCTATGCCACGAAGAATTGAGGCAGTTCTGAAGGCAAAAGGGTGCAACCCGTTACTAGCATGGGGTACCTAATAAAGTGGCCGGTGAGTGTATATCTGTGTCTCATATTGACTTTAAAGGGTGCCATGTGCGTTGGATGTTGCCTTGGGATGAGAATGGGCTGGAAACATATGAGACAGGTGAAGCTGCAACATTTGACGAATATCATCTCAAACCTCCTCTGTGTGTTCAACATTTGATTTGGATGAACTATCCATGCTGATATTCTCAGAACACCACACAGTGGTAGGTTTGAGATGAAATTCACTAATGATTGTGCTCGTGAACTTGAACAGATCGACTACTGTGGGCTTCGACCAAAAACAGGAAGCAAATAGAGGTATGTGCGCTGGCTAAATGAACATCATTTTTATTCACATCTTTCACATCTACTGCAGTCAGATTGACCGTGGTCACTCTTAATAACTCCGACTCACATGGCTGTGAACTCGTAATGACAAATCAAGAATGTTAAGAGGCTAAAAGTAGGTTTAGAACATGCCCTATTTAAGTCAACAGGGTGCGAATTTTAAAAAGACAATAACATGGTGTAGGCAACACCGATTTTTGTTGTTTTTGTTTGTACTGACAGCACTCCAAATGTACAAAAAATGAGTTCAATGTTAAAATTGACCGGAGTTCTCCTTTAATTAAATCTGTTCATAAAGTGACCATGTCTCTTCTGAAAATTTGGACTAAACTGCTCAATTCATATAGCCTGGATGCCAGCCCGGACTCCGCCCACAACATTTTTTGGACGGGAAGTCTGGACTCAATCCATTAAGGAGTAATTATGATCGGTTCAGTAATCATCGGGCCAATCAAATTGCCAGGGCGGGCTTTATACGATGATGGACAGGTGATCTGAAGGGACGTAATCATCACGTTATACAAAGAGTGCTAACTGTCTTCCCTCAGAGATGACTGCAGCTGGAGAATTGAGATGTACAGATTCTGCTGTCGCGTCTGTTGTGAAATAAATCGACAGCGCATTAATTTTAATAGACAAACAGAAAAATGCAATCAAGGCATTTGTCGATCGGAAAGACATATTTGCCGTCCCACATGATTCGGGAAAAGTGTAACTTATCAGCTGGCTCTGACGGTCGCTAAGAAGATGGGACGTAATGAAAAGCCTGTGGTCGTTGTGGTTTCTCCTTTGGTCGCACTCGTGAAGGAGTAAGTAAAAGAAGCAACACTCGTTATTTAACTTCTAAAATAAGTGAAGTTAGGCTACGTTCTGTATTTGACAACTGTATGCAAAGTAGCTGACTTACTGCGTTGCTCTGATTGGTTGTAGGTTTATTGGTTGTGGTTCGAGTTAAGACCCGCCTCATAATCAAAGCCAGACGGAGGGGTTTCAGACTCATCTTCCAATAGGAAAATGAGTATGATGAAGTCAGGCTACAATTCATATGGATTAGCTTTACAAAGGGGTATTTGTGTCAAACCGGAGGGACAGAAACCTCTCAGATTTATCAAAAAATAAATAAATAGCCACATTTGTGTACTCACAGTTTTTGAATTGGGAATTAGGATTTGAATTAAAGTATTTCAAATATTTTCAGACATTCAGAAGTCTGTATTTTAAACAGAACCTTAATGTGCAATGACGTGAATGTGCAAAATATTATCTTTTCTGTGTGTGCTTGGAAAGAAAATTGCCACATTTCGTATTTATCTCTTCTACTGATCTCAGTTGCTAATGGCAAAGGTTAGTGATCTCAGGCTTGGCTGGCTCACGTCTATCTCTGGGTGGAGCTGCTGTTTAGGGTTGTCACTCTGCCCTCATCAACTCCCGGCTACATGAACAATAGAAATGCTGTTACTCTTCCTCGCTCTCTCTCTCTAACCTCTCTATTTCTCACTGGGCAGGTATTTCCTGAGGGAACATGGGCCATTATCACAGCTGAGGGAGTCAGGTTTCTCCACTAGACTTACTGACCCTCAAATCAATACCTGCCTCTGAATGCATGGGTCTTTGCCAAGCTGCTTGCCCCCCTCAATTGGGGGAGCCCACTTTGTCATGCTCAATATGGCTGTCTCTCTCCGAAACCAAGGCAGGATGCAGGCTTTGGGGCCCTAGAAAAGACTTCAAAGGCCACAGAACAAGAAACTCGGGAGGAAGGAAGGGGGAAAGCCTGGATACAGGTGTGCAGCTGCTGGTAGGCTGCAGTTACAGGTTGAGAAGGTCACAGGGAATGTCAGTTTATCATTCAGTACTGTCATTGAGTACTGTTAAAAATTTGAACACTGGAAATGAAATGTAAAAAAAAAAAAAAAAAACATGGGATGGAAAGTTCTGTAATGCCGTTTCCTAATTGTATTGTATAAGCTTATTGTAAAGTCTTACCACATTTCTAAAAAAAAAACAAAAAAGGCATCTTGCAGCCTCATAACTTGCATTGCTTTGAAGGCAAAAAAATCATCTGATATTCAACATGAACCCATAGGCCTATTGGTCATTTGTCTAAGGCCCTGTTTATATGAGGAACACTCGCGGGTGAAGACGTAAAAATATTTTATCGGATGTGCCTTTCGTTTACACGGCGATGGCGTTTTTGAGGCTTAAAAATGCAAAAAAAGTGAAACCACCCTCTAGAGTGAAAATCTTAAAACGCTCCACCGTCGCATTCCCGTGTAAAGGGTAAAACGCAGAAAGTCTGCTTGATAGTGAGGGTTGTACGCAGGCGCGTGGACTTGGTGTTGCTGTAGTATGCACTCCTAGCCACTACATTGAATTTCTCAGACATTTGCATCACCATTTGCATGCGAATTTTCCACACAAAACGCTCGTCTAAACGCAGAATAAAAAATGATGAAGCAACGCCACTTTTGCGTTTTCTCTTCAGAATCGTTTCTGTGTAAACATAGCCTAAGAGAGGGGTGTCTAATCCTGCTCCTGGAGAGCCACTGTCCTGAAAAGTTTAGCTCCAACCCCAATTAAACACACCTGAACCAGCTAATCAAGGTCTCACTTGGCATACTAGAAACTTCCCAGGCAAGAGTTTTGAGACAAGTTGGAGCTACACTCTACAGGACAGTGGGACATGGGACACCCCTGACCGAAGACTACCCTTTAGTTCCTGACTCTTTTTCAGGGACAAATAAAAGTCAAAATATGGACCCCTAACATTTTCCTTATCTTCCTTGTATAAACATAGATGATGTGACCCAACCCCCAAATATCTGCAGATCTGATAATGGCGATGGAGAGGCTGGTTGGTTTGTGTTGTGGGAGTTGCGAGCTGTAAAGGTGAATCATATTGCTGTCAAAAAAGGAAAAGGAATAGAGTGTTTCCAGATGTGCGTTTTGGTCTTTGTCTGTGATGAAGATGCAGCTATCTGGACATCAGTTAAGTCCCAAACTGGCCCGCCGCCCAGAACTTCCCCCATGATTAATGGGTCATCTGTGGAGAGATGGAGTCATGGTGAGGGGGTACTCTCCTGCCTTTCGCTGATGTAATAGGGACAGGTGCTGATTTAGTGGACTCCGTTATTTACAATATACATCAAGCTGGAAAATAAGAAAAAAAAGATCTAATTACAGGGGAATATTGAAAGTTAAAACGACTATGTTTTGAAGCTATAGACTAGCCTATATAAAGACTTTTCTCCAGAATGGGTTCATCTGGAGCTCTTAAGAGGGTAATCATACAATTCTCTGAATATGTAAGCATGTGACATGCTCTAAATCAAACTACAAGAAAAATATGACAGAGATTAATGTTTCAAAATCTACTGTGCCATGCGGGGATAGGGGATCTCAGCTGGTGGACAGTAAATGAGCTTGTTACATTTTGTTGGAGAACATATATCATGCTGAACGGTTTCAATCAGCATTTCTGTCTATTGCTAATCAAAACAGAGAGGAAAACATATTCAATATGCTTGTAAAATGAAGGCTATTAAAAACTCTTTGTTTAAAAAGACATAATTGACTTTATACTTCTGATATATGGCCCAATTATCTCACTTATTATTGCCCTGGCACAAAAGGAATGGCATTTAAATGTTTTTAACAAGTAATATTAACTATGGCTTTTGAGTTTTTATGGAGACAGAATAGAATGACTCACAAACACAGAGAGAAAAGCTCATTGGATATGGATGTCTGCCAAAGAGTTGGCTCTTATACAATACTTGGGTTTCAGTTTTCCCCCTCATAGAAACTTTCTGCAATATACTGTTTGTATAAGAACCCTTTACACAAAATACATATGTCAAAAATTTGATGTAAATATGACTACTGGAAGGACTAGCCTGGTTAAAACTAAACCATTCTCAGTTGTACCTGAGTTATGGTCTGGCAAAGGTTCATAGACAAATCATTTCTAAAGGAGAGTCACCAATGGACGTAGCTCAATTGCCTCTGGGTGCAATTGGATAGACCTAAAACCAATCAGAGCGATTAAGAAGATGACGTATGAGCGACGTTCGTCTGTTATAGAACAACTTGAATAAACGAGCAGACACTGGTTAGCTACATGCTGTTGATTTTAAATAAACATAGAGCAAGACAACTAGAAGTGAATGGGCTTTGCATTGAAAAAATCACAAACAGTAAACAAAACCTTAAAAAAACAAAAGTTTGCAATGAACTTTCCTTTTTTTCAAACGCGTAATTTTTGCTGCTCGTTCGGACGTTTCGAGAATAAACAAGGCTCTTCTGTGTCAGCGCGTGCTCTGATCGGTAAAGGTGCACAGACTTGCTCCCGAATCATCTCCAAGAGTAGCAGCCTCCGAAGCACCACTAACTCTGCCTCCGTTTCACTAACTCTGCCTCGTAAGCTGATATTAGTATTTAAACATTCTCTGATAAAAAAAAAATATGTTAAAAAAAACATTTTTATAACATGGTTTTGGTGTAAAGAAGTTCTAATGACCGTCTCAGTCCTGCGGAATCCATCTTTGAATGTGCAAAATCTGCTTCACCGTCGCTGTGCTGTCATCATCGTGTAAAGCCCAATGTTTGTGATTGATAGAAATGGGCTTGAATAAGCTCTTTGCCAGACTGACTTGCAAAGCAAATCTAAATTTGCCGGAAGTTGTCTGAGTTTTCTCAGGCTACTGGAGGACACAATCTTGTCTATTTTATAAAGACTTTGATTATATAAATTATTTGAACTGGCCTTTATGTACAGTTTTACCAGATACATTTTAAATGAAGTAATTTCTGATAAATGCTAACATTCCCTTTTCCAACCAATCCCCTTTAGCATCAGATTCAGTCTGGTTTTCTGTGAGTTAGATATGTAACTGATTCTGAAAACATTATGATAAGAAATTCACATGGCAACAAAGGCCAAACTACAGATGAAATATATTTTTTTGTTGCTCCAAAAGCCCAGGGCTATTAAAAATACAAATAAAAGCACAGCATTTCCATGGTCACTATCCAAGGTGAAGAAGGTTGATGTCTCCTGTAAAGAGGTACAACACTTCATTTTGCTTCCTCTCCCAAACCCCAGAGGTCCTCTCAAAAATTTCAGCTGAACATCTGGACTTAATATGCAAGAAATAACCAGAAATAAAAAAAAATCTGCACTATTCTTAGGAAGCTGCAACCAGTTGTAGATTGTGGGAAAATGGCATATTATGATGATTCAACTTTCCAGAACACAGACTCTGTCAATCTATCCAGGCGACACCAACTGTTGTCATGTTCTGCCATGATTAACCGTTGCATTTTCTCCTTGAAATTTAAGGACACAGCCCACAACCACCTCATGGTTTGTGCATTGAGCATCTCTTGCTTCTCTGGATAGGTCGTTTGTGTTGCATTTTTCTCAATCCATTTATCTTTTCCATGAAGGCTTGCTAAAGATCATGATTTGTAATGGAGTGTAAATGTATATTCTGTTGGACTGTGTTTTTGTTTCCTGTTTGTTTTGTCTCTAAGCACCCTGTTTTGTATCTGTGTGCAATTCATAAATGCTGAATAAGATACTTTGTTCCAGTATTTGTCTGCCAAGTGATACTCTTACCTAGAACTGTTCTCTTTTAAGCATTCGCAAAATTCATAGTCTTAAATTTGCAGAAATCATATTAGAGTTCAGTTATTTTATGACTGGCCTCTGTGCGTCAGATTGTATTTCACCTTGGTGCAGATGCCTGGGGCCTTAACTTTATTTTGTAGGCGTTTGCTTTTAGCCAACTGCCATCTGGTGCTCGGGTTAGCTTGGAGATGGGCGGGTGCGTACATGTCTGTTGGCCCTCAGTAAAATTAGCCCATCATATTGAGTGTTGACAGAAATGCTGAGTGCAGAGGAGCTCTTGAGGGATCCTGAAGGTGACATGGCCCCATCTGTCAAAGTGCAGGGCCAGCTGCTGCTGTCAGGTAGGGCCTTCTGCGGTAAATCACCACTGCGCCCTGGTGGGAGTGGCCTGCTCTCTCTCCCTCACGATGTTCTAATGGGGAAAGCAGGCCCAGCCTCACCTACAGAGAGCCAAAAGGAATTCTGTTAACTGTCTCAGGACTCAAGGGGGTCGACTTTCAATCCCAACTGCATCTGCAGGAAAACTGGCCTGTGTCACAGAGCAGGAAATTGCTAGATGAAGACATTCTTCACTCATATCCTGTTTTCTGGATTTTTAAAATAGTAATATAGAGTAACATAGTAACTATACATGACATTTGAAGGAGTCACACAACCTGAAGCAAAAAGTTTTTATTTTATTTTATTTTATTTTTTTTATTACTAAACTGGCCTCCACTGAAATAACAGGGTTTGGTATACAGTTGTTCGAATCTAATTGTAATTCACATAATCTTGTTTAATTTCAGATTTTCATAATTTGCGATATATTTCAGTTACAATGCCCATTTTGCTTACATAATTGAGAAAAGCTTAATATTATCAATATATTCGATAAGCAAACTGTGCTGTGAACATTCGTGAACATCTATTAATTGAATTAGTGAATATTAGATGTCTGAGCCATTTAATAACTTAAGCCTAAGCAAATCATATCCTGAGAAGATTTCCCATGCATGATTTTTTTTTTTTTAGTTTTATACAAAGCATTCAATGTACTACGAAAACGTCTCGGTTACATATGTAACCCTCGTTCCCTGAGTAGGGAACGGAGACGTTCCATCGGATGATGACGAATGGGGTTTCGCTTAGAATGATTTGATCACATTCGATCAATGTAAAACGAGCCAATGGCAAAGAAATGCCATGGGTCTGCGAATTTTGCATGGCGTTTATGCAAATATTGCCAACCCAGAGGGGGGAGGACATAGGCGCGGCGAGCATGTACTGGACAGAGCAGTGCCAAGGCTGGGTCTGCCTCATCCAGGGGTAGCGCTTGTAGGTTCACCACCTGGTCCCGGAAGGAGTGGTAGGAACCTTGGGCACATATCCAGGCCGGGGTCTCAGGACCACGTGAGAGTAGCCCGGCCCGAATTGCAGGCACACTTCGTCAACAAAGAATGCGTGCAGGTCCCCCACCTTCTTGATGGAGGCCAATAAAACCAGAAGTGCTGTCTTCATTGACAGGAAAGCTCAACTGATTGCAAAGGCTCAAAGGGAGCACTCTGCAGGGTGGTAAGAACCACTGAGAGGTCACAAGAGGGAACAAGAGGAGGGCGAGGAGGATTCAGTCTCCTCGTTCCTCTCAGGAACCTGACGATCAGTTCATGCTTCCCCACGGACTTAACTTCGATAAGGTCATGGTGTGCGACAATAACGGTGACATAGACCTTGAGAGTGGAGGGTGAGAGCCTTCGCTCCAACCCTTCTTGAAGGAACAACACTGATTGAACACTTTCGGGGGTCTCTTGGGAAGAGCACCAGTTGATGAAGAGGTTGCACTTCAACACATAGACGTGTCTCACTGGACGACGCTTGAGCGGAAGTTATGGTAGCCATCACCACTGGTGGTAGGGTACTCAAACCTGCCGCGTCCCATTCAGGAGCCACACATAGAGGTTCAAAGATCGGGACGAGGGTGCCACAGGGTGCCCCCCCTGAGAAAGAAGGTCCTTCCTCAGAGGAATCGGCCAAGGAGGTGCTGTCGCGAGGAGAATGAGTTCAGAGAGACCAGGTCCGGTTGGGCCAGTACGACGCAACCAGAATGACCTGCTCCTCGTCCTCCTGGACCTTACGCAGGGTCTGGATCTTTTAGTGAATCAAAAAAATACACTAAAACCACTGTATTCACAAACTTCATATTCACAAACAAGTGGAGTGAAATTGTCATTTTGTTTTATGGTTATAAAACATGTTTTTTGACATGTTTTATTTTACATAAAGAAAAATGCATGCTGCACATGTTCTTGTGAAATAAAATAGTTTTCAAGCATTATTTTTCACCATCATGATCAGGAAGTTACTCTCATAATGGAATGAAATGGATAACTATATACAATTGTATCATTATAACATATTTATAAAGTATGACGTTCTGTGTGTAATAAAAGCAGGGGTTGAAAAAAGAAACTTCCGGTTCTGGTGCTGGGGTTCTGAAACTTGTGGTGCTGCAGGTCTGCAGCTGGATACTATTGGTTCACACAGATCAGTGAAAATGACAAAAAATAAATAAATAAATAAATAAATAAAATCCATGTGTTTACCCACAGAAACAATATTGATCATATGCTTAAAATAAGAAGCTTTTAAATGAACTGATAATACATTCTAGATTGCAGTGACACCTAATAACTTTTGATAACATCAATCAACATTCCAGCTATATATGGACATCAGTGAATACTTTAGACTTACTCAATAAAAGGAGATCTCCAGGGCTCTTGTGGTCTCCATCCAGACACAAAGAGTAAAACCGGATAGATAGACACATGGTGACCATGTGGAGGCCACGTTATCTCAAGTTCAAAGCAATGGATGAGGCCAAAAAAGCTTACTCAACCTCTGAATATGCTTTCATGATAAAAGTCTTTAGGACAGAGTGTTGGCTAGATTGCTTAAGAGCATAGGTCCTTGAGGAGGCATGCTAGGACCTCCTTACTGAGTGATGAAAGCTGGGGCCTCTGCTCTTTTGGGAGAGCACACTAACTCCCATGACCCATCCAAATTCTTGCATTTTGACAGCTTTGTTTAAATCAACTTTTCTAAATCCAATAACAAATTGTTACCATAACACTGCACATTTACCGTTCCAAAGGTTTTAAGAACTGAACTTGCAATAAACTTGCCTGGGAAATGTGTTTTTATTTTTGATTTTATTTAGTATTTTTATAAAAGCATCAAATGTACTATAAAAACATACTGCAAATTGGAAAACTACCGGGAGATGAGAAAAGTGGAACGGGAAACACGTTTTAAAACGGTGAACTTATTATATGGATGTTTTTTTTTTCGAACACTGCCGTTGTGCGAGACGCAGCAAAAGACGCTAGACGTGAGTGCAATTTTCATACATCCATCTAACAAATCTTTGGAACAACAATGGAAAAGAGGCCTGGTGAAATGCAAAGTGTTTTGTGTTAACGGCCCCTTACTGAGTTTAATTTAAGTAATCTCATGAAATTTATAGAAAATAGCCATTAGGAATGACCTTTTTAAGATAAAAAAGTTTTACTTTCAGGTCCTATTTTCCACCCTATTTTTGGAAAGTGACAAACATTAAAAAACTAAAGAGCTATTTCGAGTAGATTAGTCTGCCATCATATATTTCATCATGATAACAGTAATATTATCCAAATCTTGTTTCCAAATGAAGGAGTATGCCTCACAGTGTGATCGTGAGAACTAACAGCTGCCCTAATTGCTGATTACACCATCAATTGCCTCTTACGCCTGCCAGGAACAGAAAGGGTCACTTTGTAATAGTGTGCCAGAAGTAACTGGCCTCTTTCCTGATACAAGACTTTATAGTGAGCTGAGGAACTAGGATGGGAGGGTAATGAATGGGCTGTTGGACAACAGTCATAGAGGCCATGAGTCTGATATTATCCAGTCATTTGCACTGTCCACACACCTCCATGTTGACAGACAAACAGTGCCTCTGCCCGCTTCATCCATCTTTATTGAGCCCTAAAGAGTGACAGTAAGTAAGCCTGACAGGACAGAATAAGGTCTGGATTGTTCCAATGTTATCTCAGACTGGCTGGGATTCCTTGTCTAGTGGCGGCTCTGTTTTGCTGGATTTCTGAGGGGACTGTGTTTGAATAAGAGTGTGTGTGTAGGCCCACCATTCTATTCACGAGGTCTTCTGTAACTCACTAGACTTTCAGTCTCTAGACGTCAACAGAATCTGTCCATTTTTTGTCTGTAAATTAAAGCTGCCGTCGGCAAAAATGTTTTGATCATATTCAGTGAAATCGACACTATAATCCGACAGAACAACATAAATAAAGTGGTTTTAGAAAAAAACCTGAGCTTCTAACTCCATCTGGAGCGTGTTATTTGTTTTGCAAAAATCCAGCTCTCCCTGTTAACTGTGTCCAATCAGACCAGGGGGGTGTGAGATCTGACTGTCAATCACAGATCAGGCACACGCCACCCCTCGCGCACGTTACAATCACATGCACACGCCTGAAGTTCGCGCAGTAAGGGAGAGTGACTGATGGCGGAACAGTATAAATGACGTTAGCAATTGCAATATATTGGTAGATTAGCCAGAGCAGCATACCTCCAAATAATCCATTCGCGTTCACAGAAAACCTGGTGCGCACGCACTCGAGCACGAACTCTGTGGGAGGGTAACTTATTTGTTGATAGTGAGGGAGGGCCATATGAGTTGTAAACATTCAAAATGTTGCCAAAGTCCACTCAATCAGCCATAGTTGCCGACCGCAGCTTTAAGTTTGAAATCTCTATCAAATCCTCTTACCAGATATACTCGCCAAATTGTGCTTTTCTTTGGTAACCTCACTAGACTATGTGATTTATTTTTATTACACTATGTTCTCTCAAACAGTGTCACAGCCAAATGAAATACCAAAGTTGGGGATAAAAAATATGATTATATATTATATTCTATTTCTCCACCAGCGTATGGGCAATTGTCAAGCAACTGGCTGTTGTACATGATCATGATCAAAAAAGATTGTTGGTAAAGGAAAAGCTAGGGAAAGTTAAACCTCACTCCAGGGGTTGTAAAATATCCCCCAGCAGGCCACTGCAGCGCCACAGTGCATTCCACTAAGTTAAAACCCAGCTAGGGGCCAAGGGTGTAAAGCTCTCTTTTCACATAGACCTAAATTCCCTGAGGCTAAAGACATAAACCTTTGCTTTCCATGGAGAAGAACACCTGCTTGCTTTCAGAGTTGGCTCATGAAATATCAAAGCAACAGAAATGAAAGGAGCCATAAGCCATCTTATCATTTTGATAACTTCCGCCGGGCTTTAGTGATTTAGACCACACTCACCATAACCCAGCCATACAAAGATATGCCTAAAAACTAATGTGGTGCACCATTACAGGAATGGGATGCTACAAATGGCTCTTCTATCGAGGCAATCAGTGACGTGTCATGAATTTGCCCACTTTAAGGAGTGACCTGGGAATTGAGCCAATTTAAACCCATTGTGAAATATCACTTACATATTTACACATTTCTTTTTATGTTTGTTTTTACCAAATGCCCAATTATGAGATGCAAAATTTTTACACTGGAAATAGATAACCCTGGTCATTCTAATGGAATCCTGGGTTATCTTGCTTTACAACCCTTTATCCAGTGTTAATAATCATTAATATTCACATGCATTCTTAGCCCTGGGTTAACATTCTTAGCCCTGGGTTAACATTATTTTTTGCCTATTTGCAGTGTCAATGTTATTGATTGGACGAGCGCAGCACACAACCCGTTTACATAAAGGCTCTAGCTTTGTGCATCCTCATTGTACATTGTTGACTGCTATAAAGTTTGCCTGATTGGACATTTTTTAAATGGTCTGTTCTTCACTCCAAATGTCATGCATTCTGTCATCATTTGACAATGTTCCCTTCAAATGCTGAAATGGCTGTTTGTTTACAATGGGCTGCATTTCTGTGACTGTCCAAAGCACGTGCAAACTTTAATTTTGAAGCAGGTTATGATAAACTTAGGTAAAATGTGTTGTTAAACTCACTTCTAAATTACAAGTGTGAAACATTAAGAGTTAAGAGCTTGGTATAGTAGGGTTAAGCACAGTGTGAAAAGCCCTAAATAGGCTTTATTTGATGCATAACACCTCATTACAACTGTAACCTCATTTCCCTGAAGAGGGAAAGACACATTCCCTATGTCAATTGACGCTAATGGAACGCTTTTCGTGATGATGTCTGATGTGGTCAGCGATGATGATGTAAAATCAGTCCAATGGTGTGACAGAATTTCAGAGGCTATAAAAGCCTGCCCAAACAAAGCGGCATTAGCTTTGTAAGGTCTGAACAAGTCACTTACAGGCACGTGGGAGATATGACTGATGACGCAACATCGTGTTCCCTCTTTAAGAACCCGAGTTTACTATTGTAACCAAGGCATTCCCTTTCAAGGGAACTCGCGCTATGTCGATTGCTGCAAAGGGAACGTCTATACCAACGCCACCATAGCAAGAAGTGTCTGTCCAGTGTGAAATCAAGCGAACAGCACTAGGACAAGAGCACCCGGGACCCTGATGTAGAGTACAAGTCCAGAGAATAAAACCTGACGAATTTGTAAGGACCACCCTGCACCATCACAGACATCCTAGGAACTCCTGACAATAAGGCCTTAGAGACAGCCATACTCCTAGTTGAATGGGACCGAACAGCCATAGGAGAAGGCCGGTCGACTCATAAGCAAGTGAGATAGCCTCGACCCTCACTTGCTCATTCTTTGCTTGAGACACTGGGTACCCTTTGTTAGGGCGTCCAAAACAAACAAACAGCTGTTCAGTTTTACACCACAGGGCAGCCCCTGTTACCCCTCCTTCCAGTTTCTATGGCCACTTGGCCAGTGCGAACGCAAGCAGCAAAACCGAATTTGGGGAGAGTAGTTCTTAGAACTGTTTAGAAGTGGGCAGTTCCTATTACTAAGTTCCTGTAACTACTTGGTCGGAAAGCGGCTAGTGCTCACAACCAGCACCCTCGAGCGCTGACCATGCATGCTCCTCTCCCAAACAAACAACACATAATCGCTCTTAACTGCTGCTTCTCGCCATAGCTGAAAATATATAACAGACAACACCAAATAAACAGGGACAGTTTCACATAGAGCACTTACTGAAGCTAACGCTGCTTTGTTTGGGCAGGCTTTTTATTTCTACGCGCATATGAGTGAACGGATTTTCGGCTTTTTTAATAAAAACAAAAACATTTGGATTGTTTTTGTATCACCTTTTTATAGCTGACACCCACGTTAATCTTATAAGGCCAACATGCCGCAAGAAAGGGTTCCTTTTTAAAAGTATACTTTGGAACACCACATAAAGTTTACTCACACTTAGGGCAAATTCCATTGAAAGTGTGCATCACTTCGGCCTACTAACCCCATTCCTGTGCTCACTTTCAATGGAATTTGCTCTCAGTGTGAATAAACTTTTATATGCTAAATTATCATTAGCACAATCTTTACTGTTCATTGTATTTTGGAATGGAGTGCTTCAAAAGAGTGTGAGGTACTTATACTTCCTTCTGGGCATATTGATTTCATCTTCAAGCTGGGGAAGTCAATGCTTGTTATAGGCAGTGATGTCATGGCTGGTGTTAAAACTCAAATTAGATCTGCTTCTTAGGCCAAAGATTGAGGAATCTGCCATGACAGGCTGTGGACAGCTGTGTGAACCAACTAAATTACACTGCAGCTAATGTCTTCATTTAAATTAACAGGCTGATTGATTACAAGTAGACTGTAAATACACCATAGATGGACTTTCAGTTTTGTGCCTGGCTTGAACAAACATTAGGTATCCTGGATACATTTATAATGGTACTTTTTTATACCCAAGATCAAACTTGTTATAAGATACAGTGTGTGCATTATGACACTCATTTAATAGACTCACTTCTTTATGAACAGAACCTTGGTTTGATTCACTCACATCAATTATGGCAATTAAAAAAACAACAACAACAACAACAACATGGTCAGAATATTTTTACATTTCCTTCAGTGCTATTGTGTAGCATTATGTGACTATGGGCTACAAAGTATCTTTAAAAGACTCAAATACTGGACTGTTTTTTTTCCACAAAGTTACCTTTCAAAAAGTGGACTATACATACTATTGTAATAATACCATTGTGCTCTGATAAATGGTACTGAATGATTTCCATATTCATGAACTATGGTATTTATATGGTAGCCTATATGCCCATAAAACGTGTTAATGCAGTGGTTCACTTTGATAAAGATACTGTTCGTTTAACCATTTTGGCCGGAAAAATGCTTTACCTGCAGTTAATATGAATCACTCACAAGCTTCATATGCAAGTGTTGGAGATTTTAGGTGTCAAATCGATAGAATACAACTGCAGATTTGATTTAAGTGAATCATAGGTAATCCAGTGACAATTCATTCATTATGTTTTCATGTTTTTATGGAGAAAGACACTTCTCCAAACAATTCAGTGCGGAGTGAACTGTCTGAATGATTGTGAATGATTCTCGAACCTTTTTAGACCATGGCTGCATTCGAAATTGCATACATCTCCACTAGTGGATGAAAAACAGTATGTGACAAAAGAACTATGTTCGAATTTAAGTTAATTTATTTGTCTCCCATGGGAGAAATTTGGTTTAGAGACAGGGTACTGCTGCATAAGCAAACATAAAAACATATAGACAGCATAGAACATAAAAACATCTGAACAAAAAAGAGGATACATAACTGGCAACCAGATAGGGACCAAAGTGCAAGAGGATAAGGCTAAACTACTTGAAGTAAATTGCAATATACATTAAAAATCTTCCCCTTTTTCCTCCCTACATTTGCTGCATTAATGAGCTTAACCGACACTGAGATACAGGAATATTTGAACCAGTTGTTTTTACATAAGAATACATAAGAAGCCCCTATGTCCGAATTCACAGTACTCATAAAAGAGAAAAAATAAAAAATCAAAGATCAGGGTAAACACAAACTTTATTTCATTTCAGGCAGGAAGACACAACCACGTCTAACATTAACAAGAACCAACTAAGGGACTGAACAGAAAAGGGAGTATAAATACACAGAAGGAACTGAGGAAACAAACTAGACACAGGTGGAGAAAGGTAAACTAATTGTGACAACATGATAATGAGGACATGCCGAATGTAGTCATGAACCAGGAATGTAGAATGTAATTAATTACATTCATTCTACACACATTCATTCTATATGAAACATACCCTTTTCAGCGGTTGTGAATTAAAATAATACCTACTCAAGAGAGTATGCAATTTCGGATGCAGCCCATGAGTTTAATTCAATTTATTTGTGCCCTCCCCCCTCACTAACTTTTTTTTTTCAGTCACATTACAAACAATGAACATGACAATAATCATTTCCAACATATATTATAAAATATTGAACAAATATAGACTACAAACCCTTGTAATGTGTTTAAATGGAACACCCTAAGCCGTTGATCACTTGAAATCTCCAATGGAGACGTATTTATTTTTTTCCCTTATGAATTTGTTTTACACACCATTCAATAGGCCTGTATTTATGCTTGGCCTGCTAAAAGATTAATATAAACAAATATTACCATAATAATATTAAATATAAAATATTTATATAAAATTCACACATGGATATAATAACAACACAATAAACTATAACTATATAAAAAACAGTCAACTTATAGCTACAAGCATTACATGTTTTACAAGCATTAAAATTAAAACACAACTAAACAAAACATAATTTGTCAAAATAACTCCAATATCATACTCTTGTGAGTAAAGCGCAAACCTGCTGTGACGTGTTTCATTGTGGTCTATGGATCTGCCTGAAGTTTGAGTAGAGTTACTCCCTCTGTCAAAATTGAGGGGTTGAGGGATTGTCCAAATAAACTTCCCTCAACCACTTGATGATATTGAACGCACTTCAAAATGGCTTTGGGGATTCCCCGAGGGGAAGTGCTTAGGGACGTCTGTGAGTGCATGTCTACAATTGGACTTGAATGCAAACCTCTGAAAACCCATTTCACCGTTTTGATTTCAAACCCAACACAGAATTGTGTTATAATAATGACAATAGCAGAAAATGGACTGCCACACACTTAAAAAATGATTGTTGTGCCATAAGAGGTGGAAAAATATGTGCCCTGTATAACTGTCATAGTTGTGGTTGCAATCCAACACGAATGGCAAAGTAATTCAATCGAAAATGTCTTTAATCCACAAAACAGGAATACACGGTAGAATCTCAGTAGGCTATACACACACTCTAAACAATGCTGGGTTGTTTTAACCCGAAATTAGGTAAAATATGGACAAGTCCAAATGTTGGGTTACAAATGTAATTTAACATTTTAACCCAACTTCAACTCTCACTTACAACTGTACATTTTTTAATTACATTTTTAAACCAACATTTGGGTTTGTCCATATTTGACCCAAATTTTGGGTTGAAATAACCTTGCAGTTTTAGAGTGTCCATTAATAATTACAAACACAGACAAGGAACAGAACAAAACAGGGAGTACCAACCTGATCTCACAGAAATTCGATTACGAATTTTACGAGGTGGCTAATTCGTAACAATTCATCCAACCTAGCTCGATACAAATTAGTACGATTTTGCTAAATCGTACATATTTACGAATTGGCCAATTCGTATGAATTCATGCAGAATGACCTACCCCTAACCCCGCTCCTAAACTCTAACCGTCACGTGGGTTTAGACAAATCGATACAAATTTGTACGAGTGAGGTCGATACGATTCAGTACGAATTAGCCACTTTTTAATCACTCGATCTAAATTCGTACGAATTGGTAGATGAGATCAGGGTAGGAGTACACTTATACACAGACGTAATAAGGGAACTATTCGAATGACAGGTGCATACCATTAACTTAAGGAGACAAATTCAGGGAACAATCAATGCTAAACTAAATTGAAGCACAAATAAACAAACACGATGAAAACACAACTAAACAAAACATAATCCTGATAATAATAACAAGTGAAGCAAAATGTGGCAAATATACAAATGTATGTTGACCTTAGAATTGAAGGTAATATATGGCAAATATAAGGCAAAGTAACACTAGAACTGTTTTTCATGTGACACGTCACAAGTTTCAGGGCGACTAAAACTTTAGGTTGGTCAAAATGCATGCATTATAATACCATTTGTTTGTATTTTGTGTTTGTATGGACATGATTTATAGTTTTTCATCTTGCAACAGTGGTCATGGTCTCACACAGTTAAACTCAATTAAATGTGGCTTTGCCAATAGGATGCCTTGTCCCGGGCAAGCCCATAACATGAGGCCAATTAATAGGCTACACAGGAGGCCACAATGCAAACATTCCACAAGAGTCTAGCGGCAGGGAACTATGTCTACTGTGAATCCAAATCATATTGCCATGTTTTTGTTGCGGTCTCAGCTAGAGTAAGTGGTTATAGTATTCTGGGGCAGGCAGGGAGTGTGAGACAGAGAAAACGAGGATGGAAATACTAAACAGCCGTCCTAAACTCTCAACAGAGCACTTGCATGGCTACTTGCACAAGCGCAAGTGTTCAGGTCAGTACTCATAATCGCTATAGTTTCATGCTCCACAAACAGGACATTTAACTTTAAAATCAAGAGGGAAAGTTTGCAAATTTACATGCTGACAGATATTGGAAACTGACCTGTATTAGACCCCTGACTACTTTTGATTCTCTTTAGAATTAATGACTGGTGACAGAAATCTCCCAATGACATCCAAAAGACAAGCGAGAGCATGATGAGCTTTCCACTGTTTATGAGCAGCGCCGTGTGTATATCAGAGGCTGAAGGTGGTCCGATTCCTTAAGGAGTGAAGAGGTGTGTGTGCGTGTGAGAGAGTGTGTTTGTCAGAGCTTGGGAGGTTGTGTTTAAGATGTTCTGTGTGAGGAAAGACCACCAGGTTGTGCGTGCATTTTTTAAAACTATTTTTCTTGTATGATCTATGAAAGATAAATAAGAAAACGATAGATTTATTATTGACATACTTGATTTATAGAATGTTTATTGATCAGAATTTGGACAATTTGATGAAGATGGAATCAAGTCAGAAAATGCATAGACACCTGCATGTGATTATAACTTTTAATGTTTTTTTTATTCACAAGATTTTTTTTTAACAATGTGGCTGTCAGTGGCTCTGCCAAACTGTTGATCTTGACCATGCTTATCTTATCTTAATCTGTAACTTTGTCTTCTGTGCTTTTCCAAGCTCAACATCCATTAATATGGATTATTTTCTAGATAAAACATTAATTTGCAAAGCATTGTTACCAAAGTATGATCCTCTGCAAAACCGTAATTTAAAGCTGAAGTAATCACATACAGACGTGGAGATAATTCTTGACAAAGAGGCCGTTTAGTGTTTTTGTTTGAACATGTTGCAACAATACTGGCATTTTTATAATATTTATGAGTTGTAATGCTCAGAAAGTACCATTTATGAAAGGACATACCCAAAGTTATCATCTGTTCCTTTGACTGGATTAGTTTCCACGATGTTCTGTTATGTTCCTATTATTTGTTTTGAGCACCAAGCAACCGTGATGCTGCAGGCACTTAAACCTGTGTTTATTGGAATAGGTATTGGCAGGTTCCAGAGTTTAGTTTCTTATGTTTAGAAGAAAACCAACACAATAATGGCATTTATTCCTCAGAAAATATTATATTGTTAATGATTATTCTGAGAGCTATAGCCAGAGAGTACACCATACAAAGTTTAATGTTTTGGTTATTTATCTATATTTTTATATTTATCTATATAATTATAATTAGGGATGCTGGATATATTAGCACCATATCAGTTGTTAGCCGATTAGAGATTTTTTTTATTATTGGTAGATATTTATTTATTAGGTTGATCTAAAAAAACTAATATAAAATAAATATTTTTCATAATGTATACATTATATATACTCACCAAAAGGATTATTAGGAACACCTGTTCAATTTATCATTAATGCAATTATCTAATCAATCACATGGCAGTTGCTTCAATGCACTTAGGGTGTGGTCCTGGTCAAGACAATCTCCTGAACTGCAAACTGAATGTCAGAATGGGAAAGAAAGGTGATTTAAGCAATTTTGAGTGTGGCATGGTTGTTGATGCCAGACGGGATGGTCTGAGTATTCCATAATCTGCTCAGTTACTGGGATTTTCACGCACAACCATTTCTAGGGTTTACAAAGAATGGTGTGAAAAGGGAAAAACATCCAGTATGTGGCAGTCCTGTGGGTGAAAATGCCTTGTTGATGCTAGAGGTCAGAGGAGAATGGGCCGACTGAGCAACTTTGACTGAAATAACCACTCGTTACAACCAGAGGTATGCACCAAAGCATTTGTGAAGCCACAACATGCACAACCTTGAGGAAGACCCCAGAAGACCCCACTGGGTACCACGCATCTCCACTACAAATAGGAAAACAAGGCTACATTTTTGGACAGTTAAAGACTGGAAAAATGTTGCCTGGTCTGATGAGTCTCGATTTCTGTTGAGACATTCAGATTGTAGAGTCAGAATTTGGCGCAAACAGAATGAGAACATGGATCCATCATGCCTTGTTACCACTGTGCAGGCTCGTGGTGGTGGTGTAATGTGTGGGAGATGTTTTCTTGGCACATTTTGGCCCTTAGGCCCCTTAGTGCCAATTGGGCATTGTTTAAAGGATAATGCCACTTATATATATATATATATATATATATATATATATATATACATATTATATATATGTATATTAGGGGTGGGCCGTTATCGGCGTTAACGTGCTGCGTCTATCGTGAGACTTGTTCGGGCGATAAAAAAAATATCGCCGTTAATCTATTCTCACAGTTGAGTTAGGAGCTCACTATACCACGCAAGCTATGATGACTTTCACTTTGATATTTTAGCGCAGATGTAGTCGAATTGCACTGTAAGGGCCATTTAAAACCAATATATTGAAACGTCTGTTTATCCAGACATTAGGAAAATATCAGTCTATGCATTTTATATGAGGGAAATACACATCCGTAAAAGGGGTCGCAGCGAGAAGTGCAGCGCCACGCCACGTCTAGGGGGCTGTTTACACCTGACCACTTCATGCGTTTTCTCAGATCGGATAGCTATCTGATTTATCAAAACGATTCAATTTACACCTGGTCACATAGTACATGTGTTTTTGCAAAACGGATATAAATCCGATCTTCAATTCCCCCACGCTATATGCGGATTTAATGAAGTGCACGTCACCGAAAACAACAGATAGGCTATGAGCTGCATTTTGATCATCGGCTAATTTCAAAATCAGCAAAGACAATAATAAGAGAGAGCGGCAACCTGGTAAGACAATTTAGTTTCTTTACTTTTAATGAAGATTGTAGTGTTAAGCGTCTGACTCTGCGAACTTACTTTCACTTTGATTTGCGATAGATTGCGCCGCGCTGGCTTGAGGCGCTCAGATCTGAGGTGATGCGCGTCGCAGCGGCGTCACATCTGACTAAAATAACATGACATATGGCCAATAACACGCTCTCACGCGTTTATTTTTTAGCATTTTTGGGAGTAGTAACATTTACATATGTGGTTTCAACAACCAGATGCATTTACACATGTCCAGTTTCATCTGGAATGTGGCCCAGACCACCTTCTGATGTGGTTTGAGTGATCGGAGTTTCGGAGGGCATTTACACCTGGTCTTTTCAAGATCGGATACAGAAAGCGTATGAAGTGATTTCAGAGCATCCGATTAATTGAGAATCTCACCTGAAAATCCAATAACATCAGCAATTGTCATTCTAGCAGCTGATTTCTGTATTATGCATTAGGCTATATGCATTCATCAGATATTTCATCCCTCTCTATTCATTTGTATTGTAAGAAAAAGAGCTTCCCGGACACTACAAAATAATTCATTTCGTGTTACATAGAAGAAAAGTAGATCAAATGGGTTTAGAATTACACAAGAAAACCTTATGGAGAGAAAAAAAACTGATTTAGTTATTATTTCGTGCTGTTTAAAACTAGGGTTGACAATTGAATAAAATAATTATGATTACTCTCATTATTTATAATAATATGAACATTCCAGTGTTAAATCTTGTATAAAACATATTTAGGCCTAATTACAAACTACCTGCGAGGTTATTTATTTATTTGGGTATAGCACACATAAGAACGCCTTTGGTAGAATTCAAATGAGCCATTTTAATCTAGATTAATCTAGATTAATTTCAAAATTAATCTAGATTAATCTAGATTAAAAAAATAATACTATGCCCACCTCTAATATATATATACTCACTCACCATGCCACTTATATATATATGCATGGTCTAAAGTATATATATATATTTGTGAGGTCTAAATTCTTGTGTAGCATATAAAAAGCAAAAAAGTGCACTGTAAAAATGACATGATCAATAAGTTATGACAACATATGTTTTTACATCGCTTTACCTCATCAAAATAAGTTAAGCAATTCTTAGCTTTTTTTGATAAGTTAAACAAGATTTTTGAACTAATTTTAATGTAATTTAAGTTGAAATGAAGGGACAGAGGGGGCAAAACAAAAGGAACTCATTTAGAATTGGTTCATTCCTTTGTTTTAGTTAAATGGTCATTCATTTTGAAAAGAACTGGGCAAGAAAAAACTTTAGACTTTCAGTTATTTTCAAAAGTTAATGGGTATAAACAAAAGTATGTGCTTAGTGTAATAAAGATTGCATGTCCTCCACAAGGCTTTAAAAACCATGTACTAGCACGGGCAACCATGACAGGGTAATCACACAACATAACAACCCGTGGTCGAAAAGTGCAACCTCCCTGCACATAAATCTAGTGTGATGTTTGTAACCTTGGCCTGAACCATACTCCGGGAGGAAAAGAAGCAAGTTCCTGATGGATTACTGAGCAGTGACCTTTCAGGCAAGAAGTGATGAATATGTCTGAAGACATCTGTGGGACTCCAGAGTCATAAGCAATGGCATTACAAGCAGAAACCAGACACTAATAATGAGTGC
The DNA here is from genome assembly GCA_030378365.1 of Hybognathus amarus. Classification (NCBI taxonomy): domain Eukaryota; kingdom Metazoa; phylum Chordata; class Actinopteri; order Cypriniformes; family Leuciscidae; genus Hybognathus; species Hybognathus amarus. The sequence goes on along the minus strand of JAQIUQ010007031.1, from coordinate 568,153 downwards.
GTTAATGCAAAATACCAGCATCAAGATATATTGACGTTAACCAAGCTCAGCTGAGAGTGAAGCGATGAGTGTAGTGTGGGAATTTTTCAGGCATGTATTGCAAATGAGCATCTGTTTCTTGGAAAGATTCTTTAAAGAGTGTTTTTCGTATAGATTTGCAACAGCTTGCATTCTTGATCATTTATAATAGTAACAAATGGGTTCATAAAACGTTGTGCTATGTGAATGCTGAGCATGCATTTTCTCTGAGTGAGATTTATGCAGTTGTGAATAATCACTTGGCTAATAAGGTCACATCTGGTCACAATTAAAAACAGCTTTATTCATGGATGCTATAACATTTTACTGTGACACAACACTTTCAAGCATATTTCCTTTCATCCCTGTCAAATTCAATATAGGCACATACAGGCTGTGACAACATATTTATATGGGTGCTAAAAGAAACTGCTTGCCGGCGACATGTGTTGAAAGCTGCATTAATTCAGTCAACTTTGGATGGCACAAGAATATTTGTTTTAGTTAGTTTTTTTTTACTTTGGATTACATGGAAGTGGATTTATCTGATACTAGATCAAGACCACATGAAAGATGGACATGGTGAGTACCACTAGAGTCAATCCATGTCGAAATAATACAATGTTTTGCACAATCTTGCTTTTATACACTTGGTTATGCTTAAATCTGGTGAGCTGTGAATATATGAGTTGGGCTGAGAGTTGCTACAGATAACAGAGAACCAGTCAGAATCTGATAATCATTCATATAAACAACGACACATGCAAACCCATCCCATTATTCTAGATTATCCTGTAATAACCCTACACAATAATTTGCCATGTGCAATTCCATGAATAACCAGATATTAAATGTCTAATTGCTATTTAACAGTGCTGTTGTTTTGAATCCATTCAGCTTAAAGCGTAATATGTGACTCCCACTGTGACCGTAAAAGCAATGTTCTCACAAAATTTCCAAACCCAAAGCTATTTAGATGATTCATAGTCCTCTCATGGGAGTTTCGGCAATGGTATTTTTATAGTTGATTGTGGATTGCACAGTTATTAACTGATTGTGTGTGAGTATTCATTGCAATTGCACAACTTTATGTGGTTAAATGTAAAGTTTAAATGTAGACTTTCAATTTAGTCTGGACCAAGAAGAACATGGTTGAGGCAAAACATTAATTTCACACATTTAATGACACATGGTTTGTAAACTACAGTGTTCAAAAGTTTGTGGTACGATTTTTTTTTACCTTTATTCCTGTGATGGGAAAGTATTCAGTGTCACATGATCCTTCAAAAAACATTCCATTATCATTCTAATCATTTGGTGCATTTCTTCTTATTATTAATGTAATAATTAATGTTTTTCTTTAATGAATAGTAGTTCAAAAGACCAGCATTTATTTGGAATAATCTTTTGTAACATTATAAATGTATTTAAGGCACGTTTGATCCATTTAATGTGTGCTTGCTGAATAAAAGTATTAATTTATTTCTTAAAAAAAATAATAATAATAATAACTCAAATCTTTTAAAGCTACACTGTGATTTTTACACCTATCTAGCGGTGAAAAGGTATATGACCATCCAGTGAATATTAGTTTCCTCTCAGTTCCGATTTCGTTTTATCTCCTACGGTGGCCAATGCAGTCCAAGATTAACATGGCTTCCAGTTCGACCTCGTCCATGAGTGTTAACCATAGACTGTAAAAAAAGATGGACGACGCCCTTCGCTCTTTTCCATCAGAGAGAACTGAAGCCGCCAGTGTCTCGATATGACGCTGACATCTTGAACTTGAGTCTGCGCACTTGCGTGTTTCGGGACCAGTCATGCGCAGTCGTGAGCAGGAAGTAAAGCCGCGAAATCAAGGCCGCGCCCTCATTCTCGCTGAATCAAATGCAAGCACACGCCCCGCACTTTCATTAAGTGGCCTCTGTCTGCTTCGTTCTTCTACAATGATGTCTGCTGATTGCAGAACCTCGTTAAAATAAGGTAAATACAACTACTAGCCACATAGTCAACATTATGAAAAAAAGTTAGCTGGTGCTTCACCTCGCACAGAGAACCTGTCAATCACAGCTCTCAATCATGACGTCAGAGCACCGTTTTTATAGCATCACATAACTAACTAAAAACAAACTTATTTTAAAAACGAACACTTAAAATTACATCAACGTGATAGAAACTACAGTAAATGACAGAAACTGTCTTTGGAAAAAAGGATATGTGAAGTGTTTAGTTGGTCAATTTATTTATTTGGATAATTTAATTGTTTAGTTGGTCTCACGTCCCATTGAATAAAATGGGGAGGGGTTGAGCTATATTAGGACCGAGACGCAATCGAGACGTTTTGGCTTCACTTTTGAGGGCTTGTGCGGCACGCTTGGTGTTAACTCAAACGTAAACGCGAAAGGCGAAGCTTGAATTAACGGGTATGTCGCTCTTTGGCTAATGTACTTTCAACATGGAGGGCAGCATGGTGACTGACATTAGAACCCCTATACCAATGGCACATTATACACTCATGAGAATACTTTATTACTTGAACGAAGTAAATGTACATTAGTGAGCACATATATTTTTGAAAGAACTAAGTGTTTTTAGCTAACAATAAACTAAAAGAGTTACACAGTGTAGCTTTAAACAGTACTGTATTCTCTGTCTATTGTCTCTCCTATTACCATAGAAATCATTCCCCTTCTCTAAATGCTGTTAGTAACAGGTAAATCACATTTAACTGAAGACCCCATCTAGAGAATGTGACTGTTGTTGTAATCTAAAACAGAAAATGTATTGCTTAAGGGCTTGACAAATGCAATTTCCTTAACATGTGCCGGTGGGAAAGACAATGCTAGGGAGATGCAATTATGTGGACTCGATGTGATAGCTGATATCATCTAATCAAAGCGGTAAAATAAGAAGGGCAGGGCTCAGCTCCACTGCTGGCCAGAATGAAAACTCACTATTTCTCAGAGGAAGGGAGCGAGAAATCGCTCTTACAGCTCGCAGATGGGAAAAAAATTCTGGCACAGCTAAAAGGGGGCTAGGAGTTTTAACAGTCTCCCTACATCTGTTTATTTAGAGAAGAAACCATTGTGTCATTCAGTTATTCTAAGCTATGCGGTGGCCAGCGTTCAGGCCCACAGTGATCGCTCCTAAAAAGTGGCCCCATAACACAACGGGCTACGGCCGTAAGGTACCAAAAAGAGGAATCATGCTAAGGGTTTCACATTACCTGCTTGTTCTTTACGTCTCCATAACCAGACAGGTCAGGCCAGGCTTTTTGCAACAATTGGGGGCATAGGGCGACGGGAAAGGGTGGTGTTTGGGCTGATTATAGGAGGAATCCTGCATGCCGTTTTAAACACTCACCCTTTACCCTCTCAAGGTTACTAAAGGTCCCGCGAGCTTGTGTTTTACGAGCTATGCTTCTTATAGATACCAATACAGGGCTGACAGTGTGTTTGAAACAGGCTTCAGACATTCAGAGAACATCTTCCCACAACCACAGCTTGACAGGTGTGGTTATATTTTATTTGGCTGTGAATATTTTATACTCTCTTAACTAATATGCTTTTGAAGTATTCGTGTAATGAATGCAGCTTGCCAAAAACATCAACAAATTGGCTTGTATTAACTATGCAAGATTAGCAATTGCATGTGGGTGTGGGACTTACACAGACCAATAATTTAGTGAAAGTTTAAAGAATTACTCATATCTGAATTATTTGTACAATTATGAACAAGTCTCAATGCATTTGCTCTTTGATTTCTAAATACCATTAAAGCCTATATAGAATGTTTTGTGGTTTCCACTGTTGTGTCTCATGTAGTAAAATTCTTCCATGCTGCACTCCATGTTTGTTGGATTAAGGTCATGTCTGTGAGGGGATATGTCTTTATTGGCCAGCCCCATATGCACACATGAAATTCTTCCCCTCTTTGCAATGGTATGACGGGCCCTTAGGCCTGTATAAATAGTCACTTGTAGTATGGAAAGGGAAGGGGGCCATGTGTTGGAACAGCTGGTCTGTGAGTGTGTGTGCTGAGTTGATTCGTGGGTTCAAACAGGACTTGGCAAGATATCGGTCCTCCTATCTGGTGTTAGAAGTTGGGATGGTAATGCTGGAATGGAATGAGAGTGAAAGAGGTTTTTAGTCAACATCCTCCCTGACTGAAATATTGATGTCTGGATTCCAGAGGACACTCCACATAGATACTGATACTACTCCCTGAAAGGCTCAATGTCTTTGTGTTTTTATAAATTTTTATTTTGCTGTGTTCATGAAAAAGAATGAAGCACAATTATGGCCAGATATAATGCTTTTTAACAAAGGAAAACAATAAAACCAGAATGGTTATGTTATAAAGCTTATTACTCAATTGATACATCTGACACATAGGACAGCTGTCTATATCTCTATCATGGCGCTAACAACAGTTGTTGGTGTGTTTAGAGCCGCAATAAAACCAAGAGCAGCTGCTTTGTGTCACAACTTCCTGTAGGAATGTTAAAATCATTTTTATCATAATTTCGAACCAATCCATTAAGAATCCGCTATGAATAAATTAAGATCCAACTGAATACAGAATTTTGTAACTGAATTGTTTTTTTCCATTTTTTTATTGGGGAATTTATGTTTATCTGGTAGGATCTTAGCAGATTTTAAGACAATTCCTATTTTGATCCATATTGGATTGTTCCCAAATAGGACTAAAACATAAAAACAATAAGAACAATCACAAAATATTTTATAGCCATTTGACTTGATCCTGCTGAAATGCAGTTTCCAAATATATATATATATATATATATATATATATATATATATATATATATATATATATATATATATATATATAAACAGAAATCGTTTGTTTTAAATGTAACAATTTATAAGTAGGTATAGTATTATAGTTTAAATAATTGATTAATGTATTAAAAACGTGTTCATGTTCTGGCTGTGTGATTTCATGTGTGAATTGTATTATTGTGAATATTGGAATTATGTGAGTTTATTCTAACTACAGCACCGGTGAGTTTTTGTTTGGGGTCATCCATCAGGGTCAGGAATTTTGCAACAGGACCCCATGGATTATTGTAAGGAATCTGTTTCTCATTAAGTCCTCCCAAAGTGTAAGAAAGGTATTCTTAGATTAGCGCAACAATTATTTTAGCCATATAAAGTGCATTATTATTTATTTTAAAACCATATAAATTGGCATACATTTTGAGCTAAAATTAAAATCTGTGACTTTTACCTTTTGCCCTAATCATTGCAAGGTAACTGTTAACATTTGACTGTAATACTATGGCACAAAATAATTGGTTTAACGAACATAAACATACACTATTATTTTAGAAAATGGAATATGAGACAAAACATTTTCTGTTTATTTCAATTACCCCATTGAAATAAATCTGCTTTAAAGTTCTAGAGGAATATAGACATCTATATAAGTGGATTGTTTCTGTATGCTTTACATTCACTGTATCAATACAAATCAGCACTCATTTACGACACCTATACATTTCCATAGGCCAGCTCAAAAATACCATCTTGTTCCTGTATATTTTACTAATCCATGATAGCATAAACAAGTCAAGTTAATAATGTGTACTTATTGAAGTTTCTCTCATAATAAGCACGGACGGACTTAATTTGTGCTGTGACTTCATTGCATTTGTCCCATAGTTAAGATTTGTATCCCTATTTACCCCTTAACTGTCACTTGCCCGTATACGGGCAACCTGAAATTTATTTCACAATATTACTATTAAATCCTAATCTAGTCATGACAAACTACATATTGTTGGAAAGGTCTAAGACTCCTAAATAGATATTTAGATATTTTTTTATTTATTTTTTCTTACAAATTAGGAATGAACAGTAATATATGAATTTATGACAAGAGTGCGCCTCAAAAAAATCAATGTCATTACAGGAGTTTCTGACCTTTGTCACAAAAAGTCGCAAAAAAACTCAAAAAACACACTTTTAATAATTGAAACTTTGGTTTATAATGCTAAAAGTTCATAATAAAACATAATATAGTATTTGTCAATAGAAAAAGATTAAATTATATTTTTAAAAGTAAGGTTAAGAAGTCCTCTAAAAAGCATAATATATTATCTATTTACAAAATTAGACGTTGCGTTACCATAGAAACGGTATTTTTTATTAGGCCCCTCCCCTTTTGGGCATCATCTTTCATAGTTTATTATCAAAACCTTTTCTAAACTTCGACAAAACACATATTGTCAGAAAGGTCTTTGTCTCAAGGTTCCATATTTAGTGACAGAAGTGATATTTTGATAGAAATTTATTAATTTGTTATGGCAGAATGCATACAATTAAATTCAATGGAATTCAATGGCACCCGGTGGCTATTTTTGGTATAACGCCTAAACAAAATATCATGGGAACTTCAATTTTTGTGATATCAACTTTAAATTTGGAACACAACTTGGTTAGATATATAGCTTTCATTTTATAGTAATTTTATGGTAAAAATTATTTTGTAAAATATTTATTTTTAAAAAATATATATTATTAAAGTATATTTTATTTACTTTAAATTATAACTTCCATAACTTTTTCATACTTTAATTTTTTGAAGTGCTTTCACTTCAGTAATAATCTGCTGATTGTTTTCTTTAAAACAAGACCAAACTTGTGTATATATTCCAAAGCATTATACAAACATATTTGTATAGTGCATTTTAATGTCAATTATCAAAAAGGGGGTGACCGGTAAAGGGTTAAAGCTGTGAGCTAAAATAAATCCCCATTTAAAGTAAAAGCAAGCAGTTCTCTTGCATGAGAACTCCCCCCCCCCCAAAAAAAAAAAAAAAAAAAAACAACAACTACAATTTACTGTTTATAAATTGTTGGATAAATGTTATTCTCCTCCCTCTATTTAGATCTCCTTTATATCCAAGTAGAGCTGTAAAGGATTCAGGTATTAAGTGAATATTTAAAGTCACCACTGTAAAAATTGGAAAGTTGATCTTATATAAGGTACTGAGTGAGTCACCTATTATCTCTGGATCAAATCATCATGCTCTCAAGACTTGTGACTCACAGGGTATAGAGTTCCCTACATCCATCACCTAGAACTGGTGCAAAAACGTCATTGTCAGATCTGACCATCCGTAACTGACATTGAGTTCATTGTTTAGGGTCAGAAGCTCGGTGCGCAGTGGCCTAAAGGTACATTCCTGACTCCAGAGTAGTGTTTGAAACACAAACCCTCTTTGTGCAAGGTGGACCCACTGATCCTCCATCCTAAGCATCAGCAAATGCCCCCTTTTGATGTTCAAGTGTGAACTTGCATGTTATCATTTTACACCTTTTTTCACGGCTCACCGTTACATTTTATATCTGAACCCAGAGTTGATTTTGCTTTTAGCCAATGTCTCTTTTTCTATTGTCTAATCGATTAGACATGGTGGAACGAGCCAGGAATATCATTTTCAAACATTCCTGGATCAAGCTGAAATGGCCTTCGCACAAAATGCATTTTCCATTTGCACATTTTATTTCGTAAGATCTTGTCTAAAAGGACAAAAACGTTTAAAATGAAATCTGGCATGGTAACAGCTAGGCCGATGTATGTTAGCAAAGGCCAAATACTGTATTTCTGAAATGGATTCTGATTCTGATTTCAGAATGTCTTGAAATAAATCCATTACAGATGCAGAAACATCAGATAAAAGAACACTTTCCACTAAACATTTAATAGATTCCTTCAGGAAAACCCTATGTGGTTAGATATAATGAGTATAGATTGAAACTCATAATTAAGTTGGCTTGACTTAACACTCAAATATTTGACTCCAAATTAAAAAGCTAGTTAATTGTTTTTTTTATGAAAGACATTGTTTACGTAAGAGGTACTCTTGTAATGAAAATGTATGCTATATACATACTGTCGTACAAATGTTTGGGGTTGGTAAGAATATTTAAAATAAGCTACATATGAACTTTTGAATGAATGAACGAAAGAGGCATTTTTATTGCGAGGACACATTAAATTGATCAGTGACAATTAATTTCTATTTCAAATAAATGCTGTTCTTGTGACCTTTCTACCCAACAAAAATTCCTAAAAAATAAATGCTTCACAAAATATCAGGCAGGACAACCAAAATAATAAGAAATGTTTCAGCACCAAATCAGCATATTGTAATGATTTCCAAAGGATTGTGTGACACTGAAGACTGATTGCCTAATGATGCTGAAAATTCAGCTTGTAGAGTCACATGAATAGGCTAAATTACATTTCATAAGAAAGCAGTTATTTTAAATGGTAATACTATTTCATATTACTGTTTTTGCTAGCCTTGTGATCATAAGAGCTAGTGTGCCTTCGAAAACAATAGAAAATCAACAATTTTGCCATACTTTGTGTGTGTGTGTCTGTGTGTTTCTTTTAAATAATGTATAGTTATTGACTATTGATGGCAAATTGTAATTTATCATTTTACCTTGCTCAGCAATAAAGTTGCTGGTTGTTCTTGAACATTCATGCACAAAATCAAATGCTGTGATAGGCCACTGCCCAAGAACACACATCATTTTGACAATGTCTGAGAAACTGCAGTAGCTATAGTTGGTCTTTCTAACTCGAACTGCTCTGAGGTAATCCAAACCTTTTGGAGAGAGACCATTCCTGAACCATCATGCCCCACCTCCATTTTCCCGCCCCTTACTTGACGTCGAGATTTGCAACAACAAACGGTCTGACCAATAGAAATCCCTTAAAGTTCCGCAGGGGTAGAATGGATAAAGCAAAACTAGCGGGTCAGAAAGGGGCCAGTGTGTGAATTTGAACGCCGTGTTATTATCTGTTCGCGTCCCTAAGCATACTTAATGACGGACGACAAGCGCACGCTCGAGAATTCATCAGTTCAGTCGGGGAAGCGTGATGCGAGTTGCTCGCGAGCACATTTGGATGTGAGCGCGAGACGCGAAGGACGAGCTCGTGAGCTCTTCACTTCTTCCCACAAGAAAGAGAAGAGGTGAAAGGAGAGGAGGAATCACCGCACTGTCACACGGACACGCAAAACAAACCCCGAGAAGATGGAGTGAACAAGCCGTTTGCTGGAAATAGCGCTTTTCGCAATTTAGGCTCCTTTTAAAAACATGATGGATTACCGGAAAACGTCTTTATAAATTCACCGCAATTGTGGAACAAACTTTTTTCTTTTGGATGGACCTTGCAAAACATGATCCGAGGGATTGTTCCCTCCATAGATGCAATGAAAATATGAAATACACATGCTTAAAACTGACCTGACGGCAACTAAACCAACTACAGACTTCGATATGGCAACTTGTGCAAGTTTGGTTCGGGGCGCGCGCACTTTACTTTGGCCTTTCGCTTGCGTGCTTGTGTGTTTTAGCTGTTTTTCCATCGCCTCTTCCAACCACCACGGCCGTCGGTTGATTTGCTGGCAAGCGATATTAAACTGCCAGTCGGAACCCGAGTGTCATTACGCGTATGACCAGTATTTGCACGCCTGTGAATCGATCCTGAGCGGCCAGAGGAAGAAGTGTCCCAGTCACTGCATCTCGTCGTTGGTGCAACTCAACCTGACCAAGAGCGGCCCGGCGCTGGAGGACTGCAGCTGCGCCTCGGACCCGCGCTGCCGGGAGATCAAACGATCCATCGAGCCGTGCCTGCCCAAAACTAGCAGCATGGGCTGCACCGAAGCCCGGCGCCAGTGCGAAAGGGACAACCAGTGCCGAAGCGCGATGGGCGATTATTTATTTCACTGCGGGAAACTCTTCAGCGGCTCCAGCTGTTCGAACCAATGCCGCAATGTCATCGCTTACATGCGCAAACTACCCAAAGCTCAGCTCCTGGATTCTTGCGTCTGTGATGGATCAGAGCGGACAATCTGCGAGTTTATCAAAACTAGTATGAAAACGCTTTGCTTTGACTCTCCCCTGTGGATGAAGAAGGCTCCAGTAACCCCGAAGACGATGAGCCTGGTGATGAGGATTACCCAGAGCCAGAGCCCACGAGGAACACAGGTTCTGCTTTTGTGGCATGTTCTGTTTTGACTGTGGTGGTGGCATCCATTTTGGCTGTAGTGCCGCTTCCTTGATCACTTTGAAGGCGAGTTAATGATCTGCTCCAACGGCTGTTCGGGAATAGTGCATTTTGTCAATTTTCTCCTGCTTTCCACTTCATTTATGGCAAGCGGTTATGTCAACATTTATTCCTTAAAACATCTAGTCTTTGTTGTACTTTTTTCCATAGCAAGTAACCCAATATCAACTTGTTAGGTGTTCATTACTTGTTTTTAAGTTACTAGTAGCTATCCCAAAAGTTAGTAGGACTATATCCCATATTTTCTAATAACATTTTTTTTCTAATAACTTTTTCACAAGTTGCAATGACACGTCAGAATGGTTATCTTGTAGCCATAACATAAATGAACATAGAAATTCCAGCCAAAAAAAAGTAAAATAGGTTATATCTGAACCACAAAAGTCAACAATTTCATGCCAGTAACAATGGACTTGTCACTATTTGACATGACTAGGGACAGTGATTAATAACAAAGGAATAAGGAAGTACTAGCAATAATGAATGTAATAGCCTAGCTAATGAATCCAGTGAAATAATAATACAAAAAATGACTATTTGATTACTTGCCAGCAATTAAAAAAAGTACTAGTAACATAATAGACATGAGTTAGCTTTAAGGAATAAATGTTTACAGAGCTTGACAAGGTTTTTCTCCAAAGAGTACAAGTTAAGCTTTGTGTGACATTTAGGTGCAGTTCTTATCCAAAAAATGTCACATTGTAAATGTGTTTTGAATCACTATGCAAATTTAGCATTTCAGTTTCGGCCCAGGTGAACAATGTCTTGTTTATTGTAAGTTTTAATTCTGAAGCTAAAATTCTGTTATTTGAAGTTATATAAGAGCAGGGATACAAAGTACTTTATGTCATTCAACTGCCTTAAACACCAACTTGCCTATTTCAAGTGCTGTTTTGTAAAAGACAAATTTATTTCCATAAAGATATAGAAAAGTTTATTTTGTTACCTAGACATTTTAACAGTGAAAGTTGTAATTATAAAACTGTGCACTGCCAATATAAAATTAGATTTTTTTTTTAAATATGTAAAGTATTTTTATAAAGTTGCAAACGACTTCGGATGAGTAACTTCTTAAAGTGTTTGGAATGCTGAAAAGAATGAGTAGATCTCTATATTAGCTAACATTTGATAAACCTTATAAAAGTCCAAGAGATTCATAAGAGAACTTTATTTTGGTCATAAAGTAGTAACCTTCTAAAAACAAAGGGTGATGATTCCAGCTTTAAAGGGAAGTGAAATGTCTGTTGTAATTATTTTCCTTTTAAGATATTGTACAGTGTACAGATTTTCAGAGAATCTTTTTATTGTGTTATCTAAGATGAACTATTTACTGTGTAGAAATGTCTAAATCCACTGTATGACTGCCTCAGTGATGTTCTTTTTATAGAAGGCATAAAAACTAAAGTGCAAAGACTCAAAACCGAGTATGTGTAATTTATTTACGTTTGCTATATTTCATTATGTCATTAGGAAGTTTCAATGCATTCGACTCCATGCGTGACCATGCATGGATTCCAATGCTAAATCTAGAATATGCTGGTTAGCACGGCAGAGTTTTTCAGGAACAGATTAAGTATCACAGACATAAGGAGCTTGAAGCGCTGACACACGCCTTAGCAAACAGAAGTGTTTGCTGAAGGCATAAACTCTGATATTTGGATATCTTTAGAATGTGAACACAAAAGCGCGAGTGGCTTTTCCCTGGGGTGTCCGTGTTGCATCTGGGCCAAGACTGACAGAGGTTTATTTATTTTTCAATCACTGTGTTTGCTTAAAGGCCTTTGTCTGTGCACCACAACTTCAAGTATAAAGCTGTAAATTCTAAACTAACAGAGAAACAGTAGCAGATAAACAAACCACAAATTGATTATTTTGTTACGATTTGTATATTTGGATCTTTTTAGCTACTGAAATAGAAAGTCAGCAGAAATTCACTCTCAGAAGGTTGTGACTGTGTAGGATAAGCTTGAACTTCAACTTTACAGTGTCAGGATGCTTGAGGTTTGCCCTTTTTTCTATAAAGTATTGATTTTATCTCGCACTTGAGAACTTGTTTTTTTTTGTAGAGTGCGTGGACTCTCTTGAAGTGTTTTCTTGATGTGACTACGAAAAAGGATAATTTGATCTTTTAAAAAATTCCTATTATCTGCAGTGTATCTGATGACCCTTGCTGGTCAGTTAAAGTGATATTTAGCCATTCAATGCTGTGTAAACAGTACATCTATCGCACCAACTCCCAAGTTGGTCTTGTAAATGCTCAAATGTGCTTTACACCAAACTTCCACCATTAGAAACGTATAACCAATTTCAATTGTAATTTGTACTTTAACATAGCCGTTTCCTTATGGATTATGCCAGTTGCGGTTCAGTTCATTTCCATTTATACATGAACAAATTTGTGCCAAGCTCTGGCATGCTTGATTGCTGGTAAACGTTTTCTGCGAAGGGAAAAGGACACGTTTTCATCTGGCTCTTCAGGGTTCCTATATGCATATATTGCTGCCTCCATGTCATTTAATCATGTTCACCTAGGCCTCTCTCTGTCTCTCAACTCCATGCTGTTAAAAACTACCACTCTTATTCTCCCACTCTTGTCACCAGGGTCTTCAAATGGGGTGATGGTTGCAAAATGTTTTATTAGTGTGGGGACAAGGGCCCTTCAGCCCACTGAAAGGAGGAGAAGTCGAGTGGCACTTTTGTCATGGTAATGTTAAGCACATAATAGTTCAACAGCACAATGCCCAGGCACTTCATTCCTCTAGAGCTCGCTGACACCTCTTCAGAGCTGAACCACGGGGTAGCATGTGGGAAAGATCCGCTGGCCCCTGGTCCACATACTCTATGAAGTCCCCAGTCCCCACCACCCCTTTGCGCTCAGTTTCAGCCAGTGCAATAGAGCCCAGCATGTGCAGTATGAAATAATAAGAGAGCTCTCAGAATGGCCAATAGGATGGAACAATTGAAATCGAGAATCTAAACTAGCCATGTCACTGTGGCCTGATCAATAAAAAAAGATGGATTTTTTAATGTAACTCTCCTGCAGTGGCATTGTGGGTGAAAATGAAGAGGCCATGGCAGTGTATTTAGAGAAACGGGTTTCCAGCTGAGTATACGTTTCGATGTGTGATGGGTATTTGGTGTGTGAAGGGTTATATGATTAATTTGATTTTATTAAAGGAAAAACACTATAAGAAATTAAGTGTTTCAAATGGTTTAATTTGGAAAATCTATTTAAAATTATTATTATAACATACATTTATCTTAAAATATGGTCAAATAATTTAAAAAAGGTCCGTATTTATAGTTTTTTATTATTCATTTAGCAAATGGGCCAGTTGTCTTAAGGCCGTACACTTCACTTGTTGTGTTTTCAATTATCTATTGCCAAAAAATAATTCTGTATCCAAGAGGTATGAGAAAACTACAAAAAGCCTCACAGCAGGACTTTCAAAATATATTTCAGCAACATTTTTCAAAACATTTTTAGCCTATACATTTTCTATACTTATGCTGACTGAAGAATGGTTGAATGCTCAAACTCTGAGAAATTGTGTGATAAGTGATGAGACATGTAGACAGTTGGTATGGCTGAGCCTCAGCTGAGCATTGACATGGAAAGCTGATTGGGCAGGATTTAGACTAATCCTTTAAAGTTAGCACTAGGTATTTAACAGCGAGGTCGCTGGCTGAGGCACCCTGTAGTCGTTTTCTAAATTATATAAATGATGAGACTTAAGGTGTGAGCTGATCTCTGGTCTTGAAACATTTTGTTTGTTTATTGGTTGTTGTGTATGGATTCCAACAGTTGTTTTCTAAATGATATAAATGATAAGACTGGTGTGAGTTTTGTTTACCCACACACATACACACTATGCTCACTTTGAGACTAGAAGAAACTGTTCTTTTTTTTGTTCTTTGGTCTTTTGAGACATTTATTTTTCTTCACCAAGCTGCCACTTTGATTTCATCATGGAAGTCCTTTGTTGAGTTCACGACCCTTTGAAATGAGTAAAAAGACTGAATGTCTTGGCTCTCTCAAGGGGTCTGATGCTTTTGCCTTGGGTGAGAAAGCTCAGGATTAAGCCGGTCACAAAGAGATCAGTTACCTGAGAATTCGCTAAGGGCATCTCTTGAATCTGTTCCCCATGGTGCAATAGTGCAAGTTTGATGTCCCGTTTATATATTGTCGAACTCTGAACACTGCTAACTTTGTTAGCATTGTTGTAAATACTGAAATTTTTTAAGATTTTTTTTATCAGATGGCAAATGCCATTTTTCCCAAAATAATCCTGTAAAAAACGGTAAACTACTGGCAGCTGTGGTTGCCAGCATCATAACGTAACTATATGGTGTGTTACTGTTTTTGTGTTGGAGCATATAGCTGTTAAATTAAAGTTTTATACTGTAGCTGACAATACAGTATTTAGCTGATCATTTCAAAAACAGTAACACACCGTATTTTTACAGTATGATGCTGGCAACCACAGCTGCCAGTAGTTTACAGTTTTTTTACAGAATTATTTTTTACAGTGTAGGGTTTGCAAGTTCATTAAAAGCTATAATGAATGAAATCATAAAATATAAAAGTGAAAATAGATTTTATAAATAAATATAAAATCAGAACACTTAAAACAACTTTATTTGTATACCTGCCTGTTATGTGACTATTATTATCTGACATCACTGAACCATGAACATATGCTGTAAAAACTTTAACACATAAGCAATTTTCAATTTATTGAATAAGTTACACAATATTCAACTAATTTATAAAGTCAGTTTAATGTAATTTAAGTTGAAAAGTCTTAAACATCTAAGTTGATTGTACTTAAAAATGTAATGCAGCAACTTTTTTTTTTACAATTTACAAATGTACTGTTAAGTTATTGAAATATTAACATAAAATTCTTTAAGTAAGATTAAATACTGTACTGACCAGATTTTGGGGACCCCTTCCTGATCAGGGGTAATCACATATACATTGTGTTGAAGATTTAATGCTTATTTAATTATGTAACTTGAGCATTGTGTTCATTTTAATTGATGATACATAGGTGTTGCTGAAGTTGTTCCTATTCGTTTGTATAAAGTCCATGTGAGCTGGCTTTTGCTAAATGCTCTGAGCTTAATAAGTCAAATGAATTATTACAGAGACAAAGTTCAATGTCCATATGTTACAGCTGAGCTCTTGAAAAGCATTTTTTTGTATATATTTTCTTACAAATCTACCATGAAGTTTATTGAACAACTACACAAGTAAATGAGAATAATGAAATAAATGATGGCTGCTGTAACAGTTGGCGCTCGCGTAACAGCAGAACTTTGGTCACTCTTGAGGGAATAATGTCAGATGAGGAGAAGTTTGGCCGCTTGTTTTCACTCATGAGGATAATGAGGTGACGGAGGGAGAGGTGTTTTTTACTAGAGCAGACCATAGCCCATTTTTTGTACCAACAGCCATAAAATCTTTCTGACAGGCAGTGCAGGGGAGGGAAGTGTGCAGACGCAGGAGGAGAAGCCCCTTAACTGGGTAAAGAGAAAGGAATGCTGTAATGGTTCCAGGGAATGAGAAACAGCACTGAATCTGTAAAGAGTTATAATCTTTGTGTATCAGAGACAACATTTTTAAAGTAGAAACTGGCGCATGAGCCGCATTCTTTGTGGCATTCATATTAATGCTGAATTATTTTGTTCAGCCATGAATGTTAAACATTTAAGTCAAATAGTGTTTTTAAATCTTTTTTATGTACTATGATTTTGCTAAATCGTACATATTTTACGAATTGGCCAATTCGTATAAATTCGTACGAATAACCTACCCCTAACCCCGCCCCTAAACGTAACCATCACGTGGGTTTAGACAAATCGTACAAATTTGTACGAGTGAGGTCATACGAATTAGTACGAATTAGCCACTTTTTAATCACTCGTACGAATTCGTACGAATTGGTCGTGAGATAGGGTAGTGTGTCGGATCAAGTGTTAAAAAAATAATTTTAACTGTAAAAGACTGTTAAACATGCTACAGTATGAATCCTGATAGCTGGTCAACAGTTTTTCTTACATTTGGGGAAAAACTATAATAGATTTAACCTTACATTCAATGTAATTTCAAAGAAAAATACTTAAATGTACCAGTTTTGCAAGAATAAAAGGTCTAATCATCTTATAATTTGAAAATCTGTATACTGACGTTGACCGATTACTTTCTTATTTGTTATTTTGTTGTTAGATACGTACAATAGGGTTTTATGTTACATATTATGTTGTTAAAATACCATTTATTGCATTATTTTAGTGTTGTGTGTTATCATGATGGTGTTTTGTATTTGTTTGTGTCACCAAGGACCTTTTATACTGTTATTCAGCTTGTGGAAAAACTAAACTTTGATACATCATGTGACTTTCTCTCTAAATAATGGCTCCGCTAATTCAGCAGAAATGGGGTTTTCAATTTAGGCTACATGTTTAAAATGTATTGTGATTTTTTTTTTTAATAGTTACAGATTTTTCTGCAAATATGTTAATTTTATTGTATTTTTACAGAATTTTTCTGGCAACCACAGCTGCCAGAGTTTTTTCTGTAAAAGTGCCTTTTTTTTTTTTTTTTTTTACAGAGCAGGCTTAACATGGCCTGCTCTAAATTGTTGGCAGCAAGCAGCTGTTTTAGACACACGCTTGCACCCACAAAAGTAGGAGTCATCATCCAGCTTCTTCATACAACCACAGGACAAATAAACTATCCCACAGACAAGAAAAACACAAGCGCATGTCGAAGGAAGAAGGACACAGAGGCTGAGCGAATGAAGTGGGTGGAGGAAACCGAGGAAAAGAGGAGGCTTTCCACTTGAGCCCTGCAGACCTGCTTGGTAAAGCAGCAGCGTGTGTGTTTGTGTTTTTCAACGGGAGCCCTTATTGACTTAACATTTACCAAGAGCGCTGAGCCTTCTCACTTACAAGCACACAATACCTCATTCTGTCCTATCGTTGCCCATTTACCAACCCTGAATACTTCAGCTAAGACTCCGCTTGAGAGTCGTTCCTTGTGTCTTCAGACTCTCTCATAAATACGAATAGGAGACTCTTTTAAAAAATGAGCACTGAGGGGATAGTTTGAAGTAGAAAGGGAGTCCGAAAGAAGAAAACTTGCTGACACGGGGCATAACTTAATTTCCACGGTCACAGGGCAGCTGCGAGGAGCGGCCTGCTGTGGAGGGCCATTTTAACTTCAATGGCTCCACTGACCCTGAAGAGCAACTGAGTCTTCATCCCAGCTTCACTTCTATTCAAAGAGGTGAGCAGAAGGATTTATAGGCCTGATTTAAAGAAACAAGTCATCATCAGTGGCAGTTTCCTATTGATCATCCCCCCTGCCTCAAGAGAGCAGACAACCGTATGTGTTGGTATGTGCTTTTGGAGATTTAGCCCTCGAGGAGATGAAAGTAAACAAGCTGCAGCACTGTTTAAGGAGCGAAAGGCTTGGCTTTACAGTGAACAGGACAACAGTTCTGTCTTTAAATGGCTTTGGTATGTTTGGCTTGTTGTTTCAGTGCATTTGGATGTGTGTGTGTGTGTGTGTGAAAGGATGAACGAGAAGGAGTTCCTCTTTCCAATTTCTTTCTTTTGTTTTAATTGTATCACCTCACCCCAACTTTCCAGTTATTTCAGTGATTTTGTAGTATTTAGTTGTATAATTTTGAAAACATGTTGCAAGTACATATTAACATATTAATCTTAAGTCATTTAAGTTTGGTAACTATTTGTTCATTGTTGATGCTGCATGAGACCAGAAAAAAAGGTTTCAGAAAGGTCATTTTTTTTGCACATGCCATTGCATTTGGTGGTATTTAGTGTCTAGAAGTTTCCAACTGATTATTGGATGCACTATGTAAATACCATATAAATCATGACTTAAATCAACTTTTCAAACTACATTATATGATGTCGGATGAATCACTCCTGAGGGTTTCTGGAACATTCCTTTTCTCATCTGTACTTTTCCTCCAGACAGTTTATTGTTAGATTACAGAGTAACTTAACTATACACTGGATATCAGCTTTGATTTACATATTAACCTATTAATTCTCACATTCCCAAAATAAATGCCAAAGACATGTGAATTCCTCTGAATATAATGATTCTCTTCTTGGAGCATTTTTCTTGCTATTTAAAATGTTTTTGGTCTCTTTAATGTTGGCATGTTCAAATTTATGACCTAACTTTAATTGTATTTTGTGAACTTCCATACGCTGGAAGAGTAACACAGAGCTGTGGTTGTGTAATGGTAGCAGTCTGTTTTAAGTGAGTATTTGTTTTTCTTTGAGAAACGGTTCTTAAGCGTCCTACTTGTTACGTTAACTTCCCAGGAAACCTACAAACATCGTTTTAAAGCGACCGATTATGCTTTATTGCTTGACATTCTCAAACAGGCCACATCAAGTCAAGAGCGCACTCGGCAGCGGTCACCATGAATTACAAAACAGAACAACATCAAATGATTAACTAAGTGCAATATCAATCAAAGACAATAAAATGGAGAACACAAACAGAGAGAGGGAAGGAGTGAAGAAAAGCTTGAAGAGAATAAATAATGAAGCCCTAGTAAGGGAGTTGTTAAGAGTTAATAGTCTCTCAGAAACTGAATGGGGGCTGGGGATTTCACTCTATTAAGTCGACCCCCAGGGCCATGGGCCAAATTGCACCCAGTTGTTTTCCTGAAAGAATTCATCCTTCACACATTCATTTCCCCCTTTATGTCGTCTCTTTTCATGGCAAAGGCCATGCCAAAGTACCCATGCATGGTTTGGGTTACTCACTTGGTACAATCTGAGAGAGAGTGTTTACGTGAGAGAGCTCACAGCGGGGTTTTAAATATGTTAAACTGGTGTGCAGGTTTAAGTGGCCTTGCATAATAGGCCCTCGGTATAATGAATTCAGTTCAATTGAGCATTTTAACACAAAACCCGATAGTAGATTTCTGAATCCAAAGGTTTGTGGTATGAGCACCAACAAAGGTCAGTTTGACCGTTCTGCACCAGGGTTCTTCTGTACAATAAGGGTACAATCAGGTTCTGCTGTTGGACAGAGAGGCAGGAAGTTAAAGATCAAGGAAAACATAAGAGCTTCGGCTGCCGTGGGCAATGAAAATGACCAGAAACCCAAACCAGATATGAGAAGAGCGATGCATATAGCTTTGGGGGCAGCTGCCTTGAATCAGACTTGCTCCCAATGGGAAACAACTGCTGCAGAGAGGGTCAAATATTCCCTCCATCCTTCCTCAAGGGCACATATATGGACCTCTTCACTGCTTTTTTCTTCCTCCCTCCTGTCATGGCAAGAGCCAAAATAACAGCCTATTTGTGCTCTCTCTCTACATTCCCCCAGGACAGGACTGATAGGGAAAGAAAATGTTTGGACTCTGTTCCCATTTTTCTTTCATAGTCACTTTCCTTGATAAACCTGCTCCGGTTGGCTCTTTCCCAAACAATGTGCTAACTGCAACCTTTTGGTTGGTTCCAAAAAAAAAAAAGAAGTGGAAAATGATGGTGACTTCATCATGCATCTGCAAAACAAGCCTGAAGTAATGGTGTCAAACTGGAAACTAGTTTATCAGTATTAGGCCATGCTCAGTGCATCACTACATCCCTGTTGATTTGAGAACGATTTAGATCTGTTTTCAATTCAGTTTCAAATTTATTTGTTTTGGTTAGAGGAGAATATGTGCACCATTGGAGCGTTTTGATATACTCTAAGGAATATGTTTTCAATTTGATAGAAATAATTTAGAAAATATGGAACAACAGTGATACTTAAAGGTGCATTGTGCAAGTCTCTGAGTTTTTTCAGAACTATGCCCCCTCTGGCGACAAGCGAAACTGCAACCAGAGGTGTGCGCCCTCATGGATCACACACATACACGCTTCCACAAGCTGTTCATAACCAAAGGAGCATCAGCCGCACAAATCTTTTGTTACAGTCATAATGTCTTCAGAGGTAATGAAGTTATAAATCTGCAAGTCATTTTAAATATATGACAGGATGGCATTTGAGTAAATTACACTTATGTGTGTGAGGGGAAAATGGGGGAAACTTAGAAAACCTTGTTTTTTGTTTCCATCTATCTCCATGTTGAACTGTTTTATGTGTTTACTGTATCCACTTATGATAGTATTATTATGGAAACACGTTCATGAACAATATAAGTTATTACTTTATAGGATCCCGTTTGAGCCCTAGAGCAGAACCGGAGATTTCTCCATTTGTTGAAAGCTTCCCGATGTTGACTCTTATTCCGACGTCTGTCTGACTCTAATTTGGCCCTTTTGGTGGCACCTGACAAAAGTTTTATTTTCTTTGTCTTATGTGGAGTTTGCGTTGGAGTTTGGAATGAACTACAAGCCTGTCTCTTTTAATCCATCTTCTACTTTTTCGAAAGTTGACTAAAGTTTTGTCGCTCGAGTTGTCTTCGCTGATATGGAGAATGGCGGCGAATACACAATCCTGCCAGTCATAGCCAGGTGAGCGTGAACGCGCATGACGTCACGCCCAGTCTCAAATTCTGCCCCGAATCCCTATTATTTATTTTACTGTGCAGGATTATAGAGGCAATCGCAGTGATCAGAGAAGGGCGCATTCAGCCCATCAGGCAATTGTTTAAGCATGGGTTAGAAAAACTGTATTTTTAACATGAAATGTTGCGCAATGCACCTTTATTATATTATTTATTGAATATTTGAATATTTAAATCAACAAAAAAGACTAATGTTTTAAGGAGCAAAAATTTTAAAAAGTGAATCACCAGTAAAAGGGAACAGCTTTAAATCCCCGTCTGCAAATCAGCCGATATGTTTAATGTAAAATGTTAGGCTGTATCAAAAGGTAACTTTGCGTCCGCTGCCATGATGGGTCCATAGATATAAACAAACTGCTTCGGTGTGTCGCATATCCGTCGTCATCGTCTTGCCGCTCTCTCCCCGTTCTGTGATTGGTTCCCTTTCTCAGGGTTCCCTTTGGTTCATGGTGTCCAGGCTGCCTTGCAGCGTGAATAAAATTGCACTGCGGCAAGGCATGAAACCCAGGCTATGGCCAAATAAGATAAAACAAAAAATAAGCAAAGGTCAAGATGAATCTTTCTATTTTTCTACTAAGTTAGATTTTACAGTTATATATATATTTTTGGCCACTGTTCATCATGTAGTGAAAATCTGACAGCTCTAATTACGAATCAGTTAGACAAAAGTTGTTTTTCCTGTTATCTTTCAAACCCTATCGGCTTGACTAAGAGAATGCGCTTGCACTTTGGAGCGTAACAAAAACGGAGGAAACAACAGCTGTTGCTTTCACAGACCCCCACCCACTCTGCTCTGCCAAAAAGTGTTGAAAGTTAAAAGAGCTTGGTCACCAAGGAAACAGCCCTTACCCATCCCCCTTACACCCACGCTGTCTTCCTTTCTGGAAGGGGTATTGGTTTACAGCCCATATTGGACTGTGAGAGAGCAGATCTTTGGCCTGAATCCTTCAGCCTTCATTATGGCACCTTGATGAAGGACGAAGAAGGAATCCGACACAATTATTCCTGCTCTGACCTCCGCTCTCTCAACACACTTGATAAGCGAGTTGTTGGGGGATGAGGAATTTTAATCAGATTCCAGACATCCTGCTCAGGGTTCTGTTGCAACTGGGCCACGGTTCTGAGCCAGGTGTGTGTCTTGTGTCCCTGGACATCTTCCCGTGTCAGTGCTGCTTTATTAGATTTAGTCAAATTACAACAGGTTAGCTCAGTATGAATAAGTGCAAGCCCAATGTGATGAATGTACGAGCAAAAGAGTAAAAATAAAGACGAAGAAGAATCTTACTTCATTCTGTTTTGCAGACAAATAGGTCAACATTAAGCTTACCTAAATCTACGTCTTAGAGATCATTCAGGCCTTGAGGGATATTTCACCCAAAAATTTAAATTCATAATTTACTCACTCGCAAGTTGTTCTTAACCTGAGTTTCTTTGTTCTGCTGAACACAAATGAAGATATTTTAAAGAATGTTTGTAACCAAACTGTTGTGGTGCCTCCATTCACTTAGTATGGGGACAAAAACAATGGAAGTCAATGGTTTCCCATAACGCTTTGGTTATAAACATCTTCAAAACATCTTCCGATTGTGTTCAACTGAACAAAGAAATGTATGCAGGTTTAGAACAACTTGAGGGTTAGTTAAGGCCCCAATATAATTCAAGCGAAATTGAAGAACTCATCATTCTTTCACGAGAGGAAAGAAAATTGAGTGATTACATTATTTATCATCCAAAGATTCGATGTCAGAATGAATGTAACATGTTTACATTCAGCATCAGCACTGCATCTTCCTAACCAAAAAACTTTTGAAAGTAATTTGTGTGTGTGGACTGAAATGGTGCACTGCTTATGGCAAAAAAATAAGCCCAAAAAACAATATATTAATTAAATGTTTCATTTCATTTTTTTGTTATATAATTTTGTCTTTTATACAGCTTTTCTTTTTATATTTTCTAGATATTTAACTATGAGATCCTTCAAATCTTATAATTATTATTCTTGCCAAGGACATGAAAGTAATATTACTTTGGGGAACTAATTATTGTGTAATCAAGTTTTCATTTAGCAATTTTGTAGCCTATGAATCATTTTTAATTTCTTCTTGGCTTTTTTTGTTCAGTAGTGAGACAAACCACAAACACGCATTCAAATGACTTGTTATTATTTTACTTTTGACAAATGTAGGATTGGCAAATCCAAGATGGACCTCAGCAATCCTTGCATGTAGGCAACCTACAGCATGTCTAGCTTTAATTTTCTTATACTTCTTTAGAACTGTGATTCACACAAATGTCCTCACATGACACTGAAAATGTTCAACGCATTCTTATCCCAAGGCATCATCTAACTGAAAATTTTGACCATGCTTCAACATCTGACACTTTAGACACCCTTTAATGTCAGTTACATGACGTGATCTCAGGGCATCATCTAACTGACGCTTTACCTTTAGCGTCAGTTAGATGATGCGGGTAGGTTTAGGTCTGGGTAGGGTTAGGGTTAGACGTGATCCTAGGGCGTCATGTAACTGATGGTAAAGAGTGCCTAAAGCGTCGGATATTGAAGCATGGTCAAAATGCTTCCCAAGGTGTCAGTTAGATGATGCCTTGGGATGAGAATGGGCTGAAATGTTCCCAAAATAATATTTTGAAGAGTTCAGATGCAAAAGCCTCTAAATGCCATTTGAAATTTTCTTCCAAAATGACCATTTTTATCAAGCTTGTATATTTAAGTTCAGTGATTTCACTTAAATGACAATTAATAGGTAATCTTCATTGCCATTTAAGTGAAATTACTGAACTTAAATATACAAGCTTGATAAAAATGATCATTTTAGAAGAAAATTTCAAATGGCACTTAGAGGCTTTTGCATCTGAACTCTTCATTTGCATTTTTCATTTGTGCTCAAGTTTAATAAATTCTCTAAAGTTTAGCGCCTTTAGTTGCCAATTAAAGTTCAGTGAATTTTCTTTCATATCCCAGGGTGCAATGTATTTATTTATTTGGAGGCACCTTGTGCTGTGAATTAGTGACTCTCGGAACATCTTAATAATGTTACACCTCTTAAGGTGCACTGCTTTTGTTATGTTATGGACCATGGAGCGTGCAAGGACCTGCTAAAACTGTGAAAAGCACCCAGAATTCCTCAGGGGATTATTTCCCATTTATTGCAAATGTAGTATAACCTCTGTGTTTTAAAAGAGATAAACCTCACGAGAATGCCAGGTCAATATCCCACTGTGACTCTCTCAGAAGTTGCCCTTTTCCATTGATCTGAAACCAGTTTCAGTGTTTCATAACAGTAAAGCTCAAAAGATCAGAAAAGTGAAAATGGTTTCTGGATCGGTGCAAACAGGGGATGTTGGGGACATGTGGTATTGCATTTATGTTGTGTCATTCTTCAGAAAGTATGTTCATCTGCCTAGTGGAACAGCTTGTAATAGAGAGAAAAATCTCTCAGATAATTTATTAGAACATCACTAATTAATATAATTAGAAATCTGAATCCAAAATTAGCATCCATCAAAGCCACTTTTAATTTCGAACAAGCATCCAAAGCAGACAACAATGTTTTCAGGACAGAAAGCAAAGGCCATTTTCTTCTTAAAGGCTCAGAGGAGCTTTTCAGACAGATGCTGAGCCTTCTCCACTCTAATGTGCTTATCCAAACAGGGCGGCAATGAAGAGGTTAAAGGGTCAATTTTGTTCACATTTGCCTTTTCCTCCTTTGATTTCAGCGCTTGTTCTGAAGCACCTGTTTCCACCCCTCCTTTTGGTTTTCTTAATTTTTGTTTATTTTGGGATGTATCCATTTGCTTCAGGCATTTCACAGCTCGATAGCCAGTGAGATCCGTGGGATGCTTAACCCCTCTGCCCTGAGCCATTGGATAGGAAACAGTTGTGCAGAGCACCAACACATTTCACCCCTTAAACAAACTGTTTAAGAAGGAATGATATACTACTTAAAGCAACAGTTCACCCAAAAATGAAAGTTCTTTCATCATTTACTCACCCTCATATGGTTCCAAATATGGTTATTTTTTTTAACCCTGTTGGACAATGCTGAATCACAGAGGCTTTCATTTGGTCACACTTTATTAGGTGGCGATGACTACAAATGCACTTAACTGTTTGATACAATTTACTTATGCACATAAATGTCGGTGCATTGTAATTACATTTAAAGGACTTGCATTTCATATAACACAGTCTTATCCCAATTCGTCATATAACTGACGTTTTGGGACGTCTTTTGACCATTCGTCAATATACGACTTTTCAGGGCCCCCTTAAACGTCGGTAGATGATCAATCCCGGGTCGTCATACAACTGACGCTTTACCTTTAACGTCAGTTAGGTGACGAGTTGGGTTTAGGGTTAGGTTTAGGTCTGGGGTAGAGTTAGGATCCCAGTAACGTCATCTACCGACGTTAAGGGGGCCCTGAAAAGTCGTATATTGCTCTCACCCTTTAGCCTGGTTAAAACCAGACCATTCTCGGTTGTAACTGAGTTAGGGTTTGGCAAAGCATCATAGACAAATCATTTCTAGAGGGGCACCACAAACGTACGTTCCGGGTAGACCTGAAAACCAATCAGAGCGATGAAGGAGATGACGTATGCAGAGCGCGGCCGCGGAGAAACATCGAGTGTTGTTCTTTGCTTGGTTTTTAAACAAAAGGAAAAGTTCAAATCGCTTAAACAGACTCGATAGCTGATTCGAACGAGTGATGTTCGACAGCCGGCATCCATCTTTGTAATGTAGGTTACAAAATCTGCTTCAAAATCCCAGCGCTGTCATCATTGTGCAAAGCCCGCCCCAATGTTTCTGATTAGTGCCACGATTTTGACGGATTGGAAATGGGCTTCAGTGAGCTCTTTGCCAGACTAACTTTCAGAGCAAATCTAAATTGTCTGAAGTTGTCTGGGTTTTCCCAGACTACTAACCCTGATAAATCCTAACCGTAAATGTACCTTTACTCTAAAACCTAATTATATCTCTTACACATTTGCAGTAAATGTGAGAAATTTCCACAACTATGTGTTTTTACACGTATTTAAGACATAGTTAAGGGCACATAATGTAAAGTGTGTTCATTGTTTTAGTGAAGTCAAATAGAGTCCGCTGAAGTAATCAGTAACTCTTGAGAACATGTAGAAGTCAAACCCAAGCTAAACATCACAACCCAGCTGATTTATGTAGCTTCTTCTAGTTGCTCTGCCATCTCTGTGTGCGTCGTCACTTCGACCTCCATCAAAACCACCATGCTGAGAATTTCCCTTTTGGTCCTCGCTTTCACACCTTCACAGTAGGTCATCCCTCCATCTCTCTTTTCATCTCACTGTGTCCATATGGAGAGCACAATCCAAACTCCCCCTCAACCTCGACATGGAGTCTGTGTTAGCACATCCAGCTGAGAGTAAAGTCAACAGTCCTTTAATAGTTTTCATGAAGAGGTCTGGAGAGGTCTGAGCTGTGTATGGGAATGCAAGGAGGGTATTGCAACTTTACCAATTAAGTAAAAGTCTATTATTCAATTTAGTTTGTATAGTCTAGTTTAGTTGTACATTTATTTGTATAGTGCTTTTCGCGAATACATGTCTTTTCAGAGCAGCTTTACAGAAAATGCATGTCATTACATTGTTATTTGAGGTGACTGTGTCCAAGTTATGTATTTCAGAAATGCACATAAACAAATCATTTAGCTAACAATGTATTAATTTACGGCTGAAACAATGAGCTCATTGAATAATTATTACAAGTTGGGAACATAATGATTACATTTGTTATTGTGCATGTGTCAGGTAGAGTATATGCATGGTTTTAGCTCACAGCTTTACAATATAATTTACAGTTAGCTTGGAAAATGCATGTATAATCATGTCAATACAAGCAGAAGAAGCAAGTCAAGAGATTAACCTAAGCCAAACACTTTGACAGCTATTAAAGCCCATACATCTGCTAAACCCTTGTGTGTCTGAATGCTGTTTAAACTCTTTGTACACAGCAAGTCAATGACATGATCTGCTCATTCAGTCAGAATCTAATCCCCATTTTAATCCCGACATCCGTTTATTCTCTGATCACAATAATCCCATCTAAAGCAATGCAAAGCAATGCAAAATGTGGATTTTAAAGAAAAGTTCACTCAAGCAGAGTGATAAAGGGATAGTTAATAAATAGGCTGCAAATGAAGACATTTCATTAGGCATCATGAACAAATTTTATTCTATGTGTGAAGTGCAACATTGTCACAAGCCACAGAATCAAAAAAACATCTTTTGCAACTATTTTTGTGTGAGCTTATCAGTGAACACCCCTGACCACTCAGTGAGTTTCACGTCTGTGTAAACTAAAGTTTAATGCATTTTAGGAAGGATTGTTCCAGTGCAAACTATGCAACTATTGTGGGAAGTGGGTGTGGGAAAACCGAAAATTATTGGGCCAGCACCATGTGTCCAAATTTAGATCTTAACCGTTCTATTTCATCAGAAACGATCTTATAACAGGGCTTTAGTTTAACATACCGAACTTGTCCTTTAAAGGTGCAGTAAGTAATTTCTGAGAAACGCTGTTGATATTTGAAATCTCCAAAACAAACATGCCCCTACCCAAAATGCCTTTTATAATTGCTATTATAGTCTTAGTATGTTTTTTTAGATCAAAAATAGTCATAATTTAGAAATAAAGGGCATTTTTCCTAGCCTGATTTTAGCCTCTGATTTGAACACTCTGTTTGAAGGGGCGTGTCTTTGAACACTTAGGCTACACATCAGAAATTGTTGCTGGGTAGCTCGATCCATTTACTTTCAGACGTTCATCGAGGCCAGCTCTGTATTGGCCCAAGTTGAGGAAACTATTGTCGGTGAAATTTGGACCACACAAAATTTGGGAAGTTGTGTCTGCGCATTTCCAGAGAAAATAAAATGAACCCATTGTTCTCTTCAGAGGCTCGGATGAAGGAACTAAAAAATACTTTTGTGTTAATTTGTACATCTGAACACTGATCAACTGCCATGCTTTGCTCATTTGCAAGCCATGATACACTCTTAGAAAAAAGGGTTCTATATATGTAGCATAGGGTTCTTTACTCAACTGCAAAGGACCTTTTATGCAAAAAAATGATGATAATGACAAGAAAGAACCCTTTTTGCACAAAAGGTTCTTTATAGGCTTTTATTCATTCATATATTACATTATTCTGCAACATTTTGCAGTTGTAATTAAATTATTGTTTATTAAACTGTTGTAGTAACTTAATATCCCATTTTAATCATGCTGATTTTTGGAGGATAAAAACTGCACTCTTCGTGTGATATTGATTAATTACATTTTTAACCCCCATAACTTGAATTTTGTGATCTTTCATGCTTTTTAAGGTTCTACTAGAACCTTTTCTTCTAAGGCCCCGTCCACACAAAGAACGCGTTTCGCTGGATCCGAATAAATTTTTTATCGTATTGGCGTTTCGTCCACACAGATTCGGCATTTTGGGAGAGTGAAACCGCTATTTTTTGAAACCGGGTCCCAAGGTGGATAAATCTGAAAACGACACCCTTGCGTTTTCGTGTGTACGGCCAATCCGTATATTTTGTGAAACGATGCTGTCATCACCCCACGTGTCGACTAGTCAGACAACAACAACTGCCGAACTGCTTGTATAATAATAATATAATATAATGCGGTAGAAACTTCGGAGCCTCTTTGTATTCCTTTATTTATTATTTACTTGAATGTTTTTTTTTTTAATTTTTTAGGCCTATGCTTTCTTTCGTATGCTGCTTATCTGTTGTCTGATAAAGACATTTCGTATTTTATAGGGATGGGGATTTAAAGCAAAAATAATAGGCTATTCGACAATCGATGGGAATTATTAGATTATTCTGGCTATTCAAAAAACGCACCCCTGTATGTTCCACTGTAGGTTAGGCGTACTACGTGTTATATCCATTAACGAAATGTATTTAGTTTAATATTTATATTTAAATATTATTTTATTGAATCTATGTTGATTATGAAAAGTGAACCGCGTGCATATGTGCAATATAGGGAGACCTAATTTGACCACATTAAGTTTTGTTTTGTATAAAGCCCTTCTTTGAAGTGAATTTCGTTTTTTTTTAATCAATTTTATCTTTATTTTAATAAATGTTATATGTTAATAAATAAGAAGCAAATATATAGCAGACAATAGCCATAATCAGGACGTGGACGACCCGGCGCGATTGCTTGTGACCTGGAGCTCATAAATGAACCGGAAACTCAGAAATATAGGCTATAGAAATCTTTAAATGGCTGCGTTTAAACAACATCGACAAACAACAATTAAAAACGAACAGAAACAGATACTCTCGCTTATAGCCTAATCTGAAGTGCATTAGCCCTACGTTACTCCATAGGCGCGTTCACAAAATACTGCGAAGTGGCGAGTCAGCAGCATCATCAACTTCCTCTTTTCAGTCAAGAATGACACAGAAAACATTAGTTTATTAATAAACAATTAAAATGTCTATATTTATTCGTTACTTTTGCCGGTTTTGTGGCAAGCTTTCTGAGTCCGCTAACTAATCGAATATCGTGACTCCATATTTTGTACCAGGCAATTTCTGGTTGTTCAGTAAAGTTCTTGGTAAAAAAGAAAATAAGCAACTGTGCGTAATATTATTTCATAGCCTTTTATTTTACTGCCTACAGCGCACAAGGTTTTATGCGCATGCTCTAAGTCTTCTTCTCACATTTTTAGTGGATAAATAAGGCAGAATTATATACTGGTCTGGGATGTTTACTACATCGTTTTCAGTCGGTTTCAGTGGTTTCGTGTGGACGCAGATATTTTTCGAGACGCCGCCGTGTTTACAGACTTTTTTTTAGAACGAGGAAAAAAAATATCGGATAGGGGAAGCTCTGGCTTCGTGTGGACGAGGCCTAAGAGTGTATCTCTCGAGGAAAAACTCAAATCGCGCTCGTGTGTTCGTACCTCCTAGCTCATTTTCTCATGGGCGAGCCAAATTCTCTGGGCAAAGCAGATAAAGGGGAGGTTACCTTTTCTCTGTATGATGTCATACGGAGGAGATTCAAGATCAGTGCGCCTGAGCTTTCATTTTCTCAAAGGCAGAGAAAGAAAGATTCAGGGAAAGCTTGGTTTACACAGATTGAAATTTCTAGCCACTGGAGGACGAAATACAGGCTGGGGAACTCATATTAATGTTAAAAAATCTCAGAAAGTGAAATGTCAGGGGACCTTTAAATTGTAGTTATGGATAAAACTGAAACTGAATGGCATGTTAATTCGGTAATGATCTGTTTGTTTATTCTAATCACATCAGTGAACTGACAAGTATTAAGACACCAGTCACGAATGTGTAATTGTAATGCTTCAGTAACTGTAGGCCTACTAAACAAACTTTCACACTTAACAACAGTTGCATGGTTAACACAGACCAACTCTCGACCACATGTTTGAGTAATCGGGTAGCCACAGCCCGTGAGCACCGTGTGCTGGGTTTATTATTGTTAACATTGAGTGGCTTAAAGAGCTCTCCCTCTATTTGTGTCTGTGGCAGACTCTGCCAGCTGTGTGGACATGTGGAGGACCATGTAAAAGAGCATTTTATACATATTCACTGTAAACTCTGCACACTGTTAAAGACTGTGTACCAAGGAATTTTTGTTAAGGGAGAAGTTTTGTAATTTTTAAAAATGTATTATTATTACAATTTTTACAGTCACAAAGAATTTCTTTTTTTACTTCATAATGACTTTATCAACAGTGCCTGCACTAACCCATAGACAGACCAGAATCATCAGGAAATAAATTAAAATTTGATCAAACATATAACATTTTTTTAACACTTAAAATTGTTAATTTGTCCATTTTCTCCCATTTCCCTTAGAAACATGTTTCACATTTTTCATTTCTGATTCTGAAGAATGTATTTCAGGCTCTTCAAATCAAAATGGCATTATAGACATGCATGCAAAGACAAACTGGTTGTGCTTCAGTGATTCTCTCATGTTTTGACATTGTGTTTCCATATTTTTATGAGTACTGAGCGTTCTTGTCAGAACAGTTTGTGTTGTCAGTTGTCTTGGAGTTTCTTACTAACTCTCTGCCAAGATGACATTTTGATTTGACCCACAGTTTAAACCTCTCCAAGTGCACACTAGACTAGAGGCACACATCTTCCCCAGACTTCTAAAAGGTCTTGAACATCATCCAAGACAAATCATCGGTCATCTCAGAATGATCTAGAATAACAGTGACGAAGATTTTTTTTCTTGACCTTTTTTTAGTTCTTTGGTGGTTATCCATCCATTGTTTATTCGAAGTCTTAAACTAGGTTCATGCAGACTCATGCATAACTCAAAATTAACCCTCAAAGCGAGCTGTATGCTGAATCTACTTCAAATGTTTAAAGGGCAGGTTTACTGCGATTTCACTTTTTTCATTTTAAATAGTGTGTAATGTTGCTGTTGGTGCATGAACTGTATCTGCAAAGTTGCAGCACTGAAAGTTTAGTGTAAGCAGAGATATCGTCTTTTAAAAATCAGGAAGTAAAATTGCCTACAAAAACGACTCGTTTTGGACTACAGCTGGGTTATGGTACGTCACTAACCCACACATTTGCATCAACCACTCCCTCCGGAATATGCAGGAAAGGGCATGCGTCGAGTGAGTTGTGTTCACGCAGCTGTCAGGTCTTCTGTGTTTCGGGCTTCCCACGGACACTATACTTCGACAACAATGGATACAATTTGTGTTTGATTATATTCCTGAAAGTGACAATAGTAATCTAGCACTCTGTGCTGCGCATTTACGAGACCGCTTCCAGAATCTCCACGAGTTCAACACTGGATTAACGTAAACAAGAAACTGTTTCTAAATCATGAAGCAGATCCAACTTTAAAACCAGCAGTTAAAAGTCAGCAGTTGTTGGACACAACCTGTAAGTAGGCTAAGACTTCATCATTTTAAATGTATTTGCATGTATAATTCCCGTACGTAGCGTTGTGTTTTTTTTTTTTTTTTCCAAATGCCAGTGCTGGCTTTGTAGGCTTTATGGGCTACTAGTTAGGCTATTTTGTGTCTACGGCAAATGCGTACAAACATTATGGACCTGAATTTTGTATAAGTACTTGCAGGACCGGCGCGTGCACTTCTGCCGCTCTAGGCGAAAACAATTGTGCCGCCCCTCTATTTGCAACGTATACCAGCAACAACACACAAAGACCAATATGCCATATACATATAACGCAAAACTAGCAACAACACATAAAGACCAATATGCCATATATAACGCAAAACCAGCAACAACACATAAAGACGAATATGCCATATGCATATAACGCAAAATTAGCAACAACACACACAGACCAATAAACAATAGGCCTACAAAACGCAAATTGTCGCGTGTGCCCAAAATGTCAACAAAAGTAAAGTTTATGCAGGAGGCAATTTAGTCAAATGCCTGCTGGCATTTTTCTTTCAGCAGTCATGACAGGACTTTTCCAAATAATCACATTTCACCTCCTCAAATTACTGTTGTTTGCAAATTTCTTTAGACCACTTTCTGTGCGTAAAAAAAAAAACACAAATGAAATGTCCGCAAGCACATTATATCATCATCTTAAATAACGACTAAAGAGCAAATAACGCTTAACTTACGTTTCAGAAGCGCGCACGGCGGGCCTTCATCGCAGCAAAGCTCTTCACTGCATCCTCTAGCGCTATATTGATTCACTGACCCAGTTCACGCTCTATGAAGATTGTTGCGTCTTGTTTCGTTGTTCTGCGAAGGTAGTATTTTTTATTTAAACTTTGAGAAACTGCGTTCTCCTGAAGCGATATCGTTTCGACGACGACATCCTGTCACTGATCGGTGATTAACGGACGATCTGTTCATTATGTGACACAATGAATGAACGGATCACCCAAATGAAAGTAAGACTCGGAAGGTAAATTAATTATTTTATGTTTACTGCATTATGATTTCTTAATTCAGAATATAATCAACATTGCGTAGGTGGATGTGAACGAGGAATTTGTCTGTTAAAAGAATAACATTTAAAGCCAAGCCACTTACGAAATGACTCGAATGACTCAAGAGAGTCAGTAAAATGATCCGAACTTCCCCTCACCCAGTCAACATGACTCGTGAGAGCAGGGCTCGCACTCACCGGCGCTGCGGGGCGGCGGCAGCTCAGTAAATCATATAAATAACCTATTTTGTGAATTGTTCATTCCCGGTTGGCTCACATTTTGCCGCCCTTACAAAAGTGCCGCTCTAGGCAACTGCCTAGATCGCCTATACGGACGCGCCGGCCCTGAGTACTTGTTGTAAATGTATTTTTCATGTATATATGCTTTATGACTTTATTTTCGATTTGATCAAGAACGTAAACCTGCAAACGCTGTTTGTGTTTAACATTAGTTAGCCAGTCAGTTGCTATCGTTGCCAGTCAGATGCTATTGTGTAAAACAAACGTGTATAAAGTTAAAAAATGAAGCAAATTATCATTCAGAAACCTTTATTAAGAGCCGTGTGTGGTGAGGTTCTGCTTGACTCGATTCATCGCGGCTTTCTCGATCTGATTCTGCCTCACTGATACTGCAGTCTCGACATCATTATTTACGTGTATCCACTGTCTATGTTATCCACATTTGGCATGCCCACCTGTTTCGCCTGTAAAGGTCATGGGCGTTAATCTTCTGGACAACGTGAGCGACAGTTTAGCCAATCACAACACACCGGCCCAAACGAACCAATCTGAGCCCGCTACGTGGTTCTGAGGGAGTGTTTTCATAGACTCAGGAAGTCAACCGCTCGTTCAGGGGACAGGGGAGAGTGCGGCTGACAATAAAGGTGAAATTTATGAAAAATAAGACTTTAAAAAAAAGAAAAACCACGGATACATGTTATATTGCACCCCATAAACACAATCATGCAAAGAAAAAGAGCAGTAAACCACCCCTTTAAGACTGCTTAAACATGTTTATTCTGTTGAGAGTTTCTGCAGGCCCTTGAAAATATCAGGTGCTGGCCTGCCTTGACGTGGGATAGAAGAGCGCAGTCTCAGTGGTGCCCGCAGGCCTCTGAAGGGCGATAGGGGTATGTGGCATGAGGCAGGGCGGGGTCGAGGGCATGGGAGCAGAGCGAGGCTGGTGGAACAAATGTTAATGAGCAACACCTGAGCAACACACCTGTCTCGAATCCCACAGAGGAGTGACGACAGTGAAAGGCGAGAGAGGACCAGAACTAGGACCATATCGTCGCTGTCCGATGAAAACCGCGTATGAGATTTTTTCACGGATAGAATGTCCAGGTTCATTTCCGTATACAGCATGCTTCACATTATCTAAATGACCAATGAATAGTTGTGAAATCATGTCATCTGATTTCCACGTATTTCCATTTGCTGTTAAAGCTGTCAATCACGCAGCATATCTCCCATAGACAGTATGGTATCTCCCCGCCCTGTGGAGGTATATCGCCGGTCTCGTGAAGTTCTCGCCAGTCTCCGTCTCTGAGACCCCAACACCTGGTATTATAATGCGATCTATATCCAGATAAGTTATCCGGATAATAAAAAAGGCATGTTAATGCAAGGTATAAATACGTTGTGATCGGATTGTGATCGGATCTGCCTGACCGTCTGGAGGTAGTCTGGCTCGCATTGTGTTCGGATCTTTACTAGGTGTAAACGCAATCTGGTTGTTGAACCACATATGTATATTTTACTCCTCCCAAAAATACAAAAAAAAAAATAAACGAGTGAGAGCGTGTTATATAGGCTATATGACACGTTATAGTCAGATATGACGGCGCTACTGCGACACGCATCACCGCAGATGAGCAGCTGCGTCAAAAGTGAAAGTAAGTCACAGACACAATCATCTTCACAATCACACAATCATCTTCAAGTAAAGAAACAAAGTGATCTTACAGGGCAGGCTGTTGTCACACTCTCTTATTGATGTATGTCTTTGATTTTGAAATTAGCTGATGATAAAATGCAGCTCATATCTGTAATAAAATGCAGCTCATTTCCGACAAAATTACGGTAGGATTGTGTAAATAAAGTATCAGTCTAGCATCGCCATGCCAGTGTATTGATTCATTGTCTCTTCATAGTTTGCAAGAGACATTTAATAAACTGAGCGTATTTAATAAACTGAGCGTAGCCTATTCATCTGTCAATATGAAACGCGATTTTGGTCATTCTAATTAATGATCGGAAGAACGCGTATCGACCACCGTTACTATACAATATACACGTATGTCCATTTAAACTCGATTTTGGGTCAAATATTGATAATATAATGACACTGGCAAGAATATGGTTACATTTAAAGATGTTGTGCCAAGCATGACAACGCTACGTTCAGCTGCTTTTGAAATTACATGTTTTTTTCACTTCCTGAAAAGTAACCGTTTTAGACATACGTGAGTTTCATCGGGCAGTGGCGATATGCTTTTGTCTGGCCATGAGGCGGCTGCCACTTGCTGTATTTTGTTAAATGTTTTTTTGTTTTTTTATAATTAAAGTCTGTTCAACATTTGCAGATTCCCACCTCTTTCTTTCCTAAACTGAACTTTGAACCGGGAGTGTGTCCAAACTAAATTTAAAGCCAATTTTTAGATATTTCCAAATTTAGATATGCACCAAAACACTCAAGTTCAACATTTTTACTGTTTTGCATGCAATAGGCATGTTCACTTACCGTCTCAATTCGAAACAAATTACACCAAAATCCGAAATTGTTCATTTCACACATGATCAGTAAAATATGTTGTTGTCATTATTTATTCAAATACATTTACGATAAAGTAAAATGCGATCACACTAAAAGTAGTAAAATGCGATGGGGGGCCACGGCTGTCAATCAATATCTTCCAGACACGCTGGTCCCTGATTGTTCTGGGCCTGTAAGCAACCGTGTACCCTGCTCACCGATAGTTACGCCTGTGATATGGCCTTGAAAGTTGAAATCCCCCAGTGTTCATTTCCATATTCGTTTTAAAAACTCACCATAGTGATGCAATTTTACATGTGTTTAGCAAAAATATTACTATCTGTATTATTTATTGACAGTGATAAGACATTATAAGATACCTTAATACCTATGTCAAGTGAGGTTTAGTGTTTAATTTACCACTAATACTATTATACACAATATGAGTCTAAATAAACACAGTTTCGTTTATTTGACACATTACTAAACCCATAATTGTCTAACCAAGAACCAAAATCTGTAAATCAAATCCTGCAATTTTTCAGTAGGTGGATATACAGTAATTTGTATAATTAGAGTAGGTTTATATTGGCTGCCACAACAGACAGGAAGAGCTTTAGTGAAGACAAGTTCAGAACCACATGGCTGTGGAAACAACTTATTAGAAAAGAAAAGAAGAAGAGGTTGACAAGGAGAGGAGAAAGAGTGGGAAACATCTGCCCTGAACAATTGCGTACTGCTAGTTTACATTCAGAGAGGATCTGGCAAGATCCTGGCAACTATGGGACCTCGGGCCAAGCAATAAGCACAAAACAGGAAGTTCTACCAACAGGAAGCATGCCTCAGTCAATCCCTGATTGGCTGACAATGTTCAGAAGCGGTTTGTCTTCAGGCCATTATAGAAGAATAGTCAGTCATTGTGCACCATGGGGGCTCCAGAGAAAACAATTTTGCCAAGATTGCTGACTTTAGCCTTTAACCCACGGTGGTATCAGTCAATAAGGTGTCAAGAAACCTCTCAGAATTTCATCAAAAATAACTTAATTTGTGTACCGAAGATTAACTTTCTTACGAGATTTCGGAACAATATGAGGCTGAGTAATATGACAGAAATGTCTTTTTGGGTGAACTAACCCTTTAATAAAGTTGTAAAGATTGAATAAAGTGCTTAAAAGTCTCACTCTCTAATATCACGGTTCACAGTTTATTTATCCAGATTTTCTCTGTGATCTCTATCTGTACAGCTTTGACTAACTTTTATGAAAGTGTTCATTTGGAACAGAATGTTTATTTGGAGCTGAATGTGATGTTTATGGCTAGGATAAGGCTTCATTTAGTGGCAAACCATGGCTGAGTTTGGCTGCTGCCATTGCCCTTCTCTGACATATTCACTGACACTGCTTACACTTTCATGCCAAAGAGATCCAAGAGATAAGAAGATTTGCTGTTGTGACTTGTATGTTGACTTCTCGAGGGCAAAGATGCATAGCATTCCTGCATGAAGTATCCAGTGGACAGCACAAATCTTGATAAAATAGCATGTATTAAATTATTATATTGTAAAAAGTGTAAGAAGGAAACAAGGTAACACTATACTTAAAGGCGTGTGCATAAGACTGACATGACACCTTCATAATCATGACATGACACGTCAGGTTTTGGAAAACAAGCTTTTCGGTATGAGGCACCCACTGGAACTTTTTACAAAATTACGTGAAATTGCAGACCCTGCAAATATATCTATGCATCTCAATGTTGTGAGTATTAACCTCAGTGTACAATGATTCAACTTATCCATAGAGCTTAAAACTTTAGTAGTTGAGAACAGCCTTACCAAACCAAGTCCTTCTGACATTTGCCACTGGATTTGATGTTGAATTCGTTCTGGGTATATCAAACAGCCAATCTTTAGTCTTGCAAATCTATTTATTTGTTCACAGGCAAATCGTTTTGACTGAGGCCAACATTCTTCACCTGCAGACATATCACCCAGTAGCTCACTGCGAGCCTACTGCGTTTCCCGTACAACAACGATAACTCTCAGCTTAACTGCTAAAGTTTGATGCATTGCTAAAGAAATCAACTAGCTAGTCATGACTGTTTCCGAAACATATTGTCGCAAAGTGGTCATTCAACCACATTTGATTAAGGATATAATGCATGTGGATTAATAACTCATTTTGGTGAATCTGTTTTAGATTTTCTAAAAAATACAGACACGGAATCTGAGGACTATTTCTAATTTTTGCAGTTATTTTGCTTTATTTCCAGGTTCAATCATTGGTTCGATTCTTACGTACTAGAGCACACACGCACGTGCACTCTTCAAAAACGGTGCTTTAAACCTTTTGATAAACTATAAGTAAATGACAATTGTATGTATTCTAAATAAAAGATATAGATTGTACTGAATGTCAGCTTGCTTATTTTGCTAAGAGTAAGGATATATTGAGGCCACATGTAATGCCATCTAGAAACTATGCTTCTAAGCACAGGTCGAGAGGCTGTCGTTCCAACCACACAACTTTCCGATGCTGCTTGCGAATGTTCATTGGAACTATGGTTTTAGGAAACACAGACCCGTTGAACTATGCTGATAATGACGGAACTTGCGATCATAGTTGGCTAACAATGCTTTCGGGAAATGCACCCTGGATGAAAGACCTCCTTAGAAAACTAGGTTGCTGCTGGAAGAGGTGTTTGTGAGGCCAGCAGGGGGTGCTCACCCAGTGGTCTGTGTGGGTCCTAATGCCCCAGTATAATGATGTGGACACTACACTGTAACCAGCACTGTTCTTCGGATGAAATGTTAAACTGAGGTCCTGACTGTCTGTGGTCATTAAAAATCCAATGGTAGGGGTGTAACCACGGTGTCCTGGCCAAATTCCCTCCATTGGGCCATATCAATCATGGCCTCCTAATAATTCCCATCCTTTGAATTGGCTTGCTCGTCACTCATCACTCACTCACTGACTCACTCACTCACTCACTCACTCACTCACTCACTCTCTCTCTCTCTCTACTCTCCACCTATAGCTGATGTGTGTTGAGCGCACTGTGGATGCTGCACGCTGGTGGTGATTGAGGAGAGACCCCTGACATGATTGTAAAGTGCTTTGTGTGCACAGAAGTACTTTGAAAAAGTGCTATATAATGCTTTATTTATGCATATAAAAGATTTTTAAAAGTTCATATTTAACAGTTGTTTTTAACACTAGCATTAAATGGGGTGGTTGGTTGCGATTTCACTTTTTTCATTTTAAATAGTGTGTAATGTTGCTGTTGGTGCATGAACAGTATCTGCAAAGTTGCTGCGCTGAAAGTTCAGTGTAAGCAGAGATATCGTCTTAATCGGGAAGTTTAATTCCTACAAAAACGTCTCGAATGGGACTACAACGGATACTTCCTGGGTTTTATACGTCATCTAACCCGTACATCAACCCTCCCTCCGGAATGCAAATAAGGGGGCATGGCAATATTTCTGCGGCTTTGTCAAAGAGGAAGAGTTAGTAAAGAGCTGTAGCCATATTATGCTGTCAAAGTGTGTTATTTTCACCCAGCTGTCAGGTCTTCTGTGTTCAGGCTTCCCATGGATGCTGTAGTTCATCAACAGTGGTTAAAATGTATGTTTGATTATGTTCCTGAAAATTACAATCGCAATTTAGCTCTCTGTGCTGCGCATTTGCGGAAGACAGCTTACAGAATCTCCATGAATTCAATGCCGGATTCAACAAGAAACTATTACTAAAACATGAAGCAATCCCAACTTTATAACCAGAGGCTGCAGTTGTTGGGCCACAACCTGTAAGACATTATATCGTTTATTGTTCATTATATCAATAAAAGAATAATTTAAAAAAATTGTATTTTACTCAGACATTTATTCAGTTATATTAAATGTTTAATTAGGAGAAAACTGTATCTCAAAAGCAGCCTGGTCTCATTGTTAATACGTAGGTATTTTACGTTTTGATAGATGCTGAAATGTATAATATCGACGAATCTGCAACATTTAAACTTAACATTATTACGTTTTACAGCTAAAAAACGTAAA
Source organism: Hybognathus amarus (assembly GCA_030378365.1). Taxonomy (NCBI): domain Eukaryota; kingdom Metazoa; phylum Chordata; class Actinopteri; order Cypriniformes; family Leuciscidae; genus Hybognathus; species Hybognathus amarus. Next base: position 528,664 of record JAQIUQ010007031.1, on the reverse strand, counting down.
CTGTTTACGTATATTCTATATCAAACAGATATCTGTATAATTTCCCTTTTTAAAAAGGATAAAACGGTGTTGGGAAAGGTCAGTTTTATTAACAATATAACGTTAGCATTAAAATCTATTTGAGCCCCCAATCCTACTCCTACCCCTAAACCTACCCATAACAATTCCTTAAAACTAACACGTAACAAACTACAATTATAAAGAAAAACATGACTAACAGACAAGTATAATCACAATATTTTTTTTATTGCGAAAATGTCAAAACCGATACCAAAAGCTGTTCACATGATGATGCGTTGCAGTCGCAGTCTTCTCTGGCAGTATTGTAATAGTTTTGTATGAAGTACAGAGCAGAAATGAAATTACTAATCAATGAAAATGTTAATCCGGCTTCGGTTCGCGCTTCTCCATTTCAAATGATTAACCAACCGTCTCATAGTCCTTCATGTCGCAATCTGTGCCGAAGCAGGGAAGAGCCAATGAACGTTTGATATCACGGCCGTAAAACATGACGTATCGCTTCTCAAGGGCGCATTTTTTGAATTTGAAAAAAACGCTTTATGTGTCTCAAGGTAAATAAACTATTACAAAACGGTTAAACGAGTAACATTAAATAATGTATTGTAGCGTTCTCCGCCAAAGACGACACGTATTTGAATAACAAGAAGGTGTTTATTAGAGGCTGTTGTCGGCCACAACCCACACCATACACCTGAGACAGCCGCACTTGAACCAGCGAGGTCGATCTCTCTCCACGGGGTGGAGCCTTCTACTCTATTGAACTTGAACAACGAATCACATTGACTCACATAAATGCATAAAGAACAACATTAACATAAAATGCATCCTTACTTGTGACAGAACAGCATTTTGAACACGTTACACTACCCCCTCTAACTGAAGTCCTCGACCCCGAGGACAAAGTCTCTAAACCTGACTGGGGTTCTCCTCTCCCTTCTAGGACGCCCCTTAGTTGAATGTGTTTTTGATTTCAGGTGCCGCTTCCTTTGAGCCTGGCGAATGATCACCCTGAGGGATGTCGCCCAGTGGTGTCACCTGCTGGCCACTACTGGCCATATCAGCTGGTCCAATTACCCCCTCTGTCCCCCTTTGAGTCCCACTGTCGTGTGACGGAAGTACTGTGACACCCTCTGGTGTCGCGGCACCCCGGTAAGGGGCCAGCCTATCACGATGCAGTACCACTTTGCGCCCCTGTGGAGGCAACTGCACCCGATACACCACCTCCCCCAGCTTGTCCAATATCAGGCATGGTCCCACCCAGTGGCTGTCCAGCTTAGGGCACCTTCCTCTCTTCCTGACTGGGCTGTAAACCCAAACTAGCTCCCCGACCCCTAAGTCTGCAACCCCGAGCATGCAAGTCATATGCTCTTTTCTGCCGCACCCTAAGGACACCAGGTGCTTCCTGGCAAATGCATGGGCAGAGTCCAAGCGGTCCTGGAGTTGCCTAGCATATTCCGGTCCAGCAGAAACAGGCGGAGCATCAGGGGCCCGCCCGAAGGCCAACTCTGCAGGGGTTCTAATCTCCCTACCCAACATGAGCAGGGCTGGTGTGCATGAGGTAGAGTCCTGAATAGCAGAGCGACATGCCATTAGGACCAGTGGCAGATGGGTGTCCCAATCGTGCTGATGGGTTGATGTTAAAATGGACAACTGTTCAGCTAGTGTCCTGTTGAATCGCTCTACCAGCCCGTCACTTTGAGGGTGGAGTGGGGTGGTGCGGGTCTTATTGATCCCCAGACGCTCACACATTAAAAGAGAAGACCTTGGACTCGAAGTTTCTGCCTTGATCACTATGGATACACTGGGGCACCCCAAACCTACTAAACATGCCCTCCACCAAAACATTGGCAACAGTCTCAGCCTCCTGGTTAGGTAGTGCAAAGGCCTCAGGCCACTTCGTAAAGTAATCCATAGCGGTCAAAACAAAGCGATTTCCCTGCGTGGTGCGAGGAAATGGCCCCATGACGTCCACCCCCACCCGCTGCATCGGCTCCCCCACCAGAAACTGCTGCAGCTGGGCCCTAGACTTTCCTTGCGGCCCTTTGCGTGCTGTACATAGATCACAACGTCTACAAAAGTCCTCCACATCACGCCTCAGCCGTCCCCAGTAGAAGGTCTGACGCAGACGCCGAAGTGTCTTCGTCACCCCAAAATGGCCAGACCCAGCAAAGCCATGCATGGACTTCAACACTGCCTCTTGCATGTCCTTAGGCACCACAATTTGCCATCTTTTTTCTCCTGTCGCTGGTACAATCCATGCTCGCTGGAGGACCCCTTCTGTCAGCCATAAACACTTGAACTTGGCCCATAATCCCTTGGTGCCTGGGGAGAGGGCTGCTACCTCCTCCCATGGTGGTCGTTGCCGTGCCTCTAACCACCGGATTACAGGCTGTAGGTCTGGGTCCCCCCTCTGATTCTCTGCCCATTGAGTGACATCCACCTCCTGTAGCTCCCGACAGACCGGCTCGGGCCCATCGCTATCATCCACTTTCTGGCTAAGCTCCAACTCCCTGGCCTCTCTGCGCTCACAATACCTGCACTCCTGCACACTACATGGACATCTCGACAGTGCGTCTGCATTACCATGCCGTTCCCCTGCCCGATGTGTAACGGTGAACTCATAGCTTTGCAACTCCTCGAGCCAACGAGCCACCTGGCCCTCTGGTTCCTTGAAAGTCATCAACCACTGCAAGGAGGCATGGTCAGAGCGTATGGTGAAGTGCCGACCACACAAGTAGTACTTGAAGTGCCTGATGGCAGAGATCGCGGCCAACAGCTCTCGTCGTGTGACACAATACCTCTTTTCAGACTTGTTTAGCCCCTTGCTGAAATATGCTACTACTTTCTCTCCATCTGGGCACACTTGGGAAAGAACAGCCCCTATTCCATCCCCACTTGCATCTGTGTCAAGAACGAAAGGCAGTTGGGGATCGGGAGGTGCCAGAACAGGCGCACACACTAGGGCTTGCTTCAGAGTATCAAAAGCCTTTTGACAGCACTCCGACCAGACAAAGCACTGATCCTTTTGCAGGAGCTTGTATAAGGGGGCAGCAATACAAGAAAAACGCATACAAACTTCCTGTAGTAGGATGCCAGACCCAAGAAGCTTTTTAACTCCTTCTGACTCGCCGGGATAGGCCACTCCTGTACTGTTCTGACCTTGTCTTCGACTGTGCCAATCCCCTCACTGTCAATGCGATGCCCCAAGAAAGTCACCTCTCTGCTTAACAGCCGGCATTTATTGGGATTTAACTTCAGACCCGCTTCTCTGATTTTCTCCAGCACTACCCTCAGGGCCGTGACAGCTGAATCGAATGAACTCCCATGTGCTAGTATATCATCCAAAAACACAAGACACTGCTCCCGCGGAATGCCTTCCAGTACCCTCTCCATTAGGCGCTCAAATGTGGCAGGGGCATTGCAGAGACCAAAACACAGAACTTTAAATTGCCACAGACCCCTTCCCGTGCAAAACGCAGTCTTGGGTCTGGCTTCTGGCTTCAGAGGCACTTGCCAGTACCCACTCCTCAAGTCCAATGATGAAAACCAGCAAGAGCCAGCCACCAGATCCAAACATTCGTCCACACGTGGGAGAGGGTATGAGACTTTCTGTGTCACTGCATTGAGCCTCCTGAAATCGACACAAAAACGCCATTCCCCCTTTCTTTGGGACCATGACCACCGTGGATGCCCAGGGGCTCTCAGAAGGCTCTATTATACCGGCGCGCTGCATCTTTACCAACGCCTGCTCCACCGCCTCCTGCCGACCTAAGGGCATACGTCTTGGCCGCTGACGTATGGGCGTTTGCATCCCCAGTATTGATGTCATGTTGCACCAGGGAAGTCTGACCCAGGTCCTCTTCATCACAGGAAAAACAGTCCTGGAATTCCGCTATCAGCTGCCACAACTGTCCTTGTTGCTGCATGTCCAGGTCGTTGGAGCTCTTTTGTGTCATCTCCCGCAGAGTCCTCATAATTTCTCCCTCTTCCCTGAAAACTGACTCAGGCCAAGTGTCCAGTAACTGGTGCTCTTGATGGGATGCACTGGGTGGTACTGTGCTGTGTGCCCCATCCCCATCATTTAGGTCACATGCCCAGGAACCTATAGTCAGCCCATCAGTGTGACGAGCCCCTGGTGGCCTCATCCTCACTACCTGACCATTGTTGAAACTCAAAGTGGCCTTGGACAGGTCTAACTGACAGCCATGGTCCCTCAAAAAGTCCAAACCCAAGATACAGCTGTCTTGTACATTAGCTATCCACACCAGATGTTGTATATTCAAACCCCCCACGGTGAGTGTCAACAGCCCCCTCCCCATCATTGGTGCCAGCTCACCGGTCACTGTGCGGAGTTGAACTGCTGTGTCTTCTAGTTGTGTTCCTGCCGGCACCACCTCTGGGCGAACCACAGTAACTGTAGACCCTGTGTCTACTAGGGCTGTGCATTCCACTCCCTCAATGCAAATGGGAACATGGCAAAAATCTGATATGGCTGTTCTTCCCACCACCACCACCCCATGTTCTTTAGTCCCGTTGTTCATGCTGGGCCTGTCTGCATGTTCCAATGAAGAGCGGGACATGGGCTTGGGGGTCTGCAGCGTGCCCGCCTACTGCGCCCCCTTCTGTTTCCCGCATTCCTAGCCATCATAGGGCATTCCTTAACCAGATGTCCTGGCTGACCACACCCCCAGCAAAGGCGGGCCTGTGTCTGCTGCGTCTGTCTCCTAGGGGGAGGCAGCGCCAATCCCCGAATCATCTCCGTAATCTCCTCTAGCCACTCAGGTTTTGGTGAAGCCATTTCACCACCCCCGGCTGCCCTGATGGTGGGGGAGGGGTCCATTGCTGAGCCCCGCATTGCTGCCTCAACCGCCATTTCCCTCTCCAGTGCCCACTCCAAGGCCTCCGCCAAATCACGTGGGCGTGCAAGCTGTGTATGTATGCGCAGCTCTGCTGGGGAAAGAGCTCTGATGAACTGATCACGGGCTAGCTCACTCTGCACTGATGGAGGAATATGTGCATAAGCTTGCCTTGCTAGGGATTCAATATCGTTGGCCAGAACCCGCAGTGGTTCCCCTGGAATTCTTTGACGGCTGTGCAATTCAGACCGGAGAAGCTCAGATCGGAAACATTGTCCAAAGCGGCGTCTCAATGCACCAACCAATGCACCATAATCAGCCCTCTCACTAGTATCAAGCAGCAACAGACATGAAAGTGCATCATCAGTCAGGCAAAGAGCGAGTTGAAGGGCTTTCTGTTCCTCTGACCAAGCATATGCATGAGCTAATAGTTCAAATTGGGCATGAAAAGCCTCCCAATCTGATTTACCGGCGTATTTTGGTGTTTTTATTCCAGCCGGCATATTCAACTCACGGGCGCCGCCATTATTGTTTACCTTTTGTCCCCTCATATCTTGTGAGATCGACGAGCCGGCGTCTGACGTCATGACGTTTTGCCGCGGCTGATAATGGCGGCTTGTGACGTTCGGCAGCGGCGGGTAATGGCGGTTCACCTTTTCGCCCGCGGCCGCGGCTTCACATGACTCTTTTTTCACTGAATCGGCCTTGAAATGACTGGAGACTGGAGCGTTGTGGACACCAAAGATATTGGCCGACCCAGCTCCAGAGTGGCCGTCATCTTCCTCCATCTTAATACGAACTGCATTATCCATTCTCACCAGCGGAAGATAGCAGCTGCCTGGCCAATGCACGCTCACTCAGCGCTCAAATCAGTGGTTATCCCTCCAGCTGTTCTCTCTCTCTCTCTCTCTCTCTCTCTCTCTTTTACTTCTGACACCAGTTGTAGCGTTCTCCGCCAAAGACGACATGTATTTGAATAACAAGAAGGTGTTTATTAGAGGCTGTTGTCGGCCACAACCCACGCCATACACCTGAGACAGCCGCACTTGAACCAGCGAGGCGATCTCTCTCCACGGGGTGGAGCCTTCTACTCTATTGAACTTGAACAACGAATCACATTGACTCACATAAATGCATAAAGAACAACATTAACATAAAATGCATCCTTACTTGTGACAGAACAGCATTTTGAACATGTTACACTATTTTTAAGGTTTTATATTTAACACCATGCAGACGAAACGAGCTAAATGTTAATATTTATGAGTATTATATCAATAAATGTGTCTGAAAACTGAATTAATAAGACAGTGGATATGCAATAGAGTCAAAACATAATGCGATATTAATATGCATAAATTGTGATACGTACAAATGTGTACGTCGGTGAATTTGTTCATACGTAAATAAATTAAGTTTTTGTGCTGTCAATACTTAAATATTTTACATTTTAGTACTGTAAATATGTCTGTATTATAAGTTTCTGCGCATATAAAACGTAAATATATATACGTATGATAGAAAGAGACTTTACAAATACATACGTATTCTCATGAGATCACGTTGCTCAAAAGCTAACAAGCAGCAGTAGCATTTTCAAGTAACAGCTATCGAAATTCTTGTATAATAGACTAATAGTAGAATAGAATAATAATAATAATAATAATAAAAAGATTTTCAGAAACGTTTTGTGAGAGCCGTGTTTGGAGAGGTTTTGCTTGCTTTCTGGGTCTGATTCTGGCTCAAACTGATAAGGCAGTATTGACACCATTATTTACATTGACCGGAGCACATGCAACTTTCGCCCCTAAAGGTAATAGGCGTGAAGTTTCCAAACAACGTGCACTACGCAGTTTAGCCAATCACAACACATCGGCCCAAACTAACCAATCTGAGTCCATTGCCTGTTTCTGGGGGAGTGGTTTCATAGTCAACCGGTCGTTCAAATGACAGAGGAGAAAGTGGCTTACAATAAAGGGGGAATTTATGAAAAACAAGGCTTTTTAAAAACAAACAAACACAAAGACGTTATATTGCACCCCATAAACACAATCATGCAAAGAAAAAAAAAGCAGTAAAACATTAATTATGCTGAGCAATTTGCCATTGGCCAAACATAATTATTTTGTTTGCCTTCGCAACAGTTTGCATGCTGCAGATTATATGTTTTTAGCTAAGGAGGTTAATAAAAATGTTTGGTATCTAGCCTAATGAAGCAAGGCATTTATTTTATTAGTTCAATTTCCTAGCTCCCACTTGAATGTGTAACTCTATTTTCAATATCCATTACACATTCCAGAGCAGAAGACTCTTCTCATATAGTCTTGGCAAAGTCCCAGGGATCACTGAGAGCAGACGCAGTTCTGAGCTTTCCAGACACTGGACTTTTATTAATGTTTGGGAAAAAGACAGGAGAGGAGAGAGGGAGAAGTAGAGCCCATACGTGGAACAATGTACAGCACTGATTGAGGGTGCTGCATTGTTCTGTGTAGGCGAAAGATGACTCCTTTCCCAGACGTGGTACGATGAGTACTCTGGAATGGTCTTTATCATTTACATTTTGGTATGGACTGGAAGGCTACTGAGGTCAGGTCCTTATTTTTACATTTCACTTCACTATTGAGGAAGATATGAGGCCTTTCAAAGCTATTGTTGTACAGGAACCCTTTGAACTGTCGTCACATCTTCACTGGAGTGATTAAAACCACAACCATTAATTTCCATAAATTCCCCAAGGCAAGCAGCTAGATTTCCATCTACAACGTATAATACAATACATTCCCATGTCCATGTATCATATGCCTGACTCAGAACAGAACAGAACAGCAGAAATCACATGTTGATGTGTTTTTCTGTGAAACAGAAAAGGTTGCTAGGGCTGATATTACTCGGCAATTCATTTAAATATGTGCAATGAGTAAAATCAACATTGGACACTGCATGCTTGAGACTGCGCCAGTACACTGTGATAGAGAGCATGTTTCCAAGAAAATAATATACAAGAGAAGGGGGATGGAGAGAAACCCAGATAAAGCAAGAGGGGAAAATAAAAAAAGAGAGAGGACTGTCTGAGATTGCACAGCAGAGCAGGGAAGGGCTGTCCCGCTCCACTCCTCTCATTTGTATGGCCAGAAAACCACAGTAAACAAACAGAAAAGCTCATAAACCATTCAGCTAGTAGTCTGCAGTGCCAAACCAGTGGTTTAAAGCAGCCATGCCAAGTAATTCACATGCATACTAGGAGCTGTTATTAAAGCACACTGGGAAACTAGTACACAGGAACTACATACAGAATTGCTCCAGCGACTCCAGCGTCCCAAGCTTCCTCTTTGCTTTTCATCCTTAGTTCATGAACCTCTGAAAATGAAATAAAAAAAAAATCCTGTGACTTTTCTCGCCCACTATTATACCAGCGGAAAATCAAACAAGATTTCTTAACAGGTTTAAAATAAGGTGAGACAAACATAGAGTTAATGATCTAATTTGGTCTATGCTTAATGTTTATCTTATATATTTATAATATTGAAATAAAATCATTAAATTACAATATTAAGTTCATGTATTGACACTGGACAAGAAAATACATTTTCTTCCATATTTTAACCTTAGTGAAGTCCTTCTTTCCCCAAAAGTGAAAATTCACCCACATTTTTTAAACCACTACAGTATGCCTTTCATTCTAATGTGGAATACAAACAACATATTTCACAGGATGTGAAAGTGGATGTAGACCAAAAAATATAACTTATTTATTCCTAGGAAGCAAGACATATGGGTTTGGAACCACATGAGAGAATTTTCATTTTTTGATTGAACTGGGCTTTTATTTTTTTTAAATGTTGCATATTGGTTTGAGGTGTGTATTATCATCTTTGATAGCAGCTAAATTGCACGAGTTTTGTGTAGAAATTAATTGACCTTAAAGTATGTCCTCAAAATGTTATCCCAAATGATAACAGTTTTTTACACTCGCTAGGCCACATTTCTCCCACCTTACTGCTGACTTACCTAAGACAGTTCAAGGGCAAGAGTGCGGTTCCACTAAAAGGACTTTTTCAGAGGCTCCTGGCGCATATGGCATCCGCAGCCACGGCAACTCCGCTCAGTTTGCTTCATATGAGGCCGCTTCAACACTGGCTTCGAGATCGAGTCCCGAGGTGGGCATGGCAACAAGGCATGCCCAAAGTACCAGTTACTCCGACCTGCCATCAGACCTTCACCGCTAACAGACATTGCCTGCGTGTTGGCTAGGTGCATCCGTGTGCTTGGTCCCCCCTTTGGGTGACCCCAAAGGGTATTGTGACCCCAAATGTGTATTTCCACTGTATTTCCCTCGGCAAGCCACCTTGCCACCCCTGGGGTTAAACTTTTTTTCCACCTGCGGCTGGACACCCCAGTGTTCTCTGTATGCATTCCTCCAAGTCATATGTGAACCTGTGGTCCTAATCCGTGGTTTTCTGAAAGGAGGATCACATGGAGGAAACATACTCGCATACACACAAATGATTACAAGACACATGTACTGCGATATAACACTTTAACCATAGCTCTGACATGTAGCTCCCAGCAATGTTTGTTTTGTGAAAATCCTTTTGGCAGAGTAAGATGGAACAGATCCAGTTTTTTTGTCCCATAGGGTTTGTACCCTAGCTTATCTACTTTCTAAATGCATGTTTTTGATCATATTGTGAATGAATCATCTGTGCATGTTTAATTTTTGAAAAATGTTTTTTGAAATTTTGACAGGTGTCCATAATTCTAAATTCCTTTGGTGCACTTTAAGCCTGCATCTTTGTTTTCATTTTTTATAAGTATATGCAACCTTCCATCAAATTACTAACTGATTGATAGAAACAAGTCCTCCCCCTACTTTTTTTGATGGTCCGTTTCAGCTCGAATGTATTTCACAAGAGGAAGTCTTTTTTTATTTTATTTGAAACTATCTTGCATTCTGAATAAACTGTAAACTGAATTCACCATTTATTTATACTATTTTTCAGTTGTGTGTAGTTTGTTCAAAAATCACTTTCCCACAATTCTGGCACCGTTTGGCACCGATTTTTCAACAAGAAAAATCAATCTTTAGCGTAATTGTCAAATTATTCTAAATATATGATAAGATTAGTAATTCTGTAAATTTGGAATATATATATATAATGCAAGCTAAGATTTTAAATTTAGAAATGTGTACTTTAAATTTGTAAAATCATTTCCAGCACAGAATACTACATTAAACATAATATGTGGTAGGGATGCATGATATATCGGTCAGCATATCGGTATCTGCCGATATATGTTAATTTTTAATGTTATCGTTATCGTCCTGGTAAGAAAATGTGGCCGATATATTAAAGCCGAAAAATAATGTATTGTTCCCTTCAGCTATGACACTTGTCGATAACTGTTTATGTTTTTGAATTTCTTGAAATATGATTGAAATCTCTTCAAAAAAAAATGAAAATCTGGTTCGGGACAACATGTGCAATGCAAATCTCACTATAATGAGAACATCACTATAATTGTGCAGTTGGGACATGGATTTAATTCTGAGACTTTTGTTTTGTAATCAGGCTCTCAAAATTAGATAAAAATTTGGATTTAAGTTTATCGGCCGATATATCGGTTATCGGCTTTCAAATATAAATAATTATCGATATCTGGCCAAAGTTTTCATATCGGTGCATCCCTAATATGCGGTGTACTTTTTTATGACTTTCAGGGAAGAAATGTTTACTTAGTTGTTAAACATTCTAGAAGAAAAGTGAGAGTGTGAAAAGTGTGATTTAAGAGAATTTATTTTCAAAAAGTCTTCAGAACTTAAAAAGCCCTGAAGAAACACTCTTATGTGTATCACTCAGTGACATTTTATGTCCCTACAAAGTAAACTCTCCTCTTTTCTGAGCTATTTATAAGGGTTCAAATGAAACCAAATATGTGCTCTGCTACAAAAGCTGACATTTCTGGTTTTGTCTTGTAATCGTGATGGAACCACAAAACACAACGTACAACATTACTCATATAAAAAGATGTTTTGTTGAACGTATATATTTACTTTTTAGATTTACTTTATCTTTACCTTTACTCTGTCTGCCTTAAGGCTTAGGAAAGTCCAGTGGCCTAACTCTCATCTGGTTTCCATTCTCCATGCGTAGTCTAATGAAACCTGACCGTTTTTAAAGATCTAGAGTTATGGGCCCATCAATAAATACCATATTCTCCCTTTGAAGTTGTGGACTGTGGAAAGTGGTAAGATGTCATGTGTTAAAATTATGACCTGACCTTAAAACTAATCTACTCTGCTTGACATGGCCAGGTTTTAGTCCATGTGTGCTTTATTTATCTTGACAACCAGCAGGCCAGGGCTTTTTCAGGTTTGCCTAGTGTCAAGTCCTTTTTTGCATCTTGCTTAATTTTTTTTTCAATGACCCTATGAAGAACACTAGAAACATATGTAGTGGGGAAAACCCCAGAAGGACATACGAAAGAAAATATAATGCACATCCATGCAGCTGGATGACTGTTGTTGAGTCATTTATAGGTGCCATTAAAGTGGAGTCCTTCTTTCCTGAGGGTGATCCTTCCCTTCACATTTACAAGCTCCTGTTGTTTTTATTCTAGGCTCAATCCAACTTTACCTCAATGTATATCAGAAGTGTTGCTACAGGTAACGTGATTCATTTCCACTCAGTCATGGATTTATAAATGCTTTTGCTTGTTGTGCTCAATTTTTACTGAATAGCTTTACTGATAAGACACATTTTCCCCATTTATCAGTTTCAGAATTGAGATCTTCACTATGACCACGTCTTTCTGACAGTTCAGAGTAATAAAGTCCTGTTCCTTGGTTACACGCCTTCCAGCTGTTTTGGATAATGAATGATAGTAGCCATGCAATATCAAGTGTGAGAAATGCCAACATTTTCATGGTATGTTAAAAGTGAAGAGACAAGAAATGTGTGCAAGTCCATTAGGCCATGATGTAAACTTTTGCTGCTCTAAACTGTTGGCAGATGAGAGGAAAATACTGTTTTCACAGTACGTTTTTTTTTTAATTATTATTATTTTGTAAGTTTTATTTTAAGTCACTTTTATTTTATTTATTTTTTAGGTCACTGAAAAACTTCAAACTTCAAAAACCTGTTAACCATCTGTGGTACATGTGTTTTGATTGGACTAAAAATAGAAGACTTAAATAGTATTTTCCCTAAATATTTAGGGAGTAAAGGATTTTGTAGTTTGTTTACTCAAGGCAACATTGTCACAAACTGTACAAAATTTGGATGTTTTATGCAAAAAGGGAAAACAACTATATGCTTTTATTATTGTGTGATTCTCTGTTGCCTAAGGGCGATGTTTTTGTGATTTTCTATAAAACATGTGCAGTATATATCTTATACAAAGTTAATCAAAATACAGCTTTAATTTATCAGTAAATAAGGATAATTGGTCAATGTAATGTATAACTCAATGTATTAATGTAGATAACTCATGAAGAACTAAACCATTAATTAATGATTACTGCATCAGCAACTAAAAAGAGTCTATTAATAGATTAAGTAATACATGAATTGCTATCAATTCAATGTGTCATTGTGTATTAATTCCTTAATAACATATTTTATTAACTAATAGTGTAAATTAATGTGTTAATTGCCACAATTAGTCAAAGCTATGCACTTCAACTTCCAGTTGTCTGCTTTAATTAATCATTAGCTAATGATTTGCAAAGGTATCATTATGTTATGACTTTACTTGTTGAGGCACATCATCATTAACTAGTCATTAAGCAATTGTAGTAATTTGCACATGAATTTGCACTAACAATGAAGTAATTAATAATGTATTAATGCATATTAGTGTACCTGTCATATTATCTGGATGTTGAAATACAAGGCTTTGACTCGTTCTGGTAATTAACATATCAATTGCCACTATTAGTTAAAAAAGGAGTTATAATGGAATTAATCCACAATTACATATTAAATTAATAACAATTCATGTATGAACTAATACATTAAATTACAGACTCTTAATTAGTTCCTAATGTGGTAACATTAACGAATAGCTTAGATAATTATTAGTTACAAATTAATTCAGTATTATCTGTGCATTAATTAAGCATGAATTAATGCTTAATCAGTGGACCCGTGTTGTAGTGTTACCAGTTCACTTTTCACAGGGAAAATATCTGCACATGTGCGCACATGCTGATAGAAGAACCCCAAATTCTGCAAGTGGATGATATGATAAATTTGTATTTCTATAAGTTAATATTGACTCCTTTCTTCTTCAAAAAGTCAGCACTCATGAATTGGTTTCGGAGCTACTTAGTTACATTGAGCCAAATGTTTACATGCTGCCTAGAGTTAACTGTACCAATGAGGGTTAAATATTATAGATTTAACTGATAATTCTCTCTGTGGCTCCTTACATGTATGTGCATTTGTGCATTTAAAAAAAGTGTAAATTTGTGATCCATGAAAAATGTATGTTAATGTGATGCACAGCAGAAGGTGATATTGCTCTGTGGGACTCTTCCCACCATTGACTCGCTTCATGAGGTGTACTGACACAGAACAAGCACTCCCACAAAAACACACTCCCTAATCCCCACACAGCAAAAAAGGGAAGTGTTAAGGCGCTGGCTACGGCATCCATTACGAACGAGTGCATTTCACAATCAAAGCTCTCTATTGTTCTTTAGGATTGAGTCTGAGCCATGTTAAGATGTTTAATACTGTATGCACTGAGGTTTTCCATTCCCAAACACTCGCTTCCAGCCAAACCACCTTTTCACCGTGTACAACAGAGTAGCAACCTCAAGGTGAAATCGTGGTTGCAGACATATCACTGCCATTGGGATCTGTCGAACAATGTATGTCTCAAACCCCTGGAAGGAAGAATGATATAGGATGACAGAAAATATGCAAGGATTTGAGGGATGATCTGTCATTTTGTATGTGTGCCATGTTGCAGAGGCTTGTGAGGAGTAATTTAAGCAGATACAATTCTGGGAAGCCAACACGCAGCTGACTGAAATGGAATCTAGAATACGGGAGTGTTGCTGAGCAGAGGCGTGGAGATGGAGTTACTCATGACTCCGAGTGGTGTTACTTTTCTGCCGTGCCAGCTGGCCCGCCGAGCATTGGGTAGGACTTGGGTTACATTGTTGGAATGCAATCACTGCTTGAGATTACTGGTTTTGTTCAGACATATAGGCTACTTTTCAGGGTATGCCACATCTCTTGGATCTTAGTGAATTTAGAAAAGCAAAAAACTGTCTTGAGAAAGCTGAAATGAAGCACTTGACTGGTAAAAACTCAGCAAGAGATCCCGATATACACAGATTTACAGTAGCCATGTTTCCATCCACTTTTCAATCGAATTATCTGAAGTTCGGTTAAAAAGACTCATGCGAATAAAGCTGGTGAAAGTGTGTTTCCATCCAACGGCTTTAAAGCGAATAAAAACCTGTACGTAATGACGTCACATGCTGTTTTGCGATCAAATTGGTATATCGAATTGATTTAAGACAATTTAAGGTGTTTCCATTAATTTTCGCACTGAATCGAACAACATCAAGCAAACTTTTGCGAACAAAGTTTTGTTAGACAAAACGGATCGCCATCTACCAACAAATGATCAATATTTTACAAGTTGTAGCCTAATAATGCTTATGTGCCAGCTGATAGCGACATATGTATGAGATAATGTATATAGCGGGGCGGTTGTTAGCCTGACGTGTTGTATTCGCTATAACAACCGCCTCGCTATACATTATCCTGCTTATTACATATAAATCAAACAAAAAACGTAAATAATTTTACACAAATTATTGACTTAAAAACGAGTTTATTGATTAAAAAACGATTATTGCCTCTTCTAAAGAAAATAGTCTGTTCCGTCTCTGAACTGCGTCCATGGCAACGGTGTTATACTTAGCAGCGTCGCAGTCTGTTAACAAGAAATAACAGACCACATTCTACATTAGAATTCAACCAAGCCACATAAAAACAAGCAAAACTAACCTAAGAAACAACGACACTATAAACATTGCTATGATGATGCACGTAAATGCCCGACAACAGCGGAGGGACTGTGGTGTGGGAGCGACAGCGCTCCATCAGTTCTGGGAGATCCTGGTTCTGAGACACTTCACGGAAACCCTGTGGTTGAAGCATTTTTTTTTACTTTGTCCACTTACATCTGTCTTTGTTGACATCCGCCATGTGTGCGCAAACAGAGTGGGACTGGCCGGAAATGAACTCGTCTTCTGGCGTGTTGCAACCATAAAAGGGCCTAAAACTTAATCGCAATTCATTATTTATTCGGTAAATAACGTTTCCATCAGCTTTTATCCGATGAGACCGGGACGTATTTCGGTTAATATTCATGAAATTTCATCGAATTTTACTGTTTCCATAAGGTATTTTTCATTCGATATCACTTAATTTGGATAAAAACGTGTTCGAATGGAAACATGGTTAGTATTTCTCACCTTATCTGTTTTAATGAGTTTTCACGCAAACATGATATGTTATGTCTTAAGTGAATGTTTGGTTAACTGTTGGGGTAAAACATCTAATATCTAACATTATATTAGATCTGTGCGGTAGAGTAGGTCTAGGCTGTCTGTCTGATTACTGTAACGTTGATCAAACAATTATAATAGGGGAAAAATTTCATATACATATTTGGTTTTGACTTTTTCTCAAAATTTACTTTGCTGACTCAAACTTCAGACAGGTGTAGCACATTGATGTTTTTGTCTGATTCCAACAAATCCTGCCATTTTGAAGTTTTTTTAATTAGAGAATGTGAAAATAACTCACAACGGGTCACAAATGTTATTAATCACTATTTGTTTTCTCTTTACGTTTCCACAACCTGGGTATTTAGTGTTGAGCCTAAAATGGGCTTAAGTTTCAATATAGTCACTCAGACATTCCCATGAATTTCATTGTGAAATGAACTAAATACCTGCTCCTATTGTCTTCCTCCTGGGTTTCTCAAGCTCCTTGCAGAATCAGTGAAAGAAGACATCAGGCCTGCCTAATTAGAGGGTATAGCCAGTTGCTCACACCCAAATATGTGTCTGTATCACCATCTGAGGGAAGACTGCCTCTGAAGAATGGCCCATCTGTTAAAGACTGTGGCCTGAGGGTCTGGCTGAAAGAAGAAGCTTTGAAAAGGCATGGATCGATGGCTTCATCTCGGAATGTCAGAGAGCCACGTAGAGACCCCGCATGACACTATCCCACCTTCTATACGAGCGAAGGTTAATGCCGGGCCATATGTCATGGTGGCGTGGGTCACAGTGTTGACTGATGTCCAAATGGATTCTGGTTGAGCACATTCTATATTGTGGTAGCTTAGGGAAGTTTATCATTTCAGATTTGATAATATTTTTTTTCTTTTTTAATCCAACTTGTAGGGCTTGGCTTTTTTAAATTTTGAATGATGCTTCTATGTCCGAGCATGGTGCGATATGCTCCTGTATCATTTTAAATTACATTACGCAACGCTGAGTCAAATATGGATTCACTTTTTTTCTTCTTTTACTAGTTTTTGCTGGTCAAGTCAGACATTAATATTTCTGCTGGCTCTGCAACACAGAGGGGAACCCTGTTAATATGGCCTAAACGTATACAATATATGCTGTAGAAAAAAAGCTCTTTGATTTAAACTGGAAACAGACGCCAGTAAACCCCTTCCTGTATAAGGTGAAGTAGCTGTACTAAATGAAAATAAGTTGGCACCATTTATGCTGAGAGTCACATAAAATTTTCAATTTGAGGCCTCACAAAAGGCAAAGCCTACTTCAACAAAAAAATAAAATAAAATGATAATAATATTACCAATGCCTCCAGCATTTAAAGGGCGCCCACATGTTCCAATCATCATGCATGAAACTTACTGAACACAACAGCCACCCCCCTTCAGAAATTGTACCAAATTAGCAGAGAATCCAACGGTCCTCGTTAATAACTTTAGTCTGCTCGGATTGGTTGATCTCACCAACAGGCAGAAAATGGGATTAATGGAGCCAGCTTGCATACTCAATTACGCGAAATGCATTTGTGAAGCAAACTGCTAGTGAATCTAATCTGAGGAATTCTGACTCCCTCCCAAGGTCAGTAATTGGGTCTCTCTCTCTCTCTCTCTCTCTCTCTCTCTCTCTCTCTCTCTCTCTCTCTCTCTCTCTCTCTCCTATCTGCCCCACGAGCAGGCCTAGACATGCACTGAAGCTCTTTGAAATGCATCCTCCTTCAGGCCAGCCAAAAACATGCTTTCTCAGAAACCAAATGCTCTTTCTACCCTCAGAATCATTTGGGAATTTGAAGATCTGCACAGTACGAACTGGAATCTGGGTTCATGTTGCTAATTCACTTGTCGTTAATGGCTATTATTGCTCTTGCAACTTCTGCTCAAATCCTACTGTAATAAATTGCCTAAAAGCAGAAAATGAAATTCTCATGCTATGCAAAAGGAATAAAGCATAGGAAAATAAATACAAACCGCATTGCACATTGCATTCATCAATTCACGCTGATTCCAGATATAATAATCAGATATTTAGATTATACCATCACATTCATAGGCCTAATCTAAACAAATGTGTTTTGAGATTTTGATTACTGCTTGATGAGTTCTTTCTGATCATGGTAGCTTTCCACTTCAATTAAGGTTGCCATTGACATCAGAAATAACTGGGATGCTAAGCAGTTTCAACCCTATAGGAAAAAAACAAAGACACCAAACCCATAAATGCCACAACATGACCTAACAAGCGAGACAAGAACCTTGAGAATGCAGTTTCGCTCAAGGGTGGAATCTGAGGAAATGTATATCTACTAAGTATGTTGATCAGTGATTTGTTTTGTCAAAGCCACACGTACACACATACTCTAACTTAACCAGCAGCCATATCACCCTGTAGCCCAAGACTGGTTGCCCACTGAAGCTAAGCAGGGCTGAGCCTGGTTAGTACCTGGATGGGAGACCTTCTGAGAAAACCAGGTTGCTGCTGGAAGAGGTGTTAGTGAGGCCAGCAGGGGGTGCTATCCCTGTGGTCTGTGTGGGTCCTAACACCCCAGTATAGTGATGGGGACACTAAACTGTCAAAAATAGCACCGTCCTTCGGATGAGACGTTAAACCGAGGCCCTGACTCTCTGTGGTCACAAAAAATCCCAGGATGTCTTTCGAAAGAGTAGGGGTGTAACCCCGGCATCCTGGCCAAATTTGCCCCTTGGCCGCTGTCCATCATGGCCACCTAATCATCCCCATATATACTCATTGGCTTCATCACTGTCTCCTCTCCACCAGTAGCTGGTGTGTGGTGAGCGTTCTGGTGCAATATGGCTGCTGTCGCATCATCCAAGTGGATGCTGCACATTGGTGGTGGTTGAAGAGATTCCCCCTTCTATGTAAAGCGCTTTGAGTGTCTAGAAAAGCGCTATATAAATGTAATGAATTATTATTATTAATTATTATTATTATTAACAGTTAATTAGTCACAAATTAGGTGATGCCTTTGTTGAGTCCCTGTAATGTCTGAACATCTGCAGGTGAATCGGGTTTGCTATAAGTGAGCTTTTTGACTGACAAAAGTGTTAAAGAGTGAATTTGTTGGTATGTGTGTTCAAATTGGCTTAGCATTTCTTCGCCATTATAGAGGAAGCATAACAATTCCCGACAGCTGCATTGAAATCTAGAACAATTCGGCCTGAGTTTTCTGCAACTTGTGGGAGCCATGCTGCGCTCACAGTTTTTCCCAACAACTCCTCCGCCACTGCCACTAATTCCTAATCCCCTCAAAGTTCCCAGCCAAAGAAGAGGGAAGAAGGGGAGGAGACAGTGAGAACGTTATGCTGCTGTGTTAACCAGCTTACTGCAATTAAAATTTATTTAGGGCTTGCAAGGAATCCCTTTCACTATTGAATAAATCTGGGCTTATATGACATGGTTCAGGTGGAAGTGGTGATTTCAGCGCAGATCTGGCAGAGGTCTTGTCTCCCTGTAATTACCGGTCCCACCTCCAGCGCTCTGGGCTGCAGCGTGAGAGGAACGCCCCTCTAGGCTTTAACTTCAAGCTTTAAACTGCGTCTGCCATTCTTATAATCATGTCGTTAAATGAAATGTCAGTACACACCAGTGCTTCCATTTGAAGGGCATGGTGGAGTGTTCGGCAGATACCTCGCTCTCTTAGTTGGCAAAAAGCCACTGTGAAATGTGGTTTTGGGATGCTAATTAGAGTTTGTTAGCATGTTTAATGAGAGGTACATTTCCATATCATTATCAAAGAGAATTTATCTAGACTGATGCTTTTTTCTTGCATGAAAAAACACGGCTGATGAAAAACAAGAGCAGCATGCTACACAGAAAAAAATATGTACTTTAAGACATTTTTGATTTTGTGTTTTCTATTAAAAATGTGTGTAAAATAAACAAGTGTGTTCCATGGTGTTTTTGGTCACACTTTAGGTTATAGGGTCCAATTCTTAACTACAACTTTTGACTTTAGAAACTTCAAATTATTGCTTATTAATATTTAATAAGTAGTGGTTAAGTTTAGATATTGGGCATAATTAAGGCATCTAGAATATGATCATGCAGAATAAGGCATTAAAGGAGTAGTTCACTTTTGAAAACGTTTGCTGATAATTTACTCACCCCCATGTCATCCAAGATGTCCATGTCCTTCTTTCTTCAGTCGAAAAGAAATTAAGAAAAGATTAAAACATTCCAGCATTTTTCTCCATATAATGCACTTCACTGGGAACCAAACGGTTCAAGGTCCAAAAGACACTTTCAGTGCAAACTGTTCAAAGGGCTTTAAACGATTCCAGACGATGAATAAGGGTCTTATCAGCGAAACGATCGCTCATTTAATAAATAAATGACAAAGTTTAAGTTTTATAAGCTCAAATGGTCAACTTGCTCTGTTCTGTGACGCACGTTGTGACTCTCCTATTCGAACTCATTCATCAAATGAACAAATCTTTTCTGAGTCAATTCGTTCGTTTCGTTCATTGAATGAACCAAATGACTCGGAAACAGATTCAGTGAAATGATAGTTATTCTCAAATTCAGTTTGCCAAAACAAAGCATTTGTAAAACTTATACTGTAATATTTGTATAAATGTGTCCATTATATGATACATTTTGAAGTAAGGCATGATAAACCATATCTTTTTTTTATATTAACGTCAATGTTTGGTAAGGTAACGGAATTCCACTCCTAGAAATAGGTTGTAATTCCATGGCTTCATCCGGCAAAACAAAGGTACTCTTTCTCTCCATACACCCACCTATGCTCCCCACCTTTGTTACTATGCAGGTCTGTCTGAAGACTCTGACAGCCTATATATTAAACTGTCAAAACTCAACCATTTGTGACAAGCTCTGGTATGAGTCATTGCCCTTCGCAGCTGTGAGAACATAAAAACTTTCCTCTTGCCCCGGTCTTATACTTTAACCTCTGGACTGAGAAGATGAAGTCATATTCTTGGGGCGAATTTGTCAACTTGCCACTTCTTTTGAGTTCCAAGTCCAGGCCCATTCTGTCACTAATGGCTATTATGATTCCAGATGTGACAATATAATTTGTCCATCATATTAAGAGTTTGGCGATGGTGAATTAAGTCCTTTTACTCAGTTTACCCATTGACTTTTTATACAATGTATTTTTAAGCTATTTTAAATTGTCTCTACTATCTATTTTTGTTCTTTAATCAGCTCACCTGAAAATCTAATTTGTACAGTACAGTTTATGTAACCCTGTTTAGTTGAGAGAACTTTCTTAACCTTTAGTTAAGGTGTGTAAAAGTGCAGCTTAACATAATCATTACCACAAAGCAAATACGATTATGGTTGCAAATGCTGGGCCTTTCATATCTCTCAGCAACATGCTTGTCCAAGGACTGTAACGGTGCAGAGAGATGACTTCTGTTAAGATTGGCAAAGCACCTAAATAAACCACAATGACAAGACTAAGAGCTGCTCAAACAAGGGATTAGGTGGAAGGTGAAAGGAAATGGAAACGGATCGTCGTTTATCTTGAATGAAAAGTGTGCTACTGTATGCAGTCAGGGGATGTAGTGACAAAAGGGTCATACTTTTTGTGACATTTTTTGCTCACACACTCATATTGTGTTGGAATGGATGTTTATTGAGGCCCTATTGACTAATTGACTGATAATAATGAAATCAGTTTGTATGATTAAATCAAGGCATTATATACTTACGCTTTTGCCAATGCGTATACATCCAACGCACATGACACCCTTTAGCGTCAATATGAGACACAGATATATATGGACCAGAAGGCGCCTCCTAGTGGTCTAAACCTAACCCTACCCTAGACCTAAACCTACCCATAACCGAAGTGTGTTATATTTACGCTAAAGGGTGCCATGTGCGTTGGATGTATACGCATTGTCAAAAGTGTCACTATATGACACCCTAGAATGAGAATGCGTTGATATATACAGTCTAAATTGCGTAAGTAATGAAATATATATATATATATATATATATATATATATATATATATATATATATATATATATATATATTCAGGGCTGGGACTTTAACGCGTTAATTAAGATTAATTAATTACAGACTTTAACGCATTAATTAATTACACAAAAAATTAACGCATTTTAATCATACATATTTTTCCACCGCGGAACATTTTTCACTGGATTTGTTTCGCGACTGATTATACTGGAACACCAATTAGCCTTCATGACTTTTTAGACAACTAAACAACAAACCACAGTGAACACGAACGAAGAAGCTGATGAGACCGCTTTGGTTGGTCCCGTGGATGGGAAATTATGTTATAAAAACTAACGGATGCAGGGTTTGACATTAACACCCGTGCGGGTAACACAGTCACTCCCACTAGCCACTTTGGCGTGTTAAAAAATTGTAGTCTTGTAAGAAGGCATCTGACATAACAAACGAATTGCACGATATTAGACACGTGGAGATTAAACTTGGGGCTGGCCGTCGGACTGAGGGCTGTTTATAGTCTACCCTTAATTATCAACTTAATTTGATGATATAGCGATCTTTTTTAATGGCAGGACAATCCAGAACATAGGCGCGTCTCACGCTCTCCTGCACTGCAGTGCCGCTGCGCGACACTGGTTGTGTGTAAGCTATGCAACAAGGAATTCGCATATCACATCGACCCTCAAGTTTCACCTCAACGCAAAACACATACAATTGCACTGCTGGATTTGGTTGAACAAAAATAAACAATATTTTGTTGCTTAAGCTTATGTATTCAGTCATTATTTAATGGTATACTAAAAATCCATTTGAAAAAAAATCTTTTCACTGTTCTTAGTCCATATATTTATGCGATTAAAATGCGATTAATTTCGATTAATTAATTACAAAGCCTCTAATTAATTAGATACATTTTTTTAATTCAAGTCCCGGCCCTAATATATATATATATATATATATATATATATATATATATATATATATATATATATATATATATATATATATATTATTTGACATCTTCAACCTGCTTCAGCACACCTGCTTGTGATTTTCAAAAGATCCTGAAGAGCTTGATTTTATTTATTTTTTATTCTTGTGATATTATTTCTGTTTGGGGTCAAATTTATGACACAGATAAAAAGACAGAAAAAATAAATTAAAAGTTTAAGGAATTCCCTAAACTTTCCCTGAACTGTGTCATTTTACCAGGGACTGATTTTTATAATAATAATAATAATAATATATTTTATTTGTGAAGCACTTTTCATAGTTAAAAACAATCCCAAAGTGCTACAAAGTATAAACAAAGATAAAAAACGTGAAGAAAAATTAAAAAGTTAGCAAAAAGAAAAAAATATATATATGTTTTTTAAAAATAGCTTCTGATTTTTTACTCAAAACCTATTTTAACACTTGAGTTTTGCAGCAGGGTCCAAAAGAACAGCAGGTTTCTTTAACCTCTGATTATTGACACACGGACAAAGCCACACTTCACTCATGAAACCTGGAGCCTGACACTGCTTGCTACTCAGCAGAGCCTGGCATCTTGCTTCAGGACCTGGCTTTAGGACCCCGACTGCTCCTGTGAGCTGGCTGTGGCGTGCCCACTGAGAAGTGTGACAGCAAGACCTGACAGCTCTGGGGCCGGACCCAGGGACATGCTGTCACAGCCAGACAATAGATCTTCGCTGGTGTAGCTCAGACATCCACAACACCCAGCTTCCTGCTGGCGGATTAGAAGGACCACGACTACAAAGAGGCATCTGACAAGAAAGCCCGTGTTAAATTGGGCATTAAATTTAACATTCGGTCACAGTGTCATAAGTATTCAACAGGAGATCATGAAAAACAGACATTAGTGTTGGGAACGAAAAAAAAAAAAGTTGAGTGAATTTTTCTAAGTGCTTAGAATAATGTACCCGGTACTAAACATTACAGCACTCGGGGTGCTTCTCAGTCCATAGAAATCGCATTATAATCCTCTCAAAAGAACTGCATGGTCCTAATGAAGCAAAACCAGAGGAATGTGGCATTCCCCAAAGGTTCTTGTTTATTCGAAGACAGATTACAAAATTAATTTGGCCTCTCGCCCGCATCACAGAAGTCTAATTAATCCAGGATTCGAGACAGACATATACTTGGATCCAGCACTCGCTGACGACGGGGTTTGAAGCTTTCAAGAAGCGAAGACTGGAATCGCTTCAAAAGGCTCTCCGATGCATATTGCTCAAACTGAATACAGACACTGTGTCTCGTTAAAAGAGAAGAGACAGCAGGTGGGTAAAAGCTGCAAAACCTCTTAACCCGAAGAAGAAAAACTCCCCTAAAATTCAAAACTATTACCACACTTAAGATTTCATCTGTGGTCACCCTGGTCAGACTTGCGTGCTTTCACTGGCCACTTGCAGGAGAGCCCTGTTTTAGTTTCTTTCAAATCGTGCTCCGCAACCACAGTAGAATAACACCACAGAACCCTGGCACAACATTGCCGCTGAAGCGCTCCTCATGTCCAGCACACTGCTACAGTCATCACTGATCTGGGACTGAACCCTTTAAATGCATGAATGCTTCACCAATCATTATTACATACAGGTCTTAAGCAACCCTTAATTTTGTTCCCTTTTGGAGCTTGGAAGGGTTCAGTTTGAGCAGGTGTTTAATATCATCATCATTGTCCTCGTCAGAGCTCATTTCCCAGTACATCTGTCTCATATTCGAGATCTCAAACATATTTTCAAAATGTTCAACATCTTGTAGCTGGCAGCTTCTTCACCACATCCAGCATCAAGTGACAGTGACACTAATATTTATTTACTGTACGTCCAGTACTTGATTGCTGAGCCATTTCAAATTCATGACGATTCTTTTGTTTTCTGCCTGCGGTAACTATGAGTGAAATGTCACTTCATCAAGGTGAAGTGCACTTATTCTATCATCAAAGACTCAATAATTGTTGTGCAGAAACAATATACTTATACTGTTACATGCCTCACATCACAAATTTTACCAAAAATCAAAGGGAAAACAGGCATTCTTTTTGAATTATTATTATTTTCTTGTTATATTGTTTATAATGAATTGATTGAGAAATACTAAGGTTTTTGAAAAATGAATGAGGAGGAGAGTCGTGGATGAAGTCCCGGGTCACTGAAGACCTAAGGGGATTTTTATTTTATAAACAAATACTATATATGGTCATTATGATTTCAATATACTATATATATATATAAATATGTAAATATGATCAAAAATGGCTGTAAAAAATAAATCTGCATTGTTTATCCTTTTGATCTTTTATTAAAAAAATTAGCAAAATTCTAACCTTTCATTTAAGTAAAAGAATTGAAAGTGGGGGGGGGGAATCACATTATAAAATAAATGTTTTTCTCCAAAATGCATTGACCACAATTATTCATAGCCCTAGATTTTTTTTTATGAATAAAAGGTCTATGAAGTATATTCCCATTAATATTTACCTTTTTTAGCACACCAGGGTGACTATGAACATGAAATTGTCCAGCCATGACTTCTTGTTTCACAGGAGTTTGAATATAAGGAAGCACAAAGGTCAAATTCCCTGAATCATCCATCACAATGAATAAAACCAAAGAACATGGTTCTGATGTGCATCAAAAGATTGTTTAGCTTCACAAAATTGAAAGTGGATGTAAGAAAAATAGCTAAAGAATTGAAAATTCCCATTTTGACCATCAGGGCAATAAGTAAGAAATTATAATCAACTAAAGATGTTACGATTCTGCCAGGAAGAGGATGTGTGTCTATATTTTCTTAACGGATGGTAAGGATGAAAGTTTGAGTGGCCAAAGACTCTTCAAGGAGAATCACAGATGCAGAGAATTGCAGAGATTAGTTGAGTCTTGGGGTCAGAAAGCCTACAAAAAATGATCAAACAACCCCTACATCACCACATGTTGTTTGAGAGGGTTTCAAGAAAAATCATCCTCGCTCCTCCAAAAACAAACTCTAGCATATTCAGTGGTCAGACACGACTGGATCTTCAAATGGCACAGGGTTCTGTGGTCAGATGAGACTAAAAAAGGGTTTTTTGGCAGCAAACACAATAGATGGGTTTGGTGGACATGAGGATAAAAAGTACCCATGTGCACAATTGAATATACCATTGAATCTTTAATGTTCGGGGCCTATTTTTCTGAGGGAGGTCCTGGACTTCTTATTCAGATATATGGCATCATGGATTCTATCAAATATCAACAGATAGAAAATAAAAACCTGACGCCTTCTGCTAGAAATCTTATAATCGGCCGTGGTTGGATATTCCATCAGGACAACGATCCAAAACAAACCTCAAAATCAGGGAGCACAAAATGAAGCTTCTGCCATGACGATCCCTGACCTGAACCATATAGAAAAATGAGTGGAGTGAACTGAAGAGAATAAGCACCCACATGGATCTGGGAATCTGAAGGATCAGGAGAGATTCTGTATGGAGGAATGGTTTCGGATCTCTTGTCAGGTGTTCTCCAACTTATCAGGCATTGTAGCAGAAAACTCAGATCTGTTATCTTGGCAAAAGGAGATTGCAAAAAGGTATTTAATAAAAGGGTATGAATAATTGTGGCCAACATGTTTTGGAGAAAAATATTTTTTTAATAATGTGATTCCCCCCCCCCCCCCAACTTTCAAAACGAAAGGTTAGGATTTTGGCAATTTTTTGAATGAAAGATCGAAAAGGATAAACAATGCGGATTTATTTTTTTACTGCCATTTTTTTAATCATATTTACCAGGGGTATGATTAATTCTGGTCCCGACTGTATATAATACTATATATGGTTCGTATGATGTAAATATACTGTATGTATATATATATATATATATATATATATATATATATACATACAGTATATGAAATAAGTACCGACCCCAAAGTTTTCAAAGGTATAGTGTTTTAATATATACATTTTATAATCAAATATATTTTATTATACCTCAGTTACTTCATAAAAATGAACCCAAACTAATCTGGAAATATGTGAATAAATCTGTGAAATGTCTGCAGGATATGTGGTTTGGTGAATCATTATTGCTTCACATCTTAGTAGAATCACCTCAAGACATAAAACAATTTGTCATGTGGCGTGACCTCAAAAACGAAACTCCTGAGAAGTAAAACAGAGCTCCCTTGAAATCGTTTGCTTGACAAGACTTTCTTATTTTTCTTTATTTAAAGCAACACAGTTCTTTTGGCCTGTCACATTTTCTGATATGTTGTCGCCCCTTGAATGTTTTTGTGTGTATACAGAAGGAGGGAGAGTGTCTCATTTCCCCTGGAGTGAACACTGTTTGGAACAGTGTTTGTGATTTCTCTCTTTTTCCCCTCAAATGTACTCTCTGGCCAGTGAAACAGAGTGGCTGCGTCAAAGCTTTTACTGTAAATGTTATTAATGAGCTATGACCTCAAACACTTCAGTCTGCAAAACTCACGCAAACTGTGCCTGTAACGGGCCAAATCCAGAGGTCGCCAACCCAATGACCTAAGAGCCTGGTCACAGAATTGAGTGAGTTTATGTATTTATTTATGATATTTTTCAGGTTTCAGGCACAAGAGTCGCATTGATGGTGTGAAGGGGTGGAGTGGCTTCACTGTAATGGAAGTTGAAGGGACTGCTGAATGCATGCAGATTCTCATTGAAATGTAACTCACCGCTGCGCTTTGACAGGCTTTGACACGCATATAGGCAACATTCCTCCCATCAACTCACCAGCATGAAAAATACATGCTGAATTTTGTTTGCATGTGACATTAAAATAACTGAGTCTTCTGCTGAGACTCAGTTTTCATATACTTGTTTATTACATTGTAGTAGATTAATTATATTACTATGTATTTTTTTCTTAAATACTGCATGTATTAAAGCATAATGAACATCTTCTCATTATATTAACAATACTATATATATATATATATATATATATATATATATATATATATATATATATATATATATATATATATATATATATATATATATAAATTATTTTATCTTGCACCCCTGTGCCCAGTTGCTGTGTCTCAGAGGATAGTTTTTATATTAATGTTGTTTATACTATACATTATTAAAGGGATAGTCCACATTCTGTCATATTTACTCACCCACAAGTTGTTGTAAACCTGTGTGAGTTACTTTCTTCTGTTGAACACAAAGGAAGATATTTTGAAGAAGGATTGGCACCATTGACTTCCCATAGTATTTTTTTTCCTACTATGGAAGTCAATGGTGTCAAACAACTGTTTGGTTCCAATTGTTCTTCAGAATATAACTCACACAGGCTTGCAACAACTTGAGGAGAAGTTTTTGGGTGGAGTATCCCTTTAAATAAAAAAAGGTTATTTCTAATAACAGTATCATTTATAGAAACAATAATAGTATTTAAAAAATGTGTTTTATGAGATTTTAAGTGATGACTTTTTCTAGCTTTGGGCAATGTCTGCAATGCAGCAATGATAAGGTTTCATTTATAGTTTCTTTGTCTCCATTTTACACATTACTAGAGGCAACTTCCGCCATTCTCCGACGGCTTTATAATTTAAGGTTGTTTTAATCAGTTGTACTGCTTCCAGATCCCACACACACACTGTAAAAAGAGCAACTACAAATCATTTTAAGATGATGATGCATCTTGTGAAAAGGCAAGAACAGAGCGAGCTGCCTGTAAGGTAAATAATCGTGTGTGGCGGTGGCAGTGAGTGTGTGTGTGAGTGTGTAGTGAAACCGTGTTGTCATATGATAAATGTGTATTGAAATGTTCCAAGATCATTCTAAAATCCCCTAACAACCAATTACAAAAACAGTTTACACTGAGGTCACCCTAGGCCAAAACAACAGCTTCAAGTTGTTTAAATGTTTCACACAATCCAACATGAGAGGAAATAAACATGTTGTAGTGTGGTCTATGCTTGTGAACTAGTTTTAATAAGCCCTAATTTGCTCATAGTGAACAGTAAGCATACAGTGTAGCTATGCACCGTGACAACCGCAAAGTATGTGCTTCAGTCACGGTGTCGTCTTTAAGCAATCATACATCCCGAACCCGAGTGTAATCTAAATTGATCTTTGTGAGAAGTGCACTGATGAACAGCAGGAGGATTAGAAAGACTGTGCAGGGACAGAGGTGAGTCTGTCAGGTTTGATTTCAGATCCAGCATGACAGGACGTGGGATTCACCCTCTGCGTTGGGGAAAACAGAGCTGATCTGAGTCTAGGCCAAGCCACCATGTGGGGGGCCCGCAGGGAAGGTGAGGCCCACTTTTACACTGCTTGTAGCCGGACAATACAGTATGCAACACAAATCTTTTCTTTCTTTCTTTCTTTCTTTCTTTCTTTCTTTCTTTCTTTCTTTCTTTCTTTCTTTCTTTCTTTCTTTCTTTCTTTCTTTCTTTCTTTCTTTCTTTCTTTCTTTCTTTCTTTCTTTCTTTCTTTCTTTCTTTCTTTCTTTCTTTCTTTCTTTCTTTCTTTCTTTCTTTCTTTCTTTCTTTCTTTCTTTCTTTCTTTCTTTCTTTCTTTCTTTCTTTCTTTCTTTCTTTCTTTCTTTCTTTCTTTCTTTCTTTCTTTCTTTCTTTCTTTCTTTCTTTCTTTCTTTCTTTCTTTCTTTCTTTCTTTCTTTCTTTCTTCTTTCTTTCTTTCTTTCTTTCTTTCTTTCTTTCTTTTTGGCTGTTCTGTGGTTCATTCAAGTCACACAGGTTAAGTTAAAACATGAATTATTTGAGCTGTACATCTGTTTAAATCATCACACGGTAAAAAAAAGTTGCTGTCTTACATTTTTAAGAACAATCAACTTCAATTTTTAAGTTATTTCAATTTCAATTGCATTACATTGACTTAAGAAAAAATAGTTGAATATTGTATAATTTATTTAAAAAAGTTGTAAAATTGCTCTTGAAAACGTATTTTAATGAGCTAAAAACATATGTTGTCATAACTTATTAATCATGTCATTTTTACAGTGTATTACCATGCATCATTTTAGGGTTTATGTTGTCAAAAAAAGCAACATTTGATAAACCTTCACATTAAGGGATAGTTCACTTTGAAATTAATTTTTGGTATGTTTTAGCTTGCCTCAAGGGCATCCAAGATGTAAGTTTCTTTGTTTCTGCAGTAGTTTCAATTTTGAAACAAACTAACAGTATTTATATTGTTTTTACCTCTTGTAACCACAGCCACAAATCGCCCACACCCTCAGATCACTTGGATGTGGTTACAAGTGGTAAAACCGATATAAATATTGTTCAAATTTCTCACACAAACCACTCGTTTCATGTCTTAGGCCATCAACGTGTACTTACATTTATGAGTCATTAAATCATGTTTAATTTGGACTTCTCTGTGCATGTATTTTGAGGTGGTGACTATAGACCTCCATTATATGACTGAAAGACACTAACGGTTTGACCTAAAAAATATCAAAATTGAAAATACTGCCGAAACAAAGACACCTACATCTTGAATGCCCTCTGAGGTAAGCTAAAACATACCAAAAATGTATCCCTTTACGGTAGGCTTTTTTTTCACAATAAAAACATCTTAAAGCTACACTGTGTGATTTTTACCCCATCTAGTGGTGAAAAGGTAAATGACCATCCAGTGAATATTAGTTTCTGTTCCTCTCAACTCCATTTTAGTTTTAACTCCTACGGTGGTCAATGTAGTCCAACATGGCTTCCAGTTCAACCTCGTCCATGAGTGTTAACTCAAATGTAAACGCGAAAGGCTAAGCTTGAATTAACGGGTATGTCCCTCTTTGGCTAATGTACTTTCAAGATGGAGGGGCAACATGGCGACCGACATTAGAACCCCTTACCCGTATGTATTTTCAATGGCATATTATACACTCACAAGAATACTTTATTACTTGAATGAAGTAAATATACATGGATGAGTGTTTTTAGCTAAGAATAAACTACAAGAGTTACACACTGTAGCTTTAACATCCACATTGTTTACGCCTTGTGGTTATAATTTTGAAACAGTGACTTTTTTAAAGTTTATGAATTGGTTAATTGAATTAGGTGCCTTTTTTGCTTTAAAGAAAGAATGGACACATTTAGTTGTAATCAACATTCTGTCCAAATAAGTCTGAATACCAGCTATAGCTAAAATGCTTGCAGTAGATTAATATGCTGTTTATAGACTATAGTGTCTTTAATAAAACTACCAATCGTCTCACAGACATCACAAGTTTTTCTTCAGGGGAAAGCTTACTTCTGTTTGGTTGCTGCCTTGCTGGCTTAGATTTTTTATTGGTTTTTCCAGAAGACGAGGAAATAGAAAGTGAGCGAGAAGGTCTAGGGGCCATAATGGGCCTGAAACAGGCCCGAAAAGTCTTTATGGAAGTGCCAAATATGAATCATTGTAGTCCGGATGCCAGACGCGCCTCTCCTGTGTTGCTTAGAGAGAACCTCCCAATAATCCACTCGTGGAGGAGCAGCCAGAGGGGAGGCGAGCGGGGGGCTAAGTGCTTCAGATGGCTGTACAGTTTCAGTTGTGTTAGATATGACTGGATGCTCCTATTCCTGTAAAGGCCACCTGGGTGGTCCGAGGCGGGGGGCTGGATTTTAATACTGCCACCTATTAGCTCCAGTGGGCTGTGATTTATGCAGCTGTCAGCTTGAACTTCATCAGGCTTGCAGGCCCCGATGAGTTGTGGGCACCCAAATCGGGACCTGAGCCTCCCAGCCTCTCTCTTAAGGAGTAAAGTAAACGTTCCTCATAGGGAGGGAGAGAGAAAGGAGAGCGAGAGAAGGAAGAAAAAATAAGAGGAAAATTCTCAGTGCATACCTCTGTCTTGCTCAGTCTCTCTTCTGAAATATTCCCCCTTTTGAATGTTTGGCCTGTTGAGAGGCACAGAGAGAGGGAGAGGGCAAAAAAAAAATGTTTGAAATTGAGCGTAATAATTGTGTTTAGACGCCAAGAAGTTTTATGTATATGCTTAATGACATCATACCCAAAGAGAGCTTGAACAACTTTGTTTGTTTTCTGCAGGTAGACCATGATGTAGGAAAAAGAAGAAAAAAAAGTAATATTTCATTATAGCTCTATTCATTATTGGAAGTTCTTTCTGAACTAAATGAAAAAAAAAATGTGTGAAATTCAAATCTCTTAGAAATGGCATGCTGTTTTTCAGTAAGCCATCAGAACTGGACATCACGGGTTGGATCCACTTGCCAAGAAAGACAGTCTTCATTTAAAACCAGGTATCATAATTTGAGCTCTGGCGCCACACTTATAATCCTTACAGTCAAACAATTATCCTGATTTAGATTCCTGGCTATATGTTTTTTTTTTTGTTTTGTTTTTTCTGGAGCATCTGTTATTAATAATGCAAGACTTTGCTAGTGGAAAGTATGCTTCTTGTTCAATAATAGTAAACCAAAGAAGTTCTTGATGCTCATTGTTTCACTTTGTAAACATAAATGCAACAAGCAATCTGAATGTGCTACTTTTCCCTGCAAATCAGGCATCCATCTAACAATCACAGCTTATGTTCACTTTTCTGCTATCTGCAAATATACACTACTGTTCAAAAGTGTGTGTGTGTGTGTGTGTGTGTGTGTGTGTGTGTGTGTATATATATATATATATATATATATACAGCTATGGAAAAAATTAAGGAGACCACTGCCAAATCAGCAGTGGTCTCTTAATTTTTCCATAGTGTATATATATATATATATAGTATATATATATATATATATATATATATATATATATATATATATATATATATATATATATATATATATATATATATATATATATATAAACATTGGGATATTTCACCAAAAAATTCAAATTCTGCCATGACTTTCATTCTTGGAAAAAATTAAGAGACCACTGCTGATTTGGCAGTGGTCTCTTAAATTTTTTCCATAGCTGTATACACACACACACACACACACTACTGGTCAAAAGTTTTAGATTAATGTTTTTATAAGAAGTATCTTTCTGCTCACCAAGGCTGCATTTATTTCATAAAATAAAAATAACAATAATAAAAAAACAGTAATATTTTGAAATATTACGAACAATTTAAAATGACTGTTTTCTATTTTAATATATATTAAAATGTAATTATTCCACTGAAAAAAAGCTGACTTTTCAGAATCATTACTCCAGTCTTCAGTGTCACATGATCCTTCACAAATCACTCTAATATGCTGAATTTATGCTCAAAAAACATTATTATTACTTTCAATGTTAAAAACAGTTGTGCACATTTTTTGTCATAATTCTTTGTTGAATAGAAAGTTCAAAAGAACAGCATTTATTTAAAACAGAATCTTTTTTAACATTATAAATGTCTTTACTGTAACTTTTGATCAATGTAACTCATTTTTTTTTCTGATTTCTTATTTCCTTCCACCACAAATAAAAATACAAATTCTTACTGACCCCCTATAAAAGCTTCCCATTTCAAATAAATGCTGTTCTATTCATCAAAGAATCCTGAAATAAAAATGTAAAAAAAAAATAAAAAATGAGAAAAAACAGTTTTCAGACATTGATAATAATCATACTTATACTAC
Organism: Hybognathus amarus; assembly: GCA_030378365.1. Lineage (NCBI taxonomy): Eukaryota > Metazoa > Chordata > Actinopteri > Cypriniformes > Leuciscidae > Hybognathus > Hybognathus amarus. Next base: position 495,694 of record JAQIUQ010007031.1, on the reverse strand, counting down.
AGGGCTGTTGAATGCTTGATTCTGATTGGTTGGAGACGTCTAAAGGTGTGCAATTATTTTCAGGGAAACGCAACTGGCTAAAGTAGTTTCAGGCAAGTTTGAACCGCATTACAGTTCCATATTACTGCGCGGAGTTAGGATTCAATTCATAACAAGAGAAGACATGCAGCCCCATGCGCTTTGATCTGAAATATTTGATGTACTTCACAATCAACTGACACATTCAGTTTAATTTTAATAAATAAAGTATATTCCTATCTATAATAGGCTAAATAGAAAATTAAACTGAATATATAAATAAATTAATAGTCCTGCTGCAAGGATTTTCGTAATTATTCCAGATAATGTAACAAATAAATAATTATTGATAGGCTTACTTGTTAAAAGGGCTTTGTGTTTTTCATTAATTGGGTTATCTAGGCTACTGTCAATTATATAAAATAATAATGAACGAATTAATTTAAACGAAGTTAATAAATAAATAAATAAATAATAATATTAATATTGACGCACATGCTTTTCTGTCTCATTATTTCAACGTCTTCTCTCTCTAATAACTGCACTAATAACTGCATAAAGCCGGAACAGACTAGTTTAGGCCTACGCCAGTTGTGAATGTAATTTAATACTTCTGATTCAGACTGATCGTGCCCTTACGCGCGTTCAGCAGAGCAGCAGCGTTGAGTCTGTGTTCACTCAGATGGTAAGACCTGCTACAGTCGATGGAAACAGTTCGGTCTTCAATATTTCAGCGAATTGTAAGTGTGTCCCCATCATTACATTAGTCTGCTATCAGTGACTCAAACCTCCGTTACTACTACCTCTAAAATGACGTTTTGGAATTAGCAACGGAGGCATGGGATTAGATGCGTAAGAAATTAGTCCTACATACAAGAGTGCTTTAATGTCATAAACTTGACAAACGTCTTGATATGAATCATTTGAACCATGTTTTGAGGTGTGGTAACTGTAGTATAAGCGGAATAATTAACTTCAGGCCGTTGCAATTATCCGAAAAATAATGTACACCCGAGGTGTAGCGGCCACTCCGCTTGAGGTCGTGACGCATTACCACCTCGGGTGTGCATTATTTTATAAAAATTCAACGGCCTGTCGTCAATTATTCCTTACATAATTCAACGGCCTGTCGTCAATTATTCCTTACATGTTTCGCAGCAAATCATCATATTCTACATCATCATATAGAAATAGTGATTTCTGAAGGATCATGTGACACTGAAGACTGGAGTAATGATGCTGAAAATTCAGCTTTGATCACAGGATAAATTACACTTTACTATATATATTCACAAAGAAAACAGCTGTTTTAAATTGTAATAATATTTCACAATATGAATGTTTTTTTTGTTTTTTTTTTAAAGGTACTCTATGGAGTTTTTAGCGGCCTCTGGCGGTGATGTTTCAGAATGCAACAAGAGCGCTCGTGCCCGTGTGCGTGCTAGATATCAAGAGCGAGCATTCGCTACCAGCCACACGGAGACTTTCAACGCAACGGCGAACTAATCACACAACATGCTGGAAACTAATGTAAACTCCCACTGCAGGTACAATAATAGCCTACTTTTATCAGCTTGACGTTGAACTAATGCTCTGTGCTTGTCCATGATAATGTTACAGTAAACTGCATTTAGTCTAGCCGGCATACGATGTTATAGCATAAGCCATTTCTCTAACTATTCGTGTATCTTTCACAATCAGCAATGTCAACATAGGTGAATGTAACCTATAATATGATAACGAAAACGGTTAGTGAACTAAACTGAACAGTTTCAGTGTATCAGTAAGATCGTAGGAAGTGACATTACTGTACTAAACGTGTCTGGAAATGTGTATTATAAACAATATGATAGTAGTGGATTCATGTCATGTTTCATGTAGTTTACCTTGCTATTTCACTAGAGTTTACTAATATGTCGTAGCCTACTAATATGTTGCCGATGTTGATCCGCGTTTGCGTCCGGAGTCGATCAGATTCACGTTTTGCCTGACGAGCTTCAGCAGATAAAACTTTTTTGTTTATTATATTTATGTGGAGTTTGTGTTGGAGTCTGTGTTGTGCTGGAGGCAGGACGTTTTGGGGAGTTATCAGACTCCGTGTCGTCAGCTGAAGTGCCATTGGTCGCATGTTGAAATCAACGGGGTTATTGTGTCCATTTCTTTTACTGTCTATGGGTCGCATAGACTGTATGATAGAGAGGCTCGGGAGCGCGCATGCACGTCACTGATGGATTTCGCAGGGAATCCGAACCCGGAGACCTCACATATAAATATGAATATTGGCCTTCAGAGGTAATAGCAAAACCCGAAAAGTGGATCATTGCAATGTGTGATTACAACCCCTTCAAACACAGGCAATAACAAAAAGGGTTCATTTGATTAAAAAAGTTACATTCTAGAACCTTTAATCATATAAATGCAGCCTTGGGGAGCAGAAGAGACTTATTTTAAAAACATTAAACATATTACCGATCTAAAACTTTTGAGCGTAGTGTATATATTAAGATATTAAGCACAACTGTTTTCAACATTAATAACAACAAAGAAAGAAATGATCAGCAGAATGATTTCTGAAGGATCATGTGACTGAAGACTGGAGAAATGATACTGAAAATTCAGCTTTGCAATCACAGGAATAAATTACATTTTTCAATAATAAAATTAGAATCAGTTAGTTCAAATTGTAATAATATTTCACAACGTTGTTATTTTTACTGCATTTTTATCACATAAATGCAGTACTGGTTAGCATAAGAGACTTCTTTTAAAAACTTTTTGTCGTGTACAATATAACATCTCATAGAAAAGTGTGTAACCTCATAGGTCTGTCTAAAAGCAGCATTACAGTTTTACCTGTCAAGGAACTCTATTAAAAGGGCCTCAAACATTTTGTCAGTCCAAACACTTTGCATTGACAGATGACTTAACTGACTGAGAGATGACTGTAATTTAAGTGAAAGAGCACAGTCGAGCCATAACAGCCAGCCATAACCAACCCATATGCCCAATGTATATATGTGCAAATTTCTGAAAACAGTACTTTTATAATGTATTGTAAAAGTACTATACAGAGTAACTATTTATATATATTTTTAGTAGCCCTTAAACATCAATAAGTGACTATGTCAACAGAAGAAGCGTTTCACATCCCTCTTCCCTTTATTTTACATGTGGGAAAATGCACAACACAAAACTCTCAGTAGCTCAATGCTGCCTTAATCACCAATCAAAATAACACCCTGATCTCACCACGGCTTAATATAAAACATCAGCAACACTATGAAGAACACATGTCTCTTTTCTCTATTCATTATGAAGAAGGTGTTAGCACTAGCATGGGGTCCTCACTAATTGGCCACCAGATGGTCATTATGTGGCATGTTTTGTTAAGGGGGGTTTGGTTGGCTTGTTGCTGAGCACCTGGGGTGTTTTCTGATTGGAGGTTTTCTTGACAAATGATTTATTTGTGTCAAGTCATTGGTCAGACCTCTGTAGCCACAAGGCACAAATTAAGGGGTAGTTTCCAAAAAAAAAAACGGTAAGGCCACGGGCTAGAAAGACTTATTTACACAATGAGTATTTAACAATGTAAGGGGTCAGGCCATTCAGTTGATTCACTCTTTAATAATTCAAAGCAAGTTAATGTAATGTTTTGGTAAAGCTATAACTTCGATACATACTATTGCTTTTTATGTTTTGTTTGTATATATCCTTAACTCAACATTTAACATTTTCTTTAATTCTTCAGTCAGGAGCTTTTCAAGGCCAAGTCCCTAATTAAAGTATGCCTAATTTACGATGTGGTGCGCCTGAGTGCAAATATTTGGTTTCACTGTGTCCTATCTGGGGTTAAACCCATGTTACGCACTTCAAAGTTGAAAAACTCTTGCACATGCGCGTGTGACACTCGCCTCGGAAAGCGGTTTGCTTAATTTACATCAGGTCATGTGCAGAGGTCATACTTGTGATTTTGCAAAAAAGGCTTTGCTTGAGGTCACCAGCAAACTTTCCAGATGTGCCAGAATGTCATCAAATGTGCTTACGCAGAACCATGTAATTTTGTGACATGATGATATTAAAGATGGACGTTTGGATTCCCAAAGTAAAAAACGAAAAAAGAAAATCATAGCTAACTCAACATAATTTAGAGTTTAATTATTGATGGATGGAGCTCTTGATAATAAGGTTGGACTAGTGAAGAGTAATGTTAATGCATTAAGTATTGTGATCAATAAACTATCAACTTATAAATCATTTAATAATCTATGTTAAATTTAGTTTATAAATAGGCTATTTTGTAATAATTTATACATGTTAATTCATGTCTGGTCAAACATGTTATCTATTGTTAATGTAAACTTGATATGTTAAAAAAATGCAGGCTAGAAATTAACATTGCCATGTAAATGCTGTAAAAGTATTGTTCGTTTTTCCACTACGAATTAGATACGATTTTGCTAAATTGTACATATTTTACGAATTGGCCAATTCGATTATGAATTTGATACCCCGCCCCTCAGTGGTGGGCTGTCAGGGCCATCAGGGCCTTCTCTGCTGGCCCTGTCAAAATATAATATAATATAATATAATATAATATAATATAATATAATATAATATAATATAATATAATATAATATAATATAATATAATATAATATAATATAATATAATATAATATAATATTTAATAAATTTATAAAATATATATTTTTCATTTTTACGATTATATTTCCTGAAATAATATGGTTACTCTGTTGAGGCTGAGCTGTATTTTCCATATTATGGTCATCTAAACGCCTCACATCTCCGTGGACCAGCACTAGTAGAACAGCTAGCCTTCCGTTGAAGCTGCCATTTCCCATTTGATCTTAACTTTGACTGATGTGTATCATTAGCCAATCAAATTTTGATGCACAGTGACAGAACGCCCCAGGGGGCAGTGATGTGTATCGGCGCTAGCCCCCGCTGATGTCATCAGCCGTTTGAAAACTCGGCGGGGGTTTGAGCGTGAGCAACGTCATAAACGTCAGCTATGCCCTAATGTGCTTGATTCGCGACCATTCCAGTGTCCAACGCATCAGTTGAGCGATCTTTCTCCGCTCTCAAGCACATAAAAAGGTATTTAAGGAATACAACTGAACAAACACGACACTCTGCACGACTCTCTCGTCTCATCTATTGCTATAGGAGCTGCTCATTCATGACGCACAACTGCATGAGGAGGTCATTGAACGTTTCATTAGAAATTATCGGAGGATGTATTTTATTTACAAGTAATAAATGAGTGTTAGGCCGGTGAAACCCTGGCTTCGTGGCGTGTGCGTCGCGTTTTCTGTGTCTTTGCCATTGACTGTAAAAAATAGGTCTTTGCACACTAAAAACGTGTCTGACGCGGCGCTGTCAGCACTATTGACAGCAAAATAGACTACAGAATACTTCGTTCTGTATTGACAGGACAATATTCGTAAATTATATTTATTTATTTATAAATTATATTTGTAGGCCTATCTGAATGTCAAAACCTAGACTTTCAACCATCAAAATGAAATTTATAAATATGTATTCGTGTACAAAATAAATAAAATATAAACAACTTTTCCTATTCTATTTTGCCTGGAAATGCTTCAAACAAGCTTGCGTGTCGCGTGGAAAATAGGCGTTGGTTCTATTTCTAGCATGCATGCGTTTTCCGCGCGCGGGTGTGTGTTTGTTTGTTTTTTTTGGGGGGGGGGGGGGGTCGTTACTGAAGGCCCTGACTGAGACCCCACGAGTGACGCTGACCCCTAAACCTACCCATCACGTGGGTTTAGACAAATACGAGTGATGTCGTACAAATTAGTACGAATTAGCCACTTTTTAATCATTCGTCGGATTCAGTATGAATTGGTCGTGAGTAGATTTTGGAGGGTCTTGATCCGAAACAACGAACCCATACAGCCCTCATTGTCCTCTACAAGTTTTGTGTGCAGAAGAAGCTCAAAGTTTGTTCAGCTCAATGGAGCATTCTGACCCCAGATGGCCAGGTGCCTGATGGGACATATGGTGAGAATCTATCTACCCCAGGCAGGGAGATGATGGAAGATTCATGGAGTGCTCATCGGCTCTCTGGTACATACCACTTGGGGCCAGGGGTCAAATGAAGAGAAGATTAGACTTCAGTCTGTCTCTGTTTCTCTGACTTTAGCTGTTTTATGTCTTGCGTTGTGGGGTTTGTAGACTTGGAGAGAAACGCCATCATGTGGATGTCAGAGTAATAGCAACAAGTAGAGTAACATGGGGTAAGATGCACCACTTAAAGGAGTTGTTCACTTTTGAAAAAAACTTTTGCTGATAATTTACTCACCCCCATGTCATCCAAGATGTCCATGTCTTTCCTTTCTTCAGTCGAAAAGAAATTAAGAAAAGATGAAAACATTCCAGCATTTTTCTCCATATAATGCACTTCATTGGGAACCAAACGGTTCAAGGTCCAAAAGACACTTTCAGTGCAAACTGTTCAAAGGGCTTTAAACGATTCACAGATGATGAATAAGGGTATTATCAAGCGAAACGATCGCTCATTTAATAAATAAATAACAAAGTTTAAGTTTTATAAGCTCAAATGGTTGCCTTGCTCTGTTCTGTGACGCACGTTGTGACTCGTTCATCAAAATGAACAATTTTTTTTCACGTCATTCGATTCATTCAACGAACGAAAATGAACGAATTCGACTCGGAAAAAGATTTGTTCATTTTGATGAACGAGTTCGAATAGGAGAGTCACGAACGTGCATCGCAGAACAGAGCAAGACGACCATTTGAACTTATAAAACTTAAACGTTGTTTTTTTATTTTTTAAATGAGCGATCGTTTCGCTGATAAGACCCTTAAGCCCTTTGAACAGTTTGCAGATTGCACTGAAAGTGTCTTTTGGACCTTGAATGTTTGATTTCCACTAAAGTTCATTATATGGAGAAAATGCTGGAATGTTTTCATCCAAAAACTTCATTTCTTTCCGACTGAAGACATTGGATGACATGGGGGTGAGTAAATTATCAGTAAATGTTTTTTTAAAAGTGAACTACTCCCAATTGGTGCCTTTACTTTTAAAAATTGTAGCATATTAAGATATAAGTTTAGCATGTGCAGGATGATGAATTATCAGCCAATGTGTTATCATTGGAAATACATAGGAACATTTGCTAAAATGTAAAATTATTCAGAGACACCATTTCTTATAAGTTATCCCCCTGGGGAATGACGTCCCCCTGGTTAAACGTTAAACGAATGTATAAATAATTAAAATATTCAGTGACTTATATAGGCATATGAATATTTACATATTTAATTGCCTATATTTTAATTAAAGATATTTGCATAGCTTCACTATGATTGCAAATTCAATTATTTCACTCAATTATAGGTTTTAATGAAAACAAAGATGTCTGAAATGTACACCTGACTCATGGAAATACTAAATAATAACCCTATTAATAACAATAAAGATTTTCTGAGGCCTTTTCTGCCAAAACTTTGATATGCAACTTCATAGATCACTATTTTTCCACAGAAACAAATTAGATCAATTGACCTGGACTTACCCTAACTTCCTGTACACAAAAAGCTATGAACATTGGAATTTTTAGAATCAAAGGAATACTAAATAAAATATAACAATACACTGCAATGATTCGTTTTCATTTATTTAATCATAAAAAACAAACAAACTTTAAAATACTTTTAAAAGGTTATGTTAAAAATAGAAGTAGAATACACAGACATGTTGTATGATTACATTTCATAAGTTTTGTGTTGTACCATGGGTAAAAATCATATAAAGGAACAGCATGTCATACTGCAATGACATGGGTGTACATGGAAATAGGAGTAGACTGTATTGTACTGTTTGTTGTTGTATTTAGATTAGAATGAGGTAGAGATGTTATCATCCCTGCAAGCATGATAAAAGCAAAACATACTGAGTTTCTGAACTTCACTTTAAAAAGAACATCATGTCAGAAGCTTTAGCGTGTAGGCTACATTAAAAAAGCACCAGTTTTTTTATGTAATAGAACAACAATAACAAAACAAGAGAACTTTGAGAATATTTTCTCAAAGTTGAACTTTTACTTTGAAGGAAAACATGTTGTGCTTAACTGAAAAAACATCACAATGAGGTAAATAAAACAATGTTGTCACATTATCGGATGGTAGGCTATATGAACTAAACCTGACGAAACCCACCAATTGAGGTAAGCATATCCTGCTGAGAAAAATAATAAAAATAAAAAATCCTGGAGTTCCTGGACTTCACCATGATGTGGAGAATGATTTCATTTTTGATTATTTGATTCTGAATATTCAATTTAATAACCTCTTAGTATCTGGTGATTATCCACATTGTGATGAGACACTGCTTCTCTGATGGACAGTGTTTTTCAATGCTATGGTTGAGCTTGTTGGATCATTCAGTCCAAATCGTATAGAGGCCATAGCCTGGAATAACTGGGCCTGAAATTCAGTCTCTGGCTTTGCTTTCTCACAGAATTGCTTCTCCTTTGGAGTGAGATCATTCCCCTCAGGTATCTAAATAATGAGATAGGACATGATAAACTGTTCATTCCAAACAATACATTTACACAGTTATACACTGCCACCACATGGCCCAAAGCTGCATGTTTTTATTATATATATATATATATATATATATATATATATATATATATATATATATATATATATATATATATATATATATATAGAGTATACACACACACTACCGGTATATATATATTTATGTATATATATATATATATATATATATATATATAATATATATATATATATATATATATATATATATATATATATATATATATATATACTACACATACTGGTCAAAAAGTTGTAAGGTCGGTAAGATTTTTTATGTTTTTAAAAGAAGTCTCTTCTGCTCACCAAGGCTGCAATTTTTTGATAAAAAATACACAAAAAACACAGTAATATTGTGAAATATTATGACAATTTAAAATTACTTTTTATGTTAATATATATTAAAATGTAATTCATTCCTCTGAAAAAAGCTGAATTTTCAGCATCATTACTCCAGTCTTCAGTGTCACATGATCCTTCACAAATCACTCTAATATGATGATTTTATGCTCCAAAAACATGTATGATTATTATCCATGTTGAAAACAGTTTTTTACATTTTTATTTCAGGATTCTTTGATGAATAGAAAGTTCAAAGAACAGCATTTATTTAATTAGAATCTTTTCTAACATTATAAATGTCTTTACTGTAACTTTTCATCAATGTAACTCATCCTTGATGAATAGAAGTATTGATTTCTTATTTATTTCCCCCAAAAATAAATACAAATTCTTACTGACCCCAAACTTTTTCAAGGGTAGTGTTTAATGTAACAAAAGCTTTCCATTTCAGATAAAAGCTGTTCTTTTGAACTTTCTATTCATCAAAGTATCCTGAAATAAAAATGTAAAAAAACAGTTTTTAACATGGATAATAATCATACATGTTTTTGGAGCATAAAATCATCATATTAGAGTGATTTGTGAAGGATCATGTGACACTGAAGACTGGAGTAATGATGCTGAAAATTCAGCTTTTTTCAGAGGAATAAATTACATTGTAATATATATTAACATATAAAAAAGTATGTTATGTAAAAAATGTATGTTTGGGCACACCTGTAAATTTTCATGATTTTCTTTTATAAATCATTGGTTGTCTGGATAAGAAATTTCAATTAAATATATCATATAGGAGACAAACACAGTGATATTTGAGAACTGAAATAAAGTTTATATATGATTTATGGAAAGTGTGCAAGAATTATTTAAACTAAATTAGGCATGTGCATAAATTTAGACATCCTTGTCATGATATTGATTTTAATAACTTTAGCACTAATTATTAGAACTAAAAATTGGTTTGGTAACCTCAGTGACCATTGACCTCCATACACATGTGAATCCAATCATGAGAAAGGGTATTTAATGAGGCCAATTGTAAGTATTTCTTCTCTTTGCATCTTCTCTGAAGAGTGGTAACATGGGAGCCTCAAAACAACTCTCAAATGACCTGTAAACAAAGATTGTTCAACATCATGGTTTAGGGGAAGGATACAGAAAGCTGTCTCAGAGATTTAAGCTCTCAGTTTCAACTGTGAGTAACATTGTGAGAAATTGAAAGACCAGAGGCACAGTTCAAGTTAAGGCCAGAAGTGGTAGACCAAGAAAGATCTCAGATAAGCAGAGGCGCAGAATGGTGAGAACAGTCACAGTCAACCCACAGACCAGCTCCAAAGACCTACATCAACTTGCTGCACAAGGAGATGCTGAATGGACGAGTGAGGAGAAAAAAAGTAGGATGCACAAAATGTTGAGTTAATTTTTATTTTGTGGTGCCTAAATTTATGCACATGCCTAATTTAGTTTAAATAATTCTTGCACACTTTCCATAAATCATATAAACTTTTTTTCACTTCTCAAATATCACTGTGTTTGTCTTCTATGTGATATGTGTGTTATATGTTATTAAGCATGTATACTTTGACAAAGTACTGTTCCTTGTCAGAATAGTAGACAAAAACAACAAAAATATATGATTATGAAAAAAAAAAAAACTTACTTCAGCACAGACACTCTTTGCAGCCATATTTTCTCCTCATCTGTAAACTCCATCGCAAAAACTGAAACCTGCAAATAATGGCTCAATTAATGATGGCAAACAAATTAGGTTGTTGAAAGAAATTAGACATTTAACTATTAAATGTAAAATATTATATTATAGTCTATGCTTTGACGTCTTATTAGACTGTTGGGTTCTCTATGAGCCAATTTGCCTAAATTAGGCAATAGCCAAAGCCCACTTGTCTGAATCAGACAACAAAACATCATACCAAAATTCAATTATTTTTAAAGAAAGATCGCACAAGCCAATATTTTAAGCAAACAAGGTTTTTAGGTGCAGGCCTGCATGTCTTTGCATCAAAATGAAAGTGAAATAAAAAAAAACTAAACAGGCACGGCTAGCTTATTTTCCTTTGCAATGATAAATGAACGTCTTTAAATTAAAATGTGATTGATAATGTGTCCTATAACCAATCTCACCTTAAAATGAGAAGATCTGCATTTTAAAATTGCCTGGCTGATTACATTGATTTATGACAATTAACGTTATACATTTCAGTGCAGTATCGAATGTCGTCTGGATCCTACTGTTCCTGTTATAAAGTTTCTTTCTATACATACAAACGTGATTTTGACTTACCTTTTAAGGAAAATCCTTTAACGTGAACACAAAATATGCTGTGTTGTTGTTTTTTTCTTGTTAAAAGCAGTTAATGAGGTCAGACCAGTTAAATAGCATCTTTGTTAAACAGCAGAACTGTTTTTGAGAGAACGGGACAAAAAAAAAAAAAAAAAAAAAGTCTATATGTGAGACATTCTGCAGGCAAAAATCAGCGAAGTCCAGCCGGCTGCGGAAGGAAAGACGAACCCGACGCGAGGGCGGAAATCGATCCTTTCACTATAACAATTAAACCAAACTGCAATATGTTCGAAATGAATCAAGTGTTTAGAATACAAGTATTAAATCTGCCACTCTCTGACCGCTAATACTTGTGATTATCCGGTATGAAGAACGACCTGCACTCACGCGATTTGACCTAAATCATAAGTGAAAGTGAAAATAACGTATTCTGCTTGTTTCACTATTCAAATTTATTATGATAGACAGGAAATGCTTATCAACACATATTTACGTCATTACAGCAATTTGTGAGACATAAAGGAGTGGAAAGACACCGTTTTATTTCATCCACAACATCAGCCCTCTTCTACCCATTCACATACTGATAGAAACTTCCCTTCTTATAACATAGGACAATGCTGTTTTATGAATGAACATTACCAGGATATTTTGAAAAAGTATTGACAGATCAAGTCTACACAGAAGTTCAGACAATTGACTAATGTGATTTAAAATATTGTCATTGATTTAAAACAGAGCCCCTGAACCACACAGATCAGCTAGATCGAAATCTATACAGAAAAGCAGCAAACTGTTGCCTAGTGGCATCTGAACATATGGCATGTTAAGTAAAGGTTTGGCAGAAGGTTTAGGGAGTTCAGAATTCCTCTTCTGCGTTTCGGGTTCTTGAGGCCTTCAGCTCCTTGAGGCGCTCCATGCAGTCCGTCAGACTCCTCTCTCCATGCACCTTGTTGTCACGAGTCCTGACGTTCACAGTGTCACTGCTCTTCTCCTTCTCACCCACCACTGTCATTGCATAAACAGAAAGTTAGAATCCATGACAAATTAATACATTCAGTAAAAACACCTGCAGCTGACATTTCTATGCAAATGGAAATGCAATTTTAATTTAAAGTGCCCCTTTTATGCCATTTGTAAGGCTATTCATTTTGATTTGAAGATGTCCTACAAAGGTGCAGCATCACCCTTTATCGCAAAGTCTTTAAAATTGTTCAATAAAAGATTTGTTTTTTTGAAACCTCTCCTCTCCAAGAGCCAACTCTGCTCTAATTGGTCAGATGGCCCAGTTTGTTTTGATTGGTCTACCGGGAATGGCCAAAATGACTTGTATACACGGTGATACGAACAATGGCATACTGTAAAAAAACGCTTTTTAAAAACAACTAAGACTGCTGTCAGAAGTTTAGTGATGATGACGCTAAAGTCATGTGACTGTAGTGTAAGTTCGTTTGTATCCTACATTTAGTTCTTGACTTCTGTCAATTTTATAGGCTTCAAAATACATGGAGAATGTGTTCATTTGTGAAGATTAAACAGGAACAAACCATGATTCTTTAGAGATTTTCGAATGTTAAGGTTATTTATGTTGGATCACTTACCTAAAATGAAATTGTACTGAGCCAACTGTGCATTTCTGATCTTTTTGTTCAGTGTGCAGCCTGGGTCCAGGTCCACATCCGTCATCAACCCTCCCTTGTGGAACTCCTGTTGTACCTGAGATTAACAAGGGCTTTTTACAATTCTAATTATGACCTGGTAGTTTATGCTGGAATAAGAGCAAATGAATATTAATGCATCATAAATTGAGCAGAACTTACTCTCTGGGCGTACTCATCACAAGTAGGTCCTACGGGAACCACCATCACCTGACGTGGGGACAGCCACAGTGGCCTGTGGGACACCAAAGCAGGAGAATTTGTTATAAGCACATATAGTGCGAGACTTAAACTTCATCATGTTAGCTTCTCTTTCTTAACTGTACCATTTTCCTCCGTAGTTTTCAGTCAGGATGGCGATCATGCGTTCAACTGAGCCCAGGATCGCTCTGTGGATGATTACTGGTCTCTTCTTGTCATCACCATCATGGCTGAAGACAAACAAGGTATGTTTTACAGGATCAGCAAATTAGACAGCTGACGATCGTGAAGTAAAATGCAGGAGTGTAGTAAACAAATGTAACCACAGAATGTCAGTGTTGTACAGGGAACAAAATCACTGTTCCTTGTTATTATTATTCCATACAGATGTAATGTTTTCTTGAGTGAACATACCTTACAAAAGTGAGATTGAAACGAATAGGCAACTGGAAGTCCAGCTGAATGGTGGCACATTGGTGATACCTGCCTATGGCATCCTTTATCTGAATATCAATCTGAATGACAGAAAAACACAAAATACTTGAGTTGAGCGTAAAGTCATTATAATCGTGGATATATTTTGCTTTTATTATCTGCGAGTACCTTTGGTCCGTAGAACGCTCCATCACCTGGATTCAGAACCCATTTCTCTCCAAAGTCATTCAGGCTGTTCTCCAGTTGCTAAAACAATTAAGAAGGGCTTAATTAATTTACCGTATTAAAAATAAAAATTATTGAGATGTTATCATAGTGGTAAAATTACACATTATATTTATGTACGCCATGGTTCAAAAGTATGGCGTCAGTAGGATATTTGTAAAAGAAATTAATAATTTTATTCAGTAAAGATTAATTAAACGAGACAGTAAATGCATAATGTTACTATATATATATATACATATATATATATATATATTAGTGCTGGGCAACGATTAAATTTTTTAATCGCGATTAATCGCATGAATTTCTTGCGATTAATCGCGATTAATCGCATTGTTACGCGGAAAATTGAATAATGAATTCTAAAGTAATGTATTGCACACTTTTGATTTAAATGTACTGCTATATACATAAAAGTGTGGTTTGCAAAAACTTAATAAGGTGCTTTATACCAGCAGAATTCTCTTTTACACAGTAGCAATAAAATATTTATTATAAATCTCAACTTAAACATTAATATAATCAAATCAAATATTAAAACAATGCTATTTGGCACAGGGGATTACCTGTTATCTAGTTAAAACGAGTCCAGTTTTCTTTTTTTCTTTTTTTCTCAACAGGTATCAACAGGTATCTTTTATCAGGGAGCAGCAGAAACAGTCAGTCAATGTAGTCAGAGGTCATGACCACTACAGATATAAGTCGACCAACGTTACTCCTCTGATAATAGCTTAGGTTTGGTCATGCCATGGTTTCCCACGCACACTAAGATTAGGTTACATTAAACAGAGGTAAAGCCCAATATAATTCTGCATCGAACTTACGCCGTAGGGCTGTGTGTAGCGCGCGTACCCTGACGTGCACCTCTCCAAAAATGTAACAACGCGTCAATATGCTTGCCTGCGCTGTGATTGCTAGAATCGCTCCCCGGGTTTCACATGCTCCCATAATTGCGCGTCAACGCGGACAACGACGCAGAAGTATGAATGAAAACCAAAGAGGCTCCCGCGTAGGTCTGACGCAGAAGTATAAATCAGCATTTAGAGTGAGGTGAAGTGGTCGTCGAGCACAAGGTGCAGCGACAAGCGGGTGCGTTCCTGTGAAACTGTTGCGGTCAAGCTCGCCTCACGCACGCGCCCGCCCGTTGCCGGCGGCGCGCAGCCAGCACAAATCATTGGAATAGAGACTGATCCTCGGTTCGCTGTTTGTGAGTTTCCAGAATCTAAATAGTTATCAGGACATCAACAGAAGGGAATTCACATGGCAGAGCACCCCGCTAAACTAAACGCAGGTCTATCAGGTAAAGTTATGTATAATTTTAATTTAAGTTAAAAGGCTACAGCTGCGTAGCGCACAGAAGCCGTTGGTTACTATCCGCGCCTGTCATTCACTCGTCTCGCGGAGCGCTCTCTCCTTTCTATTCACCTGAGAGAACCTGCCAAAGCCTCTCTCCACTGCTTGTTTGGGTGGGTTATTTGCTGGATGACCAACATCCCACCCCTCCTGTGATCCATGGTTTGACTGTAGGCCGGTTATTCAGAGCCAGTGAGCAACGGACTTTTAAAAAAATGATATAAAAAAAACTGCGTTAACGTGCGTTAAAAAAATTATCGGCATTAATTAATAAATGCGTTAACGCGATAATAACGCGTTAATCTTGCCCCAGCCCTAACATATATATATAATATTACGTTTTTCAAATTAATGCTATTTTGAACTTTATCAAAAAAAATAAATAAATAAATGAATCAGACTTAATAAATCAGGGTTTTTCACATTGGTTTTCCAAAAAAATAATAATAACAAATAATTTTTTGAGCCATGTCAATATTACAATGACTTCTGTCATTCTATGACATATGCATGATCATGTGACAGTGAAGACTGGAGTAATGATGCTGAACATTCTGCTTTGCCATCACAGGGGAAAAAAGTTAATATTAAATTAGAAAGCAGTTATTTTAAATTGTAATAATATTCACAATATTTCATTTTTCACTGATTTCTGATCAAATAAATGCAGCTTTCAAAAACATTACGAAAATCTTACCAACCTTAAGTTTTTGAACAATAGTGCATGCAAATTGGTTTGCTTTCATGCACACCGATTCCTTTTAAGTTTATGATAAGTTTCAAATTCTACCTTTTCAGCCTGATCCCAAACTTCAGGATCTCCTAGGAACTTCTCTGGCCTGGTAGAGAGGTTCAGTTTGAAGGTGAAGCCAAACACCTCATACACCGTACGCAGGAAGCTCGAGACAACCCTTTATCTCAGGCTCAATCTAATAGGAGTAAAAGGAAGAAGGTAAGATTATTTGCAATTCAAACTAAATATTAATGTGCTTGTGAACTCAACAGTCGTTTAACAATGAAAAAAATGCAGACCAATAATTTTCCATGGCATACTAAAAATAACAAAATAATTCTACAGAAAATAAAAAGAGCATATTCAAATACCTTTATATTCACAATAGAAAATGCTGGATATAAGATCTTATTAATTTCAATGACGTTGCCTTCAGGTTTGGGAAATAATTCTAAAGTTCTTGAGTCTGATTGGCTCAGAGCCTTTTCCAGCCATATAGCAATATTTTGTCACTATCACACAGAAACAGTTTCACAATCTGTATCAGTCCACTTGTTTCTGCAAAATCTATAATGGCAGCATTTCTCACAGCAAGCGTCAATGGCGGAGGAGCAAACATAATTTAATTCTTACAAATACTACTGCTATTGTGCAATGGTATGTAGAAAGAGTTGTAGAATGTAGTTCTTTAGACCACAAATATGCGATTTATTACAAAAACATAGCACCTATTTGAAAATTTGTTTAGACCTTTTCGGAGTTGTGAACTCCAGGTCATCAGTGGCTGTTCAGAGCTCATGTAGCCTCAAAGAGCGAGTCTCGGCCAGTCCTTGTCTGATGTAGATACTGGTTAAACATCTAAATCATTTTGGGTATATCAAACTACCAATCTTTTGGTCTTTGGTCAAATCTATGTGTTCCAAACAAATAGATTTGGCTAAGGGCAAGGTTAAGTTTCATAACTTTAGATTTTTAATTCACTTAAATCCTGTCCTAACTAGAAGCACTGCTTGTGACTGAATTGTTTGCTTGTGCTTATATCCTATTGTACACTTTTAAAATGTCTATAAGTGTCTATAAATAATATGCCATATTTGCTATTGAGAAATGGCTGTTAAGGATTTGTGACTTCAAATTCAGTGAAACGTTAAATTATTATGCCTGTAGATGGCGACAGACACTGCTTTATGAGTGAGTCAGGGGTGAAGAAAGGGACTGAAACAAGGTTGTGAACAAGGACATTATCTTTTCTTTAAACAACACCTTATAAGATGCAATTCGACAAATGCATTGACCAGCGCAGTCATGGGAATTCCTCATCACTGTTAAAAGGACACTAAAACAAGGATATCGCTTTCCTCAGTGGACATACTAACTGTTTTTTTTATTATAAATATAAGATTGGCATGAAGGATAAATGCTATAGGCCAATCAGATGTAGGTAATACACTCGCTTAGTCAAGCTCTCTCTCATAATACAAAAAGCTTCTATGAAGCAAATTAGTGTTCATTTGTGTGTAGTTCTAAAATTTCATTTTAGAATCATTACCGGAGGCTTGGGTCTTAACTGTTGAACTGTCAACTTGAGTTTGCATTTGTGGCGGTAGAAAGTAGTTCCACACAAAGACGTTTTTTAAAAGAAACTTTGTTGTCATTTCTTATATAGTTACACACTTGTGCCAACGAACTGTTGTATAAAAGCAATATCACACCTCATTCTCATGTGATATTGCTCATGTAACGTGCCTGGTCCATAGAGCAGAAGATGTGAGCGTCATCTTGTTGGAAGCGTCTGACTCTTGTCAGGCCACTCAGAGCTCCAGACAGCTCATTACGATGCAAGACCCCAAAATCAGCCAGACGCAGAGGCAGCTCCCTCCATGAGCGTGGACGGTGGTCAAACATCAAACTGGAAAATATTTACATAAAGAAAAATCGGTAACACTTTACAATAAGGTTCAGTAGTTAACATTAGTTAATGTATTTACTAACATGAACTAACCATGAGCAATACATTTGTTACTGCATTTGTTCGTCTTTATTAATGTTCATGAAAATCTAGCTGTTCATTGTTTGTTCATGTTAGTTCACAGTGCATTAACTAATGTTAACAAGATTTGAATCAAGTATTAGAAAATGTTAAAAATAACATTAACAAAGATTAACAAATGCTGTTGATTATTAGTTCATATTACCTAATGTAGTTAACTAATGTTAACTAACGAACCTTATTGTAAAGTGTTACCGAAAAATCTTCCCAAAAAAGAATCTTCCTAAGATTTTTGCATTCAGGTATACTGTCCTGTCATATTGCCAATGTCTTTTATTATTAACAATAGGGCTGTCAACTTTAGTCGTTTAGTCGACTAATCAGTTGACATGCTGTCTTAGTCCGACTGAAATTCTTATTGGTCGACCAGTCACATTTTTTTTTTTGCCAATAGAAATACATTTTCAATGATTTACTCCTTGATATTTATTCCTTTATAAAGCAGTTATTTATTACTGTATTCTAAATATAATTAGCCTATGTTTTATCCCCATCTTTAAATGCTTTAATTTAGGCTATTTCTTGTAACTGCGCCACGGTTTAGCGCACACACATAACACACTC
Organism: Hybognathus amarus; assembly: GCA_030378365.1. Taxonomy (NCBI): domain Eukaryota; kingdom Metazoa; phylum Chordata; class Actinopteri; order Cypriniformes; family Leuciscidae; genus Hybognathus; species Hybognathus amarus. The sequence goes on along the minus strand of JAQIUQ010007031.1, from coordinate 477,184 downwards.
GGGAACCGCACCTGCACTGGCTGCGCTGCTGCTCGCGCTGCAGTAAAGGGATGTACCGGTAGGTGGTTTTGCTGTATTCATTCAGTTCACGCTACTTTAGTCGACAGAATGTCCAAGAAATCGAAATCTTTTGTCTGGCTACATTTTTGTGGAGGTAGGCGACGTGTGGCGACGTTGCTGCTTCTCATTATGAGCGCGCACATCGCGTGCCTATTGAAATTCGAACTTGAGCGCGCAAAACACGTGAGCAGCTCTTTTAACGGCTTTATCATACTGACTCAATAGACTGTTTTCTTAATAGGTTTTTTATTTGTACACTTTACTCATTTGAAAGTAGCCTAAATAATGTAACAAAACGAAATTAAACTTCTATGCTATCTTACAACACAGCCTAGATTTCAGATAGTTTTTTAGGCTATTTTGTCTGTTGTTTTAAAAGCCTAACAGATCGGCTGGACAAAAGTCAACCCATAGCTTTGTAAGTAAAGAAGAATACAGCCTGTAACGAAAGCTTTTGTTAGGATTTTTCAGTATGTGGCAGATAGCAGTTATATTATTTTTGTAGCGTGTGGTGTGATCAGGTGCGCGATTGTGACTGTCACTATAGACCAAGGACAGAGCTCCTCACTTGCAGTTAAAAATATCACATCATTTTCCAAGAATTGCATTATTATTATAGTTTTATTTATTTTCGATGTTTTTCGTTGTTGTTTTATAAATGCTCTATGACAATTGTTTAAAAAATGTTCAATCAAAACATCCGTTTTTTTTTTTTAGTTGACTAATCGTTGCGCAGGACAAGACCTTGGTCGACTGAGGATTTCTTTGGTTGATTACAGCCCTAATTAACAAACACTTGCTTAACATTCGTGAATGTAGAGAGATTGTGTACCAGTGTCCAGGGCAGTTCATGGGCTTGAGCGCAAAGATCTCCTTCTCCACCTCAAAAGAGAACATGTTTTCGCTGTAGTGCTGCCAGTGTCCTGAGGTTTGCCACAGTTTGCTGTTGTAGATGTTCGGAGTGACCACTTCCTGGAATCCTCTCTTTCTGTATTCACTCTACACGATAAAATATCCCACAGTACAACAAAAACAGTCCATGAAAACACATAAATATTCAAGTGGTTTGCCCACAATCATTAATGGGGTCCTTGAAGTGGACCAACCTATCCATTACATGGTCTACTGAACCATGACATCCATAAAATGTAATTTAGCATATCCTAATAGACTTCTGCAAAGCCGGCCCACATCACACCCTTGTTCTGTTGGCTATTGTAATTTTTTTAATGGTTGATATCAGCTCTGGAGTACAGAATAAACTACTAATTGAAATGGGGGAAACTCACCTAATAAACTCGATCAGTGTATTATAGATGTAGGCTCCTTTAGGGAGAAAGAAACAGCTACCTGGGCTCAGGTCGTGGAAGAAAAACAAGTCTTGCTCCTGGAAATACAAAAGCGAGAGAGTGTGATTCATTAAAGTGAGAAAAACAATTAAAGGCACAGGTCAGAAATCTAATATCTAATACAGGAGGATACATAGGACAAGAACAAGAGAAGTTCAAATAGAGCAAGAGAGACAAAAAAATAAATAAATAGGACAAATGGCTGATTACGCTCTGGCTTTGGTTGTGACAAAGTGTTCCCTGTGCACCCATCAGCATGCCCATGAACAGATGGCACATTAAGGAGACCGACAACTGCCTTCTTTATGGGCACAGTCCCTGTTCCCCACACAGCCCACCTATCAGACCAGTCTTTAGTCACCCAGCGAGACTCCATACATATCAAACGAGGGGCAACTTTCTGCACAAGTCTTTAGAACACAGATGCCTCCAAATGTCCTCCAGTTTTGTCCGCCAAAAGAGCTTTTTTATTTTAACTTGCCCACTGCTGACATCTCTTTATAATTATTCAGTTGCAGAAAGGATGAGCATATACACTCACCGGCCACTTTATTAGGTACCCCATGCTAGTAACGGGTTCTACCCCCTTTTGCCTTCAGAACTGCCTCAATTCTTCGCGGCATAGATTCAACAAGGTGCTGGAAGCATTCCTCAGGGAGTTTGGTCCATATTGACATGATGGCATCACACAGTTGCTGCAGATTTGTCGGCTGCACATCCATGATGCGATCTCCCGTTCCACCACATCCCAAAGATGCTCTATTGGATTGAGATCTGGTGACTGTAGAGGCCATTTGAGTACAGCGAACTCATTGTCAGTGTTCAAGAAACCAGTCTGAGATGATTCCAGCTTTATGACATGGCGCATTATCCTGCTGAAAGTAGCCAGTCAGAAGTTGGGTACATTGTGGTCATAAAGGGATGGACATGGTCAGCAACAATACTCAGGTAGGCTGTGGCGTTGCAACGATGCTCAATTGGTACCACGGGGCCCAAAGAGTGCCAAGAAAATATTCCCCACACCATGACACCACCACCACCAGCCTGAACCGTTCATACAAGGCAGGATGGATCCATGCTTTCATGTTGTAGACGCCAAATTCTGACCCTACCATCCGAATGTCCGAAATTCGAGACTCCTCAGACCAGGCAGCGTTTTTCCAATCTTCTATTGTCCAATTTCTATGAGCTTGTGCAAATTGTAGCCTCAGTTTCCTGTTCTTAGCTGAAAGGAGTGGCACCTGGTGTGGTCTTCTGCTGCTGTAGCCCATCTGCCTCAAAGTTCTGACGTACTGTGCGTTCAGAGATGCTCTTCTGCCCACCTTGGTTGTAACGGGTGGTTATTTGAGTCACTGTTGCCCTTCTATCAGCTCGAACCAGTCTGGCCATTCTCCTCTGACCTCTGGGCATCAACAAGGCATTTCCGCCCACAGAACTGCCGCTCACTGGATGTTTTTTGTTTTCGGACCATTCTCTGTAAACCCTAGAGATGGTTGTGCGTGAAAATCCCAGTAGATTAGCAGTTTCTGAATACTCGAGACCAGCCCTTCTGGCACCAACAATCATGCCACGTTCAAAGTCACTCAAATCACCTTTCTTCCCCATACTGATGCTCGGTTTGAACTGCAGGAGATTGTCTTGACCATGTCTACATGCCTAAATGCACTGAGTTGCCGCCATGTGATTGGCTGCTTAGAAATTAAGTGTTAACGAGCAGTTGGACAGGTGTACCTAATAGAGTGGCCGGTGAGTGTATGTTACTGCTGGATTTAGGATTTAAGTACACAACTATTCAGAAAGTTTGAGTCAATTTAAAGGATGCATAAAATAGATCAAGAGGGACTGCTAAAAACCTTTATAATCTTACACAAGATTTCAATTTCCAATAAATGCTGTTCTTTTGAATTTTCAAAATTGATAATAATAATAAGAAATGTTTCTTGATAAGCAAATCAGCATATTAGAATGATTTCTGAAGGATAATGTGTTGTTGAAAACTCAAATTATATATTAAAATAGAAAACACTTCTGAAAAAAGATCCAATTCATGATATTATTGTTTTTACTTTGTCAAATGGAGCCTTGGCCTTAAAAGCATTTTTAAAACATTTTTAAAAAATCCTATCGACCCTAAACATCTGAATTGTAGTGTACTGAAAGACTTTTTGATGAAGAGTTTTGTATGTATGAGTCAGTAATGTGCACAGTAAGTATATTAAATTCATGTCACCCAAGTGTTTAAATAGACGCATAATTTACATAATCCATAGGAGGGGATTACCACCTGACGCAGCATTTTGCGTGGCCATGGCACTGAATAAAAAAAAAAGTGATGTGATGTGATGCATATTTCATAAATATTTTTGGCCTATCTGTAAACAGTACCTAAAAATCCACAACATATTTCAGATGAGCGAGCCAGTGTTTATATACATTTTCATTCTTCATACAACTCATACCCTTCCCAGTTTGCGATGATCCCTGCTCTTGGCTTCTTCCTGAAATTTCTCCCATTCTTTCAGCATCTTGGGATCAGGGAAAGAAATGCCATAGATCCTTTGCAGGGTCTCCATATCAGCTTTGCCCTCCCAGTATGTAGAGGAGTTCTGTGATGTACATCAAATACGGTATTTGGGATCATAATGCTGCTAGAGATAATATGCCTAATGTACAAATCAGGACATAGAGGACCGTTATCAAAACAATTAAGAAAGGACTGAATTCTGCACCTTGTGGATCTTTAAGGCTTTGATCTTTCCTGTATGTCTTACATGAGGTCCTCTGCACAGATCGATCAAAGGTCCACACTTACAAAAGCAGAAGCAAAAAGAATGTGTAAATAGTGTATAACTATAGTATTACTGCACATAGACTGCCATTCAAAAGTGTGAATTGAATGAAATAATTTCTATATTTTATTATAATTTAATTTATTCCTGTGATGAAAGCTGAATTTTCAGCATCATTACTCTCATTAGTCTTCAGTGTCACATGTGCCTTCAGAAATCATTCTAATATAGACCATTTTGCAAGATGTAAAAAACACTGGTTCGTAGAAGCACTTCCTGATTCAGTTTTTTAACACTACATAAAAGCTGGGATAAAATACAACCAACAGAACATATTAAACTGATTTAAAAAGTTAAACAAACATCCTTTAAAGATGTTGTCTTTACATGTGAAATAAAGAAAACAGTTACAAACTGAAACAGGAAGTGTTTCTGGACCAGTGTTGTTTACATCTTGTGAAATGATCTATTCTGATTTGCTGCTCAAGGAACTTTTATTATCAATGTTGAAAACAGTTGTGCTGCTAAATATTTTTTTTTTATGGAAACAATTATCATTTTATTTTTCAGGATGTTTTGATGAATTGAAAGTTCAAAAGAACAGCATTTATTTGAAACAGATTTGAAAAGTCTTTACTGACATTTTGATCAATTGAATGTGTCAATTTCTCTAAAATAAAAAAAATAAAAAAAAAACACTAACCACAACTTTAACAGCAATGTAAGTAGACTTAAAAAACAAAATTATAAGCACACAATAAATAATAATAATAATAATAATAATAATATAAAACATACACTACAAATATTATGCAACCAAAACCAGACCTGTAAACTGTAGTTGTTGGAGTGGTAACCTTTTCATTCAGGATCCTGCACTTGAACTTGTTGTACTAGAAGAACAAGACAGGCATATTTCACCAGGTTGAACTTAAAGGTAAAGGGTGTTATGGGTTTATCATGGCATGAGCTTATATTTCTCTCTTTTAAAAAGTACCTACCTTGAACATCCTCCAACAGAGTCTCCTTTTTACCTCCAGCCTCTCAGAGGGCTGCTTCTCTTTGATGATCTTCTTACATAAGTTCTCCAAACAGGGGAAACGTTACTTTCGATACACCTCTGAAAACCGACAGACAGGAATGGGAGAGGATTGATAAAATAGAGTACACAAAGGTGCACAGGTTTCATTTAAAATAAGCCCTAAAAATACTGCAAAGAATCAGCTAAACATCTCACAGATGTCACCAACTCAAGAAACTTTTTCTACCAGCAGTCATCTATTATGCACAAAGCAATGCTTTTTCAGAAAACCATCTGTTCTGGACCTGACAGAGCCACATTAACAAACAAAGGCAAGAGCTTGACGGTGATATTTTCAAAATTAATAATAAAATTTGCATAAATGGACTTCCAACAAGTAAATTACTGCATTTATAATCCTGGTCAAACAAAAGGTCAAGTAATTGTTGAAAGGAATTTAAAAAAAAAAAAAGTTTGTTTCTTGAACATCTGCCTGGCATAATTTCTCAAGCCACAAATGAATTAATGTGACTTTTTAAACTCTGACTGACAGTTCTAAATAATAGATTACTTGCATTAGCATGGATGAGCACAATCATGAGGCATATTGTCATTTTGACACTTGTAGTTTATTCCATAATACTACTTCTGAAATTATTCTAATAAAGAAAGTCTAAAGAAAAAAAAGAGAACATGTTTGACTTACTCAGTTTCAAGAAACATATCATAGTAAAAGCCATTCTCAATGGGTGGTCCGTAACAAAGGCAGCCTCCATAGACTCTCTCCATGGCCTCTCCCATTATGTGGGCACTGGAGTGCCAATAAACCTAAAAAAAACATGTATGTTTTCAGAAATAATTTGGACTCTTTCAAATCCCCTATTATATAAAATATTTATAATATAAACATTGTCTCCACCAAAACAGCAATTGCACTGCTACAGTATGTTGACATTTCATTTGTGGTGTGGCCACTGCTACTGCAGACAAGTGTTCATTAAAGCGGACCTAAATATGTGCTTCTACAAGCCTTGATTCTGCTGGTATAGATTTTCATGCTTGGATGTTCAAAAATCTATTTATTCTTTTTTATATATTTAACATTGTTGCAGCACCTCTCATCCCAGTCTGTCAGGAATGCTCCTTTTAGTTTCCATGAAGCCCTCCTTCCAAAAAGCAATGTTCTCTGATTGGTCAGACCAGTGTTTTATGAGCGGTCAACCGCTTTGAAAGCATCTCTGTAAATGTCACGCCCTTCCCATAAACCACAATTTTCAACACGTAACTTAACTAAGGCTCATACATCCCACCACCCTCCACTTTTTGTGTATGCAGGAATTATGAGTCGATAAATAAATGTAAAGAATCACAAAAAAAAGTTGAAAATGTAAAAAAAACATAATAGGGCCTCTTAAAATTAATAATGCGAAACCCTTAACTTACTGCTTGTGCTTTCTTCATCATCAAATTTGAGAAACACCAGACTGCAGTCTTCTTCTAAGGGCCTGTCCAGATCCCATACCCCATTGTTCACTTTGGAGATCAACAGTATTATCAGCAAGGCCTTGGCTGTTAATAAAACACAATATAATGTTATACATTTGTGATTAGAAGTTATTGCACTGAGTTGGAAGCACAATGAAAAACAAAACAAAACAAAAAAACACGAATTTTTAGTGCCTTTCATTTGAGACTAACCAGAAATTTAAAGTGCAGCAAGCAAATTGAATAGATTTTAATAGACTAAAAGAAAAACATTTGTATAACTAGCCTGACGCTTGTTAGTACTCATATACTCATATTCAGATACTGCTCCATCAGGGTGCGATTATGGGGCGTGTTTCAGTCAATATTGCTATAATTGCTTCGAACAAACAAGGAAATGTTTTGATGCATCATGGAGCCTGCAGTTTTTATAAGTTGTCTACATTAAATATTTTAAAATACACATAGGAGCTTCAAGTCAAGTTAGCAAATCTTTTACAAGTGCCATTGCTAACTGTATCATTGTTTCAAACAGCTTGACAACATTAGGGCTGAAAATGCCTCGCTGACGTTTGGTTTAGTTACCAACCTGATGCCACAGGCAACCTGGTACGGTGTGGTCTTCCAGGACTCCCCATCTATTACTTTTCCATCGGGCAGCGTGATCTTGATGGGCTTGCTGTCTTTTGCTGCTTTCTCAGCCAAAAGGGCATCGTGTTCTGCTTTCAGCTTGTTATATAAAGACAGACGCCCCTCGATGTACTGTGGTTGAGGATTCAACTATAGAGAGAGAGACAAAACTCATTACACAAACTCTGTGCATTGTTTAAAGATCCCTTCACAGTGCATGTGTCAAATAATAAACCAAAGCAGTATTTAACATCACAGGAAAATATTGTGTTTGAAATTATGAAGTAAACCAAGAACATCTTCCTCTGGCAAGGTAGGCAGGCTACATATTTAAAAATGCAAATACAAATATTTTCTCAATTCTGGAATAGTTGGAATGATGCTGGCAGAGGTCAGGATAACTTGGTTCTAAATTTAGGGATACTAGTATCCTCTACCAGTGTTGTAATGAGAATATGCAAGTATTATAATCTAGTAGCTAATAGAAGCACTAACCTCAGCCTTGCCACCTGCATCTCCACCAGGATTCTTGTTTTTCTTTCTTTCCTCCATCTTTGCTATTCTGAAAGAAAGGGTGTGACCGTGACGTTCATTGGTTGTTACTGTAACCTGTCAGTTAGTTGTTCATGTCAACAACAAAGACAAAAACAGTTCAAACGATAGTCAGAAATACCTGACTGCAGACTTTTGAATACCATATTCAATTATCTAACGTTATATCACAAAGCAGTCAAACAAATAACGGGAGAAACTTGCACCAAAGACCCTTAAAACAATAAAACTAAGGGATTGTGAGTTTTGACAGCAGCATGCAGTGACTGTCTCAGACAGAGGACTTCACTAGCTAGTCAGCTAACTGCATTTATTTCTAATACCTTCTTCTCGTCCATTTTCAGATCCTTTCATCTGTTCGGTCACGCTCTCATCCGCCATAATTAGACGAAAATATCACAAGCACGAACAAGTAACACGATCCAATAGTTTACAGTTTCAGTACAGTGCTTAGTCGAGACACCGGCATACACGTTTCCCGGATATCGCAGGGAAGCCAATGCTGATGCAACAATGTGATACATTTGGGATGTTGTCCGTGATTGGTTACTCGCTGTGATTGACGTGAGTATTAACCAATCATCAGACAGAACATTCCAGTTCTGGCGCAGTAAGATGATGCAACGAGAACGGCATCCTGGTAAGCCTTATACTGAATACTTCTGCCATTTGATTGCTATTGATTATATAATGCGTAATTTTAATCAGAGTAATAATAACAGCATGAAGCTTTCTGCAGCAAAAACGCTTTAGCAGTAATATGGGTTTCCTGTCAAACACAATAAGCAATGCACTCTAGTGGTATCTAGTGGTCAGAAGTAGGAAACGCACCTATTAATAAAATCGCAACATAATTGTTTAGTATACAAACAGCACCTTGGAGGCTACTTATGCAAAAGGCATTTATTTACATCGGGTATTTATAGCATACCTGCTGGTTATTACACATTATTTAAGTGACCCTGACAGCATATTGTTTCATAGGCAAGGCTCTTGAACTGAAAGTCCTCGTGGACTACAAATTGTAAATAAGGCTATCAAATGGGGAGAAGATGTATTTGTTGAACTGAAGAGGGATTATTTATTAATTTATTTTTAGAAAAGCAACTCAAACATTGTTTCTTCTGCAGAAATTGAATAGTTTCGATATTAGTCAGACATGGTACATATATAAAAAGCCATGTTTATTGTAGTGTTTCTGTTTAAATTACAGCCTGGTATGGAAAACTGGGAATAAGGAAAAATAATAAATTGCGCAGGATAGGAGAGCGGATGAAAATAATGAGACTGCCAGAGAATAGTATGCCAATTCAGAAGAGCAACAAGAGTCCCATTCCACACACCCACTTTACTCAGAATTTAATGCTTCCATCTGGAAGAAGGTAAGGTCCCCAAACTTCTTAAAAATTATTGAAATTTGCAAACACTCATTTATGCCAGTGGCAGTTAGAACATTGAATTTAATTAAGTAAGGTTAAATATATTTTGCGAGAATGATTACTTTTAAGGGGCTTGATATTTTTTTAACATGTTATGGTCATAATTATCGTCTGTGTCTAATATATAACTTTTGTGTCTTTTGAGAAGCCAAAGGAAAATTTCCATGTTGATGAATCAATCAATCAATCAATCAATCAATCAATCAATCAATCAATCAATCAATCAATCAATCAATCAATCAATCAATCAATCAATCAATCAATCAATCAATCAATCAATCAATCAACCATTTTAAGGTGATTTATTACATTATAACTTCATAAATATTGTGTATTATCAATATACTGCATGTACTTACTGTACTGCATATTTACTATAGGTAAGGTGTATTTTAGTGTTTGTCTTAGCGTTAATTATTTCTAATTATACACAATTTTTGAGTAGGCCTACTCATAACCTATAACTATTTTGCCTTAATATGTCAACGAACCGTTTATGGGATATTAAAAAATAAATAATAAAAAAATCACTTTTTTATTTTTCTCTAAAGTTAAAAGTGGAACAATTTGGGGCTTGTGCTAATATTAAGGGTATCAAAGCTGTTAACAGATATTGTTATTTATGTATTTTATTTTTTAAGCTTCTAATCAAATGTTTAAGCTTGAGTTAATCAACTCAAGCCAACAACGAACACAGAACTTAAACTACTTAAATTTCTTATAATATTTATTATTCATGCTCTTTAGAGCTCCTGTGTCAGTGTTATCTCTGTGTAATAGCAGGGCATGTGAATTTACTTCATACTCCATTGAGGATAATTTACTATATTCATTTAGAAAAGCTAATTGTTAAGCATGCCCAAACAAAGCCTATAAAGCTCAAGGGTGTTTTGGACTTTTGAATGCCAGTGTAAATAAGCCCTGTGGACTCTTGCACTTGCACTCTTGGTGCAATGGTTGGGAATCGTGAAGCATGCCATTAGTGGACTTTGCTTGAATGCACAGTTGTATCTTTTTTTTCAGCACTCAGTTTTAGTCAATCTCATGTTAATCTTAGACCATAGAGAAGTATTGCATCCTTCATATCTCCAAAACTCTTTAGTTGTATTATATTTATAAGAACAGATAGGCTGTACCGAGTCTTTCCAAAAAAAAAACGAGCAGGTGGAGGCGATATCGTGTGAGCTAAATAATTAAAGGGGTGATGAACTGAGAAATCAAATTTTCCTTGAGCTTTTGACATCTAAGAGGTCATCATATTATAAGAATATCCTGTAAGTTTCAGAACTAAAAACGAACCTTGTTAGTCCAATAAAAGCTTTTATTGACACCAGCCTCAACAAACGTCTCATTTTTGAAAGTGTGGAAGTATGACGTCAATAGCCCTATTCGCACGTATTACCTGGGGACCATGTGTGAATTTGAAATTACCCACCCACATCTGAATTTCGTGAATCAGCATTCACACGGGGATACAGCGGAAGCCTGTGATTTTACTCGAATTTACTGACTTATCTCCCAGATATGAGGTCATTGGGCTATAGCTTTGAAATGTCTTGTCTTTATTATGTCTAGCTGTATATAATAAACCAGAGAACTGTCCTTACCATATCCTGCTAAACATGTCATTCATCGACATCTAATCGTTCTTTTTGTTTTTGCTCTTCTGGTGGTTTTCAGCTTTCTCTTTCTGCAAATTGTATAGTTGTACTAGCGATACACACTCCCGCACCCAAAATACTATCAAAACACTCCAACTCAGCCTCTATTCTCCACGAAAGATGGATAAAAGGCGCAGATTAAACAAAAACCTTGAAAAAATTATATATGAATCCGGCCAAATCACAGAGATGTCGATTCGCACTGGGACTAATATTATCACAGGACCTCGGTGTTCTGCGAAATATAGTAGGTAATTTGCGGGGAATTTTTACTTTACAAATTACAGACATGGCCGATTCACATGGGATTAAGATCACAGACAAACTCCGCAATTATTACAAATTACTACAGGTCACCAGATAATACTAATCCCGTGCGAACAGGGCTAATGACGCTAAAACCCCACCCGCTCTTCCAACACGGCCGGTTTAGCCCCGCCCATCCGACTTCGCGCATTCACGCATAGGTAAACAAAAGCATACCTCGTGATGACAAACGTCGCAGCGAGCTACCAGCAATAAACATTCCGTTGACAAAATGTTGTGCCGTGCCTGGCTGTGGAAGAAGACAGTCGCTGCATAAGCTTCCTCTGGATTCCAATATTAGGAATGCCTGGTTAAAATTTGTTTTTAATGACGTTCCAGCTGATGAGTGTAAAACATTATCTGCGTATGTCCGCTTCATTTCACAGAGGATTGTTTTGTGAACAAGACACAGTTCCAAGGCTGGATTTGCAATACCGATTAAGAGTAAAAGAGACGTGATGTGGCCGTCTATATTGGATCTGACAGGAATTGTGCAAGCATACGGACTCTGGGTCTTGAACATGTATGGGTGAATCGGTTGCCATTTGACAACATTGGACGTTTCTCCCCACGTGCACCGACGGGTGAGTTAAACTCATTATAATATAAGAGGGAGAGATGAAGACGACACAGATATGCATTTTGTGTATGACCTAGAAGTATTTATTATTCAGCGATCGGTGGTTTAAAGTTAAACTGTACGGAACATCGTTGTTGTACGGAACATGATTAGTCTCGCGTTACCCTCTATATTGGATCCAACAGGAGTGGCGCATGCACACTTATGTGAATTGTAATATTTTTATTTTAAGAAATAATAATCTACTCGGCTCGCATTTGCATTGTTACAGTAACTGTTTTGATATCTAATAATTATGTGTATATGTCTACAAGTATCCGTTGTATTCGAGGTGCTGTTGGTTCATTGTCCTGATCGGGGATAGGACTCTGGGTCAAACATTTATGGGCGAATCATTCCGGTTGCCATTTTACAACAGTGGTTTTCAAAACAAATTCCCCACGTGCACCGACCAAAACCAACGACAGAGTTGGAAGCTCATTATAATATGCAAAACTGTTATCCACTCACAGCAGTGGGCGTTTACTTCCTTAGTCTTCAATGAGATACGCCCATAAAATCCGAGCATTTTTCAAGTAGGCTGAAAACTAGGGAAGAAAATAGCCCATAACTTATTCATTTTTATATTTTTGAATGTAAAAACTAAGCGAAACCGTCATAAGTTGACCTCAGACAACAAAACAATAACATTTAAAAAGCCAGTTCATGACCCCTTTAAAAAGTGTGCAAAGCTTTTGCATTGAGAGCATCTGGAAGCTGTGACATCCCAAAACAAACTGTGGCTAACAATCAGATTCAGCCATGCATTTTTGATCCCTAGGCTGAACATCTACGTCATTAGATCCACTGATTCAAAAAAAAATAAATAAATAAATAGCTATATTTATAATAAAATAAATATATATATATATATATATATATATATATACACACACACACATCTACACACACACACACACACATATATATATATATATTTTTTATTTTTACTTTGGCCATGTTTCAGCATGAGAATCCATCTCTTTAACATCCGAAAACAACTCTGAATACAAGAAACACCATTACTCCCCCCCCCCCCTTTAAAAAAGCTGTTTTTGAGGACATTTGTCACGTCCACCTTCGATGACTGATTATACCTGAAAGCAAGAAGCCCATTTTGCTGGGGTTTTCTTTTGTTTAGAGCTCAGGGAAAGAAAGACAGGTTTACCTTTTGTGCATAGCATCCAGGTAAGCCCATTGAACTGCAACTTTAAGCGAAAGTGAGGTTTGTGTCAGGTTTCATGCCCTTACACTTTGTTTAAGAAGATGAGTCTCAGTGTCAGACTGACCTAAGGGTCCTATTATTTGGATATCTTGTAATTTCATGGTCCAGAAAGTGCATTTTAACATTGTAGAGTTCTCAGTTCGCTTAAAATAAATTAACTTACGCTTCCTCTTTCTCAGATGAAAGGGTTAGAGAAATCAGAATTTTCCTTGAAATTACTCTGCCGATTCTACCAGATGTTATCAATGCATGGTTTACATACTGAGACTAGATTTGCATTAACACAAACATCACCATTTTGGTTGCTAATATAGAAAATGACACTCAGATGGAAATACGAGAGGGAATGTTTTTGATATAATATGTTTGTAATGATAATAAAAAAATCATACATAAAAAAGCATATATATATATACACACATATATATATATATATATATATATATATATACATATATAAAAAAAACATTAAACAAAATTAAAGGTCAAGGATGTCTCTGTCCTACACTTTAAGTTTAGAAAATATATATTTTCTTCAGGAAACATGAGCATTGTTTAGTTTTATCCTCCTCTTGTTTGTTTAATTCCACCGGTTTACCATTCATGAGCAGACCTAGTGGAATAGGTGACTCCAATGAATTTTGGAAGGGGACAAAGGGTCTGTATCTACAATATTAAAACCGCCTTCTCAAAGGATAGGCCAATGGCTTATGCAAATCCACCCTGTTCATGTCACTAATTTATTCTAGGGAAGGCACACAGGCTTGAGAACCTGAATCATCCACTGGCCTTAAAGAATATTATTTAAGACATTCATAAGGGAGAAAGTAAAAACAACAACAAATTGTGCACAGACGATCATTATGTGATGTGCATGTCTTTATGGTAATGCTTGGCTTGTATTTTTTTTATTAATTGATGGTTTCAAGTCTGGCTCTTTAGTGGTAATAGTCTTTTATGGTTGTGATTGTCACCTCAAGTTGGACCCCAAAATAACTTAAAATGAACATGGATTCTAACTTGAGAAACGAACACTAAATGAGCCTGCGGCGCGGTTCCGTTATAACAGGAGAACATGGTCTAAAGATAATCTCTACCTGAGGTTAACGCCTCTGGGGTCTCTTCGTTTTGCACAGTCACACTTCGGGACCTTTTTACTTGTCTTTTATAATATTTTTTCTTTTGTCTTTTGGTGCTCTCTAGAAAATTTCCTCCAAAATAAAAAAATATATAATTGCAGCTATTAATGCAGTAATCTATGAGGACCAAATTTTCCCCCATTGAATATAATAGAAATTTATTCTAATATTTTTATTTATATATTTATTTTTATTTATCTTTTAAAGCTGTATTTCATTTGGAGTTGAGCCTGAGGCCTCATAAAAGCAATTTTTGAAAATTAGATGGATGCCATCTCATGGACAAACTGCTAGCCTTTAAAATTACAAAACACAAGTATAAATCTGTATTTTGTGTGTTTGTGTATAAGGTTGTTTTGCTCTGTGTGCATGTGCTTGTTTGCACTTTTTAATACTTCTCACACATTTACCTCCACTGTTGTGTGCTTTTTTTCAAGATCGTTGCTGATTTGTAGATTGTACGCAGAAATATAATCTTCACATTTCTGCCAATTTACCATTCATTTCTATGCGGGTCATTTTTGACTAAAGGTCTGAAGTGTGACTATTCACGACCACTTAGACTTTTCAAATCCTGTCCCCAATTTATTGGGATGTTCACATACCAAGTACCATTAAGTCACGTTTTTGCAACCATTCGACTAGCTACGACTCTTCATCCTTTACCGCTTTTGGGTCATTATTGACTGAAAGAACCCCACAGGGGTTGAATTGTACATCGAAAAGAAAATGTTTAATATGATTATATTAATTCATCTAAAGACTGGCCTTTGACCAACTTTATAATCCACAAGAAAGATGTGATCTCTGAATTGTGCCCTACGATCAGTCACCATGCATTCCATTAGTTGTATCAGAGAGGAGGGCTGTCAGCTCTTTGTGATGTCAGGTGGAAGGATTTGTTCCCACAGAACCCGTCACACTCCAGCCACAGGTACCTCGCCAGCATAATTCTCCTGCCCTCTTTCTCGGGCAGAGCTTCTGGTTTGGCGTAGACCTTGAAGATGTCTCCACATAAATCACAGGTCACTGGTTTCTTATCCGCCCCCTTGCCATGTTTCTTTTGATCCATCGCCTACACATGTTCTCACACTTTCTGCAGTACTGTGTCACTGACAGCTGTAATGACAGTGACAGTTTCATGTGAGAACTGGTGCAGTGAGCTCAGTACTGTAGCTGTCAGACTCTCCCAGCCCTATCGATAACCCAAGATGCACCTCAGCAACACTTCACAATAACTTTTAGAGCTAATGTGTACTTACTGTGTACACCATATACCATTCAAAAGTTTTGTGATCTAGTCATTTTTTTAAAGAATTAAATGCTTTAAGTCCGCAAGGATGCATTAGAAATAGATCAAAATGGATAATATATACTTTTACTTTGTTAAATTTTTTTTATTTATTTTAAATAAATGTCTGTTCTTTTGAACTTTCTCTCTAGAACCATGAAATATTAAACACAACTGTTTACAATATTAATAATAAGAAGAAATGCTTATTGAACATCAAATCCAGCAGATTATAATGATTTCTGAAGGGATCGTGTGTACACTGAAGCGAGTATTTGCTGTAACAGCTGAACTCTGAACTTTCAACACACTCATTAAAGCTACACTGTGTGATTTTTACCCCCATCTAGCGGTGAAAAGGTATATGACCATTCAGTGAATATTAGTTTCTGTTTCCTTTAATTGCGATTTTCGTTTTAACTCTAACTTGGTGGCCAATGTCAGTCCAAGATTAACATGGCTTCCAGTTCTACCTCTGTCCATTAAATGTTAAAGGTGCCCTATAATGGTTTTTAAAATTATTTTATAATGTTTCCTGGGTTGCCCTTATTATGTTAGTATGTTTTTAGATAAAAATAGTCATAATTTAGAAATAAAAGGCATTTTTCCTAGCCTGATTTTAGCCTCTGCTTTGAACACTCTGTTTGAAGGGGCGTGTCTGCTGTGTGTAACCGGCCTCTGCTGTGATTGGCTGACATGCTTGCATATGAAATAGCTATGTATTACATGTGAAACTCTCTCAAATAATTTTACTCAGCTATTATACAGCTATTCAGAGATTAACGAATCGTGAGATGTTTTTGAAGTATTTATTTCTATTCCCATCACATAAAGCGTTGCTGTGTTGAGCATTGAGCAAGCAGAGGACAGTCTGTCGATCGCGAGGATGAAGATCTTATCATTGCAATGCGTTCTGCTCTCTCTAGTCTTTGCTTTCACCAATGCAAACACGATCATGTTAATACAATGAGAGCTTTGTTGTGCAGTGTAACGTGCGTCATTGAATTCATAATGAGTTTGGCAAGTGTCCAGATAAGACTCGTGCTGGTGTGGAAAGATATTGATCGCTTTCTGTATATAATTTATTCACAATTATTATTATTTTTTCATCCTACTAAAAGAAACAATGTGAAGTCCCTGGCTTGACTTACTGATGCATAAACAGTACTGAACGATTTTGAGTGAAAGATTAACTTTACCTGTCTGAACTTGAACAACAATAACACATCAGCTTGATCCGAGGCCAGCTCTTGGTCCAAGTTGAGGAAACAGTCGTCTGGTGAAATGTTTGGAAATTTCCAGAGAAAATAAAATTAACCCGTTGTTTCTTCAGAGGCTCAGTACGAAGGAACTAAAATATACTTTTGTGTTGATGTGTACATCCAAACACTGATCAACTGCCATGCTTCGACTGCGCAGCTCCGTCTCGTCTGTCAATGAACATGGGCTGGCATATGCAAATGTTTGAGTCCTACATATTAATGATCCCAACTGTTGCGTAACAGTCGGTATTATGTGGAGATTCGCCTGTTTTTCAGGGGTGTTTCAAAAACGAGATTTAAGTAAGAAGGAGAAAACAATGGTGTGTGAGATTCACTGTATATCATGTCCATGTACTGAACTCTTGTTATTTAACTATGCCAAAATAAATTCAATTTCACATTATAGGGCACCTTTAACTAGAACGTAAATGCGAAAGGCGAAGCTTGAATTAACGGGTATGTCCCTCCTTGGCTAATGTACTTTCAAGATGGAGGGGCAACATGGCGACCGACATTAGAACCCCTTACCCATATGTATTTTCAATGGCATATTATACACTTCTGAGATTACATTAATGAGCACAAATATTTTTTGAAAGAACTAAATGTTTTTAGCTAAGAATAAAGTTAAAGAGTTACACAGCGTAGCTTTAAACATTCCCTTTGCAGGGTGGCGCCTTTATCACACACTTCTGTCTGCAGTGGTATTTAGCATTCTAGCTATATTGGCTCAATGACATGATTAGAAGTTCATTGAATTTGCTTTAACAACAGGCTTTGCCCTGTTGTTTCAGCCTGTACCAGCCTATCCTTGTAATTGGCTATAACAGGATTTGTGTACATTATTGTAGGCTGCAAAGTACAAATAACTGGCTCATGGCTTGTCTAATCATAGAATAGTGTTTGTTTTTAAACATATTTAATGTCTCACTATGAATATTAATTTCTTCATCTGTCCCAACAGGACTAAAGGTTAATACGTGCAAATATTGTGAAGCGTGACAGTCAGAGAATCACTCTGTCACACTTATAAACTCAATTAACCAGATGAAAGGGAGGATCTGAAAGTCTGGTCAGGTTCGTAAGAGGGTGACATTCAATTTCATGTACCAATACTCATTTAAAAATGCTAACAGTGGCTTTCCAGCGAGGGTCAACATCGACCATGTTTAACAAAATCATTATGCATTCTCCAAACACGCATAGGCAGTGCAGTTCTCATTACTCTCCTGAGCAATAACAAGAATGAACTCCACACCTTCTCAGAGGGAATAAGGGGGGCTAAGACAGAGTATTAAAGCAAGGATGAATGCAAGAGAGAAAAGCCCCTGGCAATCCCAGGCCCCGCTGCTGCTCCTGACATAAAAACTCTTCACTGAATAATGAGCTTCACCATTCCGGTAAATTCCCGCATTTCAGATTGGTGCTGCAGTGTTTTTGTGTGTGTGATCGTTTCTTCCAGCCGAACCATTTATGCATATTCTGCTTGGTGTTGCCATCACTGGTTAGGTATTAACTGCCTGTGATAAATGTGCCATCTGCACAGTCTTCAGAGCACTGTTTTATTTTAGATTGCTGGGTGTTCTCTAGGCTGCTTTTTTATTAATAGCAGCAGCATTTTCAAGTCATCTGTGTAAAATCAATATATATTGGTGTTTCTTAATTTACGTGAGTTAGTTAAACAATCACCCACATAGGAAATAAATACAAATTAAAATGTTAAAAAAAAAAAACACGTGTGTGTGTGCAAGTATTTGTACTCAGATTTTCAAGTGAATTTCACATAGAGAATTACTTTGATTATGTGAATAAGTGTTTACATAAAATTACTTTAGCTTAATTTTAGACCAGTTCCAGTTTGTCGCTGCACTTACACTTGCCCTTAAATACATGCATGTTTCGCCAATCATTACATATTCAGGACTTTAGCGACTAACACTGCTGGATCTCTGTCGTGATAATAGAAAACTTTCCTGATATTAGAGTAACGATTATAGAAGAATAAAACAAAGGATATTTTGTTCTCTTTTGGAGCTTGGAAGGGTTCAGTTTGAGCAGATGTTTTATACCATCATCACTGTCCTCGTCAGAGCTCATTTCCCAGTACATTCAGCATCTGGCTCATATTCTCGATCTCAAACTTAGTCTTAAAATTATCATTTTCAACCTCTTCAAAATCAATATTTTGATTGCTGACAGCTTCTTCACCAGATCACCATGAAGTGACAGTGACACTAATATTTAAAGGGGGGGGGGGGGGGGGGTTGACTGTGATTTTCACTTTTTTCATTTTAAATAGTGTGTAATGTTGCTGTTGGTGCATGAGCAAAGTTGCAGCGCTGAAAGTTTAGTGTAAGCAGAGATATCGTCTTTTAAAACTCAGGAAGTATAATTGCCTACAAAAACGACTCTATTGGGACTACAGCTGGGTTATGGTTTGTCAATAACCCACACATTTGCATCAACCACTCCCTCTGGAATATGCAGAAAAGGGCATGACCATATTTCAGCAGCACGTCGAGTGAGTTGTTCATGCAGCTGTCAGGTCTTCTGTGTTTGAACTTCCCACGGACGCTGTACTTAATTCGTCAACAATGGATACAATTTATGTTTGATTATGTTTCTGAAATGACGATGACGATCGTAATCTAGCTCTCTGTGCTGCGCATTTTACGGAAGACAGCTTCCAGAATCTCCAGAATCTGTTTCAACAAGAAACTGTTACTAAACATGAAGCAGTTCCAACTTTAAAACCAGAGGCAGCAGTTGTTGGGCCACAACCTGTAAGTAGGCTAAGACTTCATCATTTTAAATGTATTTGCATGTATAATTCCAGACGTAGCCTTGTGTTTTATTATTTTTCAAATGCCAGCGCTGGCTTTATAGGCTACTGGTTATGCTATTTTGTGTCAACGACAAATGCGTACAAACATTATGGACCTGAATTTTGTA
Source organism: Hybognathus amarus (assembly GCA_030378365.1). Lineage (NCBI taxonomy): Eukaryota > Metazoa > Chordata > Actinopteri > Cypriniformes > Leuciscidae > Hybognathus > Hybognathus amarus. The sequence goes on along the minus strand of JAQIUQ010007031.1, from coordinate 457,404 downwards.
TAAGTACTAATGTTGTAAACGTATTTTTCATGTAAATATGTTTTATGACGTTATTTTCGATTTTGATCAAGAACGTAAACATGCCAATGCTGTTTAACATTAGTAGCCAGTCAGTTGCTATTGTTGCCAGTCAGATGCTATTGTGTAAAACAAACGTGCATAAAGTTAAAAAATGTAGCAAATTATCATTCAGAATCCTTTATTAAGAGCCGTGTGGTGAGGTTCTGCTTGACTCTCTGCATCACGGCTTTCTTGGTCTGATTCTGCCTCAAACTGAACTGCAGTTCGACACATATTTACATCTGGACCAGAGCTCGCGTTTCCCTGTAAAGGTCATGGGCGTTAACCTTCCGGACAACGTGAGCGACAGTTTAGCCGATCACAACACACCGGGCCAAACTAACCAATCTGAGCACACCGAGGGAGCGGTTTCATAGAATCAGGAAGTGAACCGCTCGATCAGGGGAAAGAGGAGAGCGTGGCTGACAATAAAGGTGAAATTTATGAAAAATAAGACTTAAAAAGAAAACACAAATACATCCTATACTGTAACCACAGGCTCTTCTCCTCAGCACAGTGATATGCCCCAAAATCTCTAGCATACGCAAGAGTTCCCAACATAAATCACATCTTAATAGAGTTTTACTTAATTTCAACATTTTCTCTCCCAAGCAAAGCATTCTATGAACTAGAGATCTTATGTCCTACTCAGTTTACATACTTATTTTCTATTAAGTGCAAAAACCTTTTATTTGAGTAAAACGAACTTAAATTTCACTGTTTGGTTGTACAGTGTTGCTTTCACCCCTAAGGCGTCAGTTAGGTGGGTAATGGTACGTTCTATTATTTATCCATCTCAGACAACAGACGTTGCCTAGCAACATGCCCCCTTTCCTCGTATTTCTCCTCTCGACGTCGGACAACCGTGAGGACACCGAGCAAGAATTCCCGTTTCAGAAATTCATGATGGCTGCGCCCTGTGACTTGTAAGAATGAATTATTTTCATTGTTTTTGAACCGCTTTGGTATTTTAAATGACGATTGATAATCACTCGTATTACTGCGTCCCCTGTATGTATGGGAATCGGTTGTTGTGAGTGCAATTACTAGCCGTTGCTAGCGTTGCTAACAGAAGATTAACATGAAAAACATTACATAAAGTGAACATTTTCAAGTTCAAATGGCTGCGTTTTGATAAGGTGTAGTCTTTATATTATTTTTTTTTTTTATGTAAGTGCCTGGTACTCGGCCAGTGCTACCATTACAACAGCTTTCCGGGTGGCGTCCGAGCTCGGACACAGCAAAACATTATAGAACGCTTGAAGTGTGGACGTGACGTCAAATCCGAGGTCCAGAGTCGGTTCGTTGGGCATAATAGAATGCACCATAAGAGTTAGGTGGGCATTTAACCATGCTTCAATATCCTGACTCTTTAGGCGCCCTTTAGTGTCAGTTAGATGATGCCCTAGGATTGAGTGTAACCCTACCCTACCCCAGACCTAAACCTACCCCGTGTCATCTAACTGACAGCTTTCCTTTAGCGTCAGTTAGATGACGCCGTAGGATCGCATCATGTAACTGATGCTAAATGGCACCTAAAGCATCAAATATTGAAGCATGGTGTCACAGTGGGACACTGAGACTAGAGACTTTTATTATTAATATACTGGACTAAGAACACACTACATACACTTTTTATACAAGCATAACACATATTTGTTTTGCGCATTATTATAACACCAGTTAACACCAGATATGTGGGCATCAGTGATTGTGTATTGTTTGAGTGTTGTTCCTGTCCAAAGCCATGTGCTTTTTCTTTAGTTAAATATTTTCGGAGTCATTAATTTTGTTCTTGTTGATTCGTGTAGTGCATTAAGAATTCAGACAAGACCGGGTAAAATATTTATTGTGTTCAAACTTTCACTTACATCAAAGAAATTGTCATACTCACATGCTGGAACATTTTCACATTGCAAACAGAAGAAACCCGGTATCTGTACTGCTCACAGTATCTGTAGTGATGTTACGTCGGACACCGACGCACCGAAGCTTGCTTCAAACTTGAAAGGTCCTCGCAATGAACCAGTGCTTCGGAGCTTGTATCATTACGTCACTAATCACGTGAAAATGACGTCTGAAGCAAACATAGTGGTTCACTCGTGTAGTGAACCGCCAGACTGCTTTGACAGCCCAATCCAGTGTCGACAGGTTTGAAACCTGGTGGCTGTATTTCTTAAAAGTGAAGCCAAACCATGGCAACACCGGGTTAGTAGTCGCAGTGTTCGGATTGGCGTTATTATTGAGAGTGGATTGAGTTTATTTTAGTGTTGTGATGGAGCCAGCGAGAAAGAGATGTCGTTCGCAAGTTTGGGAACATATTAAACTTATTTTCCCGAATAAGATTAGTTCTTTGACATTTCTGCATACAAATAATTTTACATATGTAGTAAATGATATGGAAAAAGACAGAAACTTAAAAAAAAAACCTCTGCTGCATTATTCAAGTTCAACGAGTTACACAAGCACATCTTTTTCATACAAAAATATCAGTCCCACAAGTTGCTTCCCACAGGAAAGAATCAGTAATAATGGTTTCTATAGTCATGGAAACCATTACAGAAATTATATTGGATTTAATGGCTTTCATGGGAATTATTGTGGTCTCTGTGGGTCTCCGCTGTAGTGGTTTAAATGGTAAAAGCAAATGGTTCCTATTGATATTCTAATCGAAACTTTTGAAATTTCTGTGATGGTTTCCAATTTTTTTAAGCTGGTCTGATCTTCTGTCCTTGTCTAAAGAAATAATTACAGACACACATCATGCTTAATGTTTTATTGTCAAAGTGAACACATGCAATTCATCAGTATCTGTAAAATTCACCTACATAAATGAGTTTCACAGCACTAACACTGTTTCAGCTTTGATCGCTTCGGTAAACTCGTCATAAACGGGGCGTTAACATACACGCCTACTTGCATTTTATGGTTGTCAGCTTTGTTGCATTACATTTACTTCACCAGGAGATGGTGCTGCAATTTCCATCTGAATGAAGCTTCGAGTAATGAACCATTTTCGATACAATTGTATCAGAAAGCAATAATGCTTCGAGAAACGCTTCATTTGGCCATCACTAAGTATCTGCCATCATTTTAAAATAACCATTTCCCGCCAAAAGAAAGCATAGTTAATTGGACTCATGTCTGAGGGGGAGATTGGTGTTTGTTGGATTCTTTGGTAACTATGATTATTGAATTTAGTTTGTTTTGTTTCAAATGTTTGTATATTTTTTTATTGTAACAGTTGTATTTTGTTGCAATGTATTTGTTGTTGCTGTTAAAACTTTTTTTTTATTTAATTTTTTTTATTAAATTTTGTTATTACTTTCAATTACTTAATGGTTTAGTCCAAGTGGGAGGGGCTTATACTGTTTAAGAGGGCCTCTCAGTCTTGTATGGAAGCTCGTAGAGTGAGTTTGTTTGGGAGTTGCTTGAGTGATTTTTTGGTCAAATTTCTGACCTAGCCAAAAGTTTGTTTGTGCATTTAATGTTGAACAGTTTATTTTATTTTTATTTTATTTATTTTTGATACTTTTTGGATTTTCACTGTAAATATCAGAGGCACTCTTTTGGAATATTTTTTCTTTTTTGGAATAAACATTGAACTTTTGACTAGAGCCAGACCTATATATCGGCAGACCAATATTATCGGCCAATATTAGGCATTTTACAAAATATTGGTATTGGCAATTATAATGGCCGATAAATGAATATTTCAAAAATAAAATAAAAACGGATGAAAACATGCTTGAACCATGTCATGAGCATTGGAGTTATATAGTTTGTCCATCAGAGGGCACTATACACTGTCCCTGTTGGCAACACTCGTTGAGATGGTCACTGAGACATACATTGCTTGAATAGCAATCCCCATCCGTTCTCTTAACTCAAATAAGCATGACAAAATTTGTGACTATCATGTCCAATTTTGCTGCTGTTAAATAAGCCGAGAGTGAAGTGGAATTAGCTAGTAATAGTTACGTTACGTCGTTACAATGTAGTTGACTGACTGTCCTTTTAACTTTTGACAATGTGACTGAAGTATTTCTTTAATACTTATAGCAATGAGTCGTATCATCTCTCCTTGGCCTGTTATATTGAAAATGTATGTTTTACAATTTGCAGTATGACATCATCCATTGCTAAATTATGGCTCATCATAGACTAGTGAACCACAAAGCTAGCTAATGCCACTATCATCAGTCTGTTCTGTTGTGACAATAAGAAAAAGTTTTTTTTTTAAATGCATTATCATATTATTTTAGTTAAATAATTACAAATAACTAATGTTAGGGAAGTAATGTTAATGTTTTGTTGCGCGTTTCTGAAAAAAATTAAAATAAAAAATATTGGCCAATATATTCGAATCTGGATTTTAAAACCCAAAAATATTTGTATCGAGTATCGGCCTTCAAAATCCTTTACTGGTTAGGCTACTACTTTTGACTTCATCAGCACGTCATCTCATTATTTTCCGCCTCCATCGGCCGGGACATTCAGAGCAGTGTTGCTACACACCCCTGTCTCTATGGCTACGTTCACACTGCTGGCTGAAACGACCTAATTCCGATTTTTTTCCCCATATGCGACCTGTATCTGATTTTTTTCATGACAGTCTGAACGACACAGATCTCGATCTTTCTTTTGAAATGCGACTGCAATCTGAACGACCAGGTCACATATATCCGACACGCCAACTTCAACGCGTTTTCTGCACTGTTATGGGCCGCCGCAGACATGTCTTTTCCCGTGACAGAGTTGATTGGAGGCGTTCACAAGACATAATCGAAGGTGGATCTGGTCATTCGGAAGTTACTGATGAATTCTGTATCAGTGAAGCCACTCACATCAGTATCCCATCACTCCTATCTGCGACTCCGCACCCACACGCTTCTCTGTTTAATTTTCTTCTTAAAACGAGAAGATTGTAAGTGTGCTGGCTCTGTTGTGAAAATAACTTTAATATTGCTAAACGAGCTCCACTGTAAGACATCCATTTAGCTATCCATTTAGTTAGGTCAAACTACACATTTCCCATTCTTTTTGTTTTCAGTAGCCTTACTATTAGCACAAAATGGTAAAGAAGTGCTTTTTAGATTAGAACAAGATATCACAATAACAGAAATGATTTTTGGCCTGTTCACACAGACCTGTTCACACGAGCCCAGATCTCATGAAATTTCGTATTTATAGCACGAATGTCATTTCTCGTGCCATTTATACGCCAAAAACAGTTTTTGCGTGTATGGCACGCGTTTTTCGCGTGCATATGATACGCACTTTTTGGTGTGCAACACGCACAAACTCCCCACCCCCTAGGTTTTTTAGTGCATAGCATATACACGTATAAATGGCGTATAAATATAAATGCCACGAGAAATGACATTCGTGGTATAGATACGCATTTTCATGAGACTGTGTTGGTTCGCACAGACAGTCATGCTTTCAGGTCTAGCACTGATCTAGGGCATGCTTTTCTATAAGGGCCATATATGTTTTGTCATTTTCTACTTGCTTCTTTCCTTTGCTGTTTCCCCTGTGTTTGTTTTCATCTGTCTTTCTCTCTGAGAGTGTCACAATCAGCAGCGGATGATGGGATACGAGGCCCTGAAGCAACTAAAGCATTCCAAACACCTGCCACACACACACACACACACACACACACTGCCCAACTTCTTCCTCATTCTCCAGCACACTCTTGCAGAGGTAGCCCTGAATCCCCAATGCACTTGTTTTGTATTTGTCAGCAGAAACAGGTCTGCTGCTGCCCTCTGTTCAGGTCCGACCGCACATGCTCAGCCTTTAAATATCTTACACAAGGACTGAGGGTGCTTCGCACTTTAGATGCAAATTAACGAATTACAGTGACAGGATGGGATTGTGTAGGGCTGCCAACCTTGTGTCTCACCTTGTGGTGAGAGCAGGCACTGTATCTGTAACTGTCATCACAGCAGGACAGATCAATCCATATACCTCAGCATGTGCTGTTCTGGTGACAGGCCTGATGAACCTGCGACCTTCCTTTAAGCAGAGAGGGGAGGAGGAGACAAACGGGAGGGTGGATGCGGGACTATAGTGGAGGAGGACTGTCAGGCGTGAAGAGAAACGAATCCAACACCTGCTGTGAAATGTCATTTCCAGAGTTGGTTGTCAAAACTAGTTTCAAAATTGGCAAAAAGACATTATCTCTCTATAGCATCTCAGTTCATCATTTAAGATTTGTCTGGGAACACCACTGTCAAAGACTGCCTTTTTCTTTTGTCTAAAGTTGTCTGCATAACTCGCACTTACTTTCCCAAGTTACCCGAAAAGGAAAGTTTGGTTATCATATACTTGTGTGTCCAAACCTGACTTAGACTTACCTCTGTGAAACAAGTTTTTTATATATACATAGAAGGGTCCAGTGTTGTTTTGGACTTCACTGACTTTCACTATAGTGCTGAAATGATGACAGAATTTTTCACAAGTGGCTCGTGAAAGTTGACAGCAGGTGTCAGTAAAAGCACTGTTGACTTTTTGTGTGTTTCTCTACACACACAAATCCATAGTTTATCTAGAAATTTACAAAATATCAATACAATTTGTGGCTAAACAAAATGGAGGTCCATATGAAGTTTTGAATTAAGTGTGACAGCGTGACACTGCAGACTTTAAAAATAAGAAAAATAGTCTGAGTGCACTTTGAAAATCTGGTATTCAAAAATTAACAGTCTCATCCAATTCGTCATATAACTGACTTTTGGGACGTCCTTTGACCACTCGTCAATATACGACTTTTTAGGGCCCCCTTAAACGTCGATAGATGACGATCCCGGGTCGTCATACAACTGACGCTTTACCTTTAACGTCAGTTAGGTGACGAGTTGGGTTTAGGGTTAGGTTTAGGTCTGGGGTAGAGTTAGGATCCCATAACGTCATCTACCGACGTTTAAGGGGGCCCTGAAAAAGTCGTAAATTGACGAATGGTCAAAAGACGTCCCAAAACGTCAGTTATATGACGAATTGGGATGAGACTGCGCTGCAAAAATCTGCAATTAAAACCAAGATTAAAAATAAATGAGAAATATGAAAGATTCTGCACTATTTCAAGGTCATTGAGCATTATGACATTGACCGTGCTGAACCCCTTTGAACGAGGGGGTAGATTTCCACAAGATGCTCTTTAAAACATGGATGAATATCATTTGTAATACAAAAAAAGGTAATAAATGCAAAATAGGAGCATTTTCACTCGTGGTCTCTGACCTTTGGATCTTCTGCATTTTGATGAAACGCTGAAAATACATTTAAATTGATGTTTAAATATGTTTGCTGCTTTGTGTTGCTGTCAGAGAAAGTTCACAGACTGGACTGGGTTTTGGAGATATCACTAATTCACACACTTGAACACTTTGTACCTACTCTTATTATTCTGCAACGCCTCCGTTCCACAGACATCAACCATCTTACCCTCGTGAATTTTACATTCACTGCTGTAGGCAACCATTTTCAATGCTTGATTTTTCTGATGCTGTCCAGTTGTCTTCCCATACTGTAGCCTTGTTAGTCCTTTATGACATTTGTCAAAGACATGGTGTTATGAAAAGCTGAAAATAACAAGCTAGACTTTCCTATTCAGTCCAATGAATGTGCAGCTTCACTCCCAATAGGACTGTCAGTGTAGCTGTCAAACTTTCTCAAGTTTGTAGCTCTGCAGTATAAGTGCCGCTTTTTGACTATTTAAATTCTGCAATGCAATTTCAATCAACCAACCTTGGGGATACAAAGAGAAATGACAAAGAGGATACAAGGATACAAAGAGCGAGTTAGTCACACAAAACATGCTGGAGATTTTTAACATATTATTTCAAGATGAGCAAATATGGATCACAAAAACTGCAATTTGTCAGCTATGTTTGTGAGTATGCAATTTATATTAGTAATGGATTCATGTGTGGCAATTTAATTAAATGAAATATATTTCATTCTTTTTTTCTTTTTTTACAGAATTTATTGTAGATTTAATTGGATTTAATAGAATCTGAAATAGTAAAACACCATGTCGTGATGCTGCACAGAAGGACAATAAAATAATTAAAATCAATGTGAAATTATATAAAAAAGTAATTGTTGTTACACATTATATTAAATACATTTTACATTATGTAATATATACACTGTAAAAATGAATGCGCTTTATCTAATCAAAAAAAATTGTGGCAACAGATTACAAGCAATATTATTAATTAAATTTAACAATAGAATTGAGTAATAATTAATCAAATTAATTCTTCAAAAGTTAACCATTTAAAATGAGTGAAACCTTCTGGTGATCAGTGTTTGTTTTAGGTTTGACGGTTTTTTCCTTCAGTGATTCTTCTTTTTAACATCAGGTGTCTTCAATGTTGGCAATAAAAAAGAGTTCTTAATTAATCTTTGACGTCTGTCTGTTATTCAGATATTTTTTGTTTAATTTTTTTTGTAAACTTTACTCATTTTAAGTGGTTAACTTTTAAGGAATAATTTGATTAATTATTACTCAATTCTAATTTGTTCAGTTTAATTAATAATATTGCTTGTAATCTGTTGCTACAATTTTATTGATTAGAGAAAACATGTTAATTTTCACAGTGTATTATCTAATGTACATTATATTAAATGTATTGAGTTATTTTGTTAGAGGGCAAATGAATGGGGTGATCATGAAAAATAGCACCAAAAAACTTAAATGTATATTTCAGTCTCTTGACTTTTTAGTCAGATTGTGGGTTGCATCTCTTCGCCTTTAAAGAAATCCCTTTAGCTCAAGTGTGCCGTTCACATTTCCATTATAGTTTCTTGACAGCTTTGTGTCAGAGATTAATAATACAGAGCCAAAATTTTTACGGGCTCTTAATAATTCAGACCTCATTCAGACCAAAGCTCTTCTTCAAATTGTTAAATCTTTCTAGGAAACAAACAAAGGTAGTTTTGCTATATAATCCTACCATGTCCGTGTTTTCTTTAAGAGTTAGCTATAAACATCACACCAACAGTAATACAATAGTAAGCATATTTTGAGCCGGTCTAATGTATGAAAAGTATAACAGATGCACCAGATGTAGCCCTCTTTGACGCATTGTACCACATGACGGCAAAACCATCAACGTGGCTGTAAGTGGATAGTTATTCATCTGTCCAGAGAATGCAAAATGGGAAATACATTGAAACCTGTTTTGAGTACAAAAGCAGGGAATGTTGGAGCATATACAAGTTGATTTAAAGACTACCGACCGAAGTTGAGAAAGAACTGATTGTGTTTTGGACAGTTCAGGTCAAAAGGTTTCTTCTGCTTGACATATTGATGGCTTCTATTAAGGGGTGATACACTTAGACCGTCAACACAATACAGCCAATTAGTGCAATTTAGCTATTGAACAACAAATTCTGCGCTGAAGAATGAAGGGCTCTAAAGTAATCAATGTTTCTGCAATATACTTGAATGGCTTTTAAATTGTAGATTGATTGTTGTTTCAAGCAAACTATGGCCCGAGCTTCCTATACCAGACTAAACACTTTCAGAAACAAATAATGAAGACAGGGATTAGTGGTCAAAACGCAATATGACCAGTTGGGAATAAAGCCATGAAGAGTGTCGTTTGTCACACTTTTTAAGAGTATATGGGCATGGGACAGAGAAGGAGGTGTAACAAAGATGCCCTCCTGCCTGATTTTAATTGTTTGAACCAGCGTCTTCGTTTACTGAACCGTCTTTTGCATAACAAACGCATCTGGCAATTTACTATGTCCTTCATACTGCGCATGTGCATTAGGAACCACATTGACCCTCAAAACATTAAAGTTGGTGTGCTGGTGATGAGTTTCACTTTTTTTGAAATGTAATCAAACTTTTAAACCCAATCTTTTCCTTCACAAACAAGCAAAAAGCAGTCTTGACAGGACAGAAAATTGCATATCCTGTAACTATCACTGAAAAGAGAGTTTTGCCAACATTCATTTTAAAAAAGGCAACTTTGTTAGATATAAAAAAGCTAAATAAAAACAAATGAATAAAAAATAGTGAATCTTTGTGGATCTTAGATTATTCCCCTCCGAATTCACATGGGCTCCTAGAGAAGTTCATCACAGCTACAGTATGTTGGCCAAAATTTGTCAAAATACTTTTTAAATATTAGCAGGCTATAATTATTAATATAGCGCCAAACGTGACAGGCAATTTATCATAGTTGTTTAGGCAAACCAATTTGCCTAAAATTATGTAAAAATGTCTAAAATGTATGATCTTAATGCGCCGTGCTGTTTATTTTTCTCCTCATTCTGCCATGTTGGGCTTGGCCCCAATAATTGCTGCTTGCAGCTATATGCTTTTGCAACACAGTCTCATCCTGAGGGCGTCATCTAAGTGACGCTTTTGACCATGCGTCTAAATTCGACACACATGGCAACCTTTAGCGTCATGACGCGGGTAGGTTTAGGTCTGGGGTAGGGTTAGGGTTAGACCACTAAGAGGCACGTCTTATATTGCACCATGACATCATGACTTTTGCGTAAACATACACGCCATTTTCAAGTCAAGTGGCATCTATACGCATTTTGAACTCTCCGTGGGTATGCGTGTATGTCTATGCCGTTAAATGTCTGAGCGAAATGAAGCAAAATGTAGATCTACATCTGGGGAGCAATATTTTTTTTCCTAGGATGGTGGTTGAAGACTCAATGGTGTTAACCCCAGTGACGGGTAGGTTTAGGGACGGGGTTGGGGTAGGTCATATATTTATATATACAGTAATAACTAGGGGTGTGCACGAATATTCGAATTTTCGAATATTCGATATGTAATTATTATTTGAAAAATAAAATACTATTCTAATTTTTAATACGTTGCTTTGCTGGCCGTAAAATCCATCTTATCTAATTAAATGGAATTACTTTTGATCAAATTAATTAATTAATCTGAGTTATGATATCATCACCATGAGAAATCGCATGAAATCCAAACAGTCGAAGTGAGGAAAGATAGCTGTCCATCACTGCATCACGACTGCAGGTAAGCGCAGCTTGACCCCACGTGATCCAAGATATTAACTTATCTAATATAGCAAAATGATTTTGAGACATACTTCCGTTTCGTTAAGGGAGACCGGTTTAAGAACAGAAAATGCAAAGTGCTGTTAGAAACACCGTTCTCTTTGTCTCTGAAACGTCTCTCAGCGCAGCGTCTTTTCTCACTCGAGCATAAAGTGCTGGCGGCGCCCCTGCATGTGGATATTATTGTTTTTCTCAACATAAACGTGAAACAATATAAACACGATAATCAATAATTTGCTGACTTGTGTGTATATGTGTACGTTCTGAACGATATCTGAAGAAATCTGCTTTATTAGGCTTTTTTCGCTCGCGCTGCTTGAGCATGATTTTAATGCTTTTTTATATATATTTTTTGTTTACACATAGGCCTACTGTTTAATGTTTTCAACTAAAAGAAAACTTTTATATATATTGTAAGCTTGTTGTGTATTGCCTAATTGTAAGCTTGTCCAGAAATGGTGACAAAAACGTAAAAAAAACCTTAAAAATAATGTATTTTTCGTAAAACATAATTTAAATAAACGAATATTCGAATATTACATTTTTATGAGCCCGAATATTCTAATGCAATATTTTTGAAAAATGCCCATCCCTAGTAATAACGTTAAGTCAACGCGAACGCTGAAAAGCGATTATGCGTGTTGATAGCATGCCAAAAATGGAAAATATGAATTGGCGTGTCATACATACGCCATTTCACGAGATAAGTCTGCATATTGACGCTAAAGGGTGCCATGTGCATCGGATGTTGACGCATGGTCAAAAGCGTCAGTTAGATGATGCCTTGGGATGAGAAAGGCTGGCTTTTAGTGTAAATAAATGTTTGGCCTTGTCTGATATTTTACTTTCTAACGGAGTGGCATTTATACAGTTTAACGTCTCTACTGTACATACAATGGGATGCATTATATTCTGTACAGGGAAGGTTGATAATCTGAGAAAAAAAAAAGAATTTGCCAAGTTAAGATGACTGTGATTGTCATACATCAGTAATCATACATCATTTAAGAAGCGACAGTATCACTCATGTGAGCAAACCATCTATTTTCCTCATTTGGCCATCAGTGCTGATGACTGCAGATTGACGCAGGTGATGTGTGAGAAATGTACATTTGCCTTTAACTCACAGTGATTTTGTTAATTGGTTTTATGGCTAGTTCAGTGCCCTCTATTTTAAAGACATTTTTTTTTTAATTACATATGCAGTTGACTAAACATCTTAATCCAATGTGTTTAGCACATACATGTTTAGTTATGTTTAGAAATGTAGGTAAACAATAGAAAATTAGAATGTATAGTTTAAAAAAAAATAAGTAATTTTTTTTTTCTGCACTATATGCAAAGCTACTTTTAACCAATTTTCTCAAAGCTCACAGCATGTCAAATTAGATACAATTTATAACTGAGTTGACCAATCAGACAAGACAGATTACAATGTGTTTTCTCAGACTGCTGATGCAAACAGAGTGATCAACTCCAAAAGAAAGATATGAAATAGCCTGATCAACTTTCCAAGACACCCCTAACTTGGAATTGATTGAATGTGCACAAGGCAAAATACAAAGACTTGCCTTGTTATATGTCATACAGATTTTATAAAAATATTGAAGGAGGGAAAAATGCATTTAGTGCGAAAAACTCTTCTGCATCATAGCCCTTGTTTCAATAAATGAGGACTAAAGGGGGACGAGCTGACAGGACAATGAATTTGGCACAAGCTCCTCTGTCAAGTGTCAAACCCCTTGGCTGCTCTCTTTGTGGTGCGTGTCTTTTACAGATGAGTGATGGAGACTGTCACTAACAGCACATCAGATCAGCACACAGCAAATACACAGATGTCCAAATATACCTTGGTTATACTTTACATAGTGTTAACTTATTTTAATCATCTTTTTTTATTCTATATTATTCATTACATTCTATTTGCATTCCGTTTCTTTCCATATATTTCATTTATTTATTGTTTGCTTTTTCATATTACTATTTTCTCCCATTACCTACACTGTGCATTAATGGAAAAAGTAAAAAAAAAAAAGAAAAGAAAAAAGAAAAGAAAAGAAAGAAGACTAAACTAAAAAGAATGCATACCCAGTTGAATTAAGGCTTTTTAATAATTTAAACCTGAAGTGTGCCTTGGACTAAGAAATTAATATGCTATTTGTTGTTATTCCAAGTAGCTTTTATATCTATATAACTACATTGTAATAATACAATACAATCACAAATCATAATAATATTAAAGAATATACAATATGGTTGCTGAATAATAAAACAATAAATAAAACACACCCACTTTTCTCCCATATACGTTTGAATGTTTAGCATCAGTCAGCATTACATGTATTTCAAAGTCAAAAAATGTATTTTGAGGTTCCTGTTTCCTGCAGCCATAAATAAAGGCTAGAATTTCAGGCACAGGCATTTGCGGTTGTAAATTGTTTTAGTTGATATGCATGAAATTCAGCCATGAATATTCTTGGAAATATGACTGAAACACATTTTCTATTATAAAAAAAAATGCATTACAATCCTCAGCCGCCGGGCCGGCTGTGTGTGGGAATGCTTTATCAGCAACACATCAGTTCAAGTTTACCCCAATACAACTCCATTTCCTTCAAGGCAAAGAAGTCTTTCATCATCAACACATATTCAATGCTCTGCAAATGTGGAGAAAAGCCTCACATTCTCTATAGCATGCACTTTCCTCCATTGTTGCTGTCGCCAAAACGTTTTTAGTGAGGAAAGACATTGAGAGTTTAATTGCAAGGGGAACTCTCTGCTCTCCTTGGCTCTGAAAGATTAACCGTTAGAGGAATTTGAGAAAATGGGAAGTGGCTAGCATAGAAGAAATGCCACAGGGTGCCATGGATCACTTTCCTTTTAATGGCCCAGTGCCGTTAAAAGCTTTTCTCCCTCTCCTGATCGTGACTCAAAACATAATTGACCTGTAAGGCCCTTAATGAACATCACATATCACAAGCCTCTGAAATTGTAGCATCTTATCAATGAGCCAAGCAGTCTGGTGGAACGAAATTAACGCTCAACAGATGCCTGTTTTGTTGAAGGTCATGTTCCACAAACCAAACAAGCCCTCTTCATTTGATGCATTGATATTACCTATTGAAGCAAACCATTAGGAATAATATTTGTACAGTATGTCTCAAGTACTTTGATGTTTAAATATGGAGACTGATAAATGATTTAATCCTATTGCTGCATAAATATCATTTTTATTATTTGTATACATTGTTCCCCCATGATAGTAAGGCACTGTTTTGACACACTGAGCTACAACCTGAGCATGATAACCTTTCCACTTGCAGTTCTTCCAGTATTTTTACACCAGCGTGAACTGCGGGTTTGTATTGATTGAGTGTCCAGTGCGGCAGACATGGATGCCCTTTGTGCTCTAATTAGCAAAGCTGTGAAAAATGAGCACTGCTGCAGAGCTGATAAATGCATTTGTCAGACTCAGACATGCACTGTGTTAACAAAGCCATTTCGGCACAAATATCTTCCTGGTACGGTGAGGTCATGATGCTACCCACAGGGGCCAGAGACAAGGTGAGAGGAAGCTAAAAGGTAGCATCATGCTATGCTGTTTGAGAGACAGGAGCTCATGCTTGAATATAAGGTGGTTAAAATAATTATTACATGTCTCTCTGGAATGCTTAATTCTGATCAATAGCAGCATTTAAGCAGACAGGTTTCATGATGTTTATCGTCATCCATGCAATGCTGCATTACACGTTTGTGTTCTCTGATATCCCAGCTAACAAAGACATGTAAAATAAAGTTTTGGTAAAGGCGTGGTTGATTGCGATATCAATTTTTCATTTTAAATAGTGTGTAATGTTGCTATCTGCATGAACAATATCTGCAAAGTTGCAGCGCTGAAAGTTCAGTATAAGCAGAGATATCGTCTTTTAAAAATCAAGAAGTTTAATGCCTACAAAAATAACTCGAATGGGACTACAATGGGTTTTAGACAGTCACTAACCCATATATTTGTATCAACCCTCCCTCCGGAATATGCAAAATTTAAAAAAATGAAAAATCTGCGGCTCGTTCACCCAGCTCTCAGGTGTTCAGGCTTCCCACTGACGTTCTAGTTCATTAAACAATTGGTACGTTTTATGTTTGATTATGTTCCTGAAAATTACAATCGTAATTTAATTGTAATTTAGCTATCTGTGCTGTGCATTTTAAGAAAAACATCTTCTAGAATCTCCACAAATTCCATGCCGGATTCAACAAGACACTGTTACTAAAACATGAAGCAGTTCCAACTTTAAAACCAGAGGCAGCAGTTGTTGGGCCACAACCTGTAAGTAGGTTAAGACTTAATCTAGGCTACTAGTTATGCTATTTCCTGTCTACGACAAACTCGTACAAACTTTTTGGACCTGAATTTTGTATTAGTACTAATGTTGTACATTTTCATGTATATTTTTATTTCATGTATATATACTTTATGGTGTTATTTTTTTATATGATCAAGAACGTAAACCAGTGCCAACGCTGTTTGTGTTTATAGTAGCCAGTCAGTTCGATGCTATATTTTGTGTAAGACAAACGTGTATACATTTTTTAAAAATATAGGCAAATTACCATTCAGAAACATTTTGTAAGAGCCGTGTGTGGTGAGGTTCTGCTTGACTCTCTTCATCGCCGCTTTCTGGGTCTGATTCTGGCTCATACTGATACTGCAGTATCGACACCATTATTTACATTTGACATGAACAACACATGCAACTTTGCCCATCAAGTTAATGGGCATAAGTATCCGGACAACGTGCATTACTCAGTTTAGCCAATCATAACACACCGGCCCAAACTAACCAATCTGAGCCCACTGCCTGTTTCTGAGGGAGTGTTTTCATAGACTCAGGAAGTCAACCAGTCGTTCGGAGGACAGAGGAGAGCGCGGCTTACAATAAAGGTGAAATTTATGAAAAATTTGATATTTTAAAAAAGAAAAAAACCCGAATACATGTTATATGGCACCCCATAAACACAATCATGCAAAGAAAAAAAGCAGTAAACCACCCCTTTAATGTTCTTGTTATGTTATGAAGACGTTATTTCTGAACATTGAAAACATTATTCTCGTGGTTATATGAATGTTAAGGGAACATTTATCATTTCGCAATCATTGTTTGAACAATGTTTTGAATGTCTGAAACAAGGTACATTTACAGGTTTGGGAGTGGTTTATGGGACCTTTCTCAATCTGTGTTCTTGTCTGTACTTGTGTCCTTGAAACGTCATCTTTTGTGGCCTAAGTACTATCCCAATACACAAGTTTGCATTTTGGAACGAACAGTTTAAAATCCCGGATATGTTCTTGACACGGCCATTTTACAGAGGATGCATCGGTTTGTAATTTGTGTGAACTTGATGGCAGGAATATCCCAGCATTCAATTTGGCATTTGAGGAAGGAGAGGCAGGTCAATACAGTAATTTGTTTTTCTACAATAGGCTCTATGCACGCGGTATTTCCAGGATGCTGGATTACTTCCGCGATCGTAGAGTTCAATGCTAAACCGAGAATTTATATTGGATTTTATACTCAATGGTTATACTAAAGAAACATTATTCACAAAAATAGACAAAACAGACACCCCTCGTTGTGTTTATGCTTATTTTTTAAATTATATTAAATAAACATAACTATATATCAAAAAATGACATCTAAACGTCTTAAAGTTTCGTTTCAAAGATGGGAGGACAGTAAATTTGGAAGACTCGTTTAAATGCTTAAAGAGCATCCTTGCATCAATTGCGTAATAAAACTTATGCGTGCATATAGCCCATATGCTGTTTCATCACTAAATTCACTTCCAAGAACATTTGATGCGAGAAATCAACTGTGTAGATTTCAAATATTTGCATTTTTACGAAAATGTATGGAGGTTTGAAAATGTGCTCAAACTTTTCGATAGTAAGAATCTCCATAAGCGCCTGCGGGTGTTAAGTTAGCTCAGCGAGCCAACCGGCCAGTTTGCTCACTGACTTGTGTTACCCCACTGTCAAGAAACCATTGCAGCCTGGCTGTTATCGTCAGTAATTCTCGTTATGTTTGGGTACTGCAGATGGGGTCTGTGTGGGGTATTATTGCGCAATACCAGCAAGAACACATCATCACAAACTGTCAGCAGCGTTCTGTGTGCTCGTCACCCTGTGAGTTCATTCTTCCAGGAGAAACTAGAGCATTGTCCCCAAGAACTCAAGTCCGCTCTTTGCATTCTTGGTTTTGAGAAACACCCATAGAGA